>VXBH01000483.1:190188-222781 GCA_013400035.1 Rynchops niger | reverse complement strand
CCATGCTCCTAAACAGGTTAGAGTCTGCCCTTTGGAAATTTCGTTGGAAGACCACACTCAAAATTGCACTGAAATTGTATGCAGCATGAGAACCATCATAGTCATGACTTCACCACTGAAGCCTAGGAAAAATTTTGCAGAGGGTCATGTTGCATCTTGTCTAGGGCTTTCACAAATTAAAAATCTATTTATATAAGAACTTTAAATCAAAGCCCAACCATTTTGTGCTTTGATTTAAAGCACTTACATTTTTCTCTTCACCTCAAATGTGGACTGCGTTCAGCATTCTCATTTGAATGTACACCAGTATAAGTTCTGGGAAAGATGTTTTCTTCTGCAACCAAGTAAGCTCTCTATTAATGCTGATAAATTTCTAACATAAGAGACTAGATAACACATGATGATAGCAAACTGTTGAATTGTTATCGTAAGCGCTCTTGGAGGGCAACCAAGGCAGGTGTGAGACCTGAAATTTCCAATGGAGTGTACTGCTGTAGACAGTCTTTTCACCTAGTTTCCCTCTTTCCTTTGCCTCAGGAATTTTCTAGGTGGGTTAGGCAGGTCCTGGTGATTCTGCATGTATGGTTTTTCCCTCTGCAGATCATTGCCTATTCAGGTCGCAGCACTGAGGCTGAAGTGTTGAAAAACTTTGTAATGGAGTAATGGCTGCTGTTAAATATCAAAGGAAAAAAGAAAAACCTAGAGAAGGAGAAGAACGCGGGAAACAAAGAATTTGGTCTAGTTGATTTATATCTTGGGAACACTAAAAGCAGTCTGCAATTGTTCAGGTAAATAACATACTACTTTCAGAAACAGGGCAGTTTGCAAGCAAATTCAGTGAGTGGAACTTTCCTGTACATTGCAAGAGAGCCTGTGAAACTTCTTTGGTTATCAAGCCAAGGTGCATCATTTCATTTGGAAATTCTGACCAGTGGCACATTGCGTATTCTCCAGGTGTTGCAGTCTTGGGTAACAATTCCATTAACTGCTAATTTATAGGGCTCATGGGTCTGGAGGTAGCAGGGGAAAGGGCAGAGTCTGTGACTGTCTCTAGCTCGGCATCCCTTTTTTGGCATTTATGTAACAGCTTTGGATCGTACTCAGTCCTTATGACTCTGCAGTTCCTGGGTCTCTATTTCCTCAATACAAATAAAATGAGGGTGATGCCTACATCCTCTCTGGAGAGTTTTAGAAACAGTAGTCAAAATTTACAGATATGGGCACCTTCAGCATGGCTTATCCCCAGCAATGAATGAATTGTTATTCTGGAATCTCCAGAAATTGGGTCTCCTACCTTGATTCCTTCCTCTATTCACATACTTACACCTTAACTTTATTTGGTGGTAAACTTTCTTCTGGTTTTAATTTAGGTGCCTATCTGGACTAATCACCCCCATAGACAGAGGCATCACCTTTCAATGCCTTCTGTGCTCTGAAACAATTCTGAGAAATACAAAGAACCTCATTTCAACGTGAGAAGTAGTCTTGGGACCAAATTCAAGATCTGTAGGCAAAGGGACGATGAGGGAGAACAGATTTCTTCAAAGTCATCCATCAGCAGGGTCCAGTGCAGACTTTAGCACTTAGGAAAGAAGTAGTTTCCATAAAGAATAAGTCTGAAGTCATCCATGAGTAGAAAAATAATAGGAAAACCTTTTGAAGTCTTCATCTACTCACGTGGCTTTCTTTTTGAGTGTTTTGTTGGATTTTTTTTGTTTCCTATTTTTATTTGAGCTCACAGAACTCAGTATCTTCAAGGCATGCTGAGCGGCAGATGCAAAACTACTTGACGCTTAACTGCTCTTCTGATGCCATGATGGTTGGGTTACTGAAGTTCAATGATATGTTATATTGGCAGCAATATGTATTTGCATGTGAATGTGTAGAGACATTGTATTCAGCAGAAGGGTTGCTTGGGTAGAAAGAGGAAAGCATATTCTTTTTATGCCTCTGGCAAACTTCCATAACTGGCTCACCCTGACTGGATAAGATTTGTTATTTGTAGAGCAGTGGCTTCCTGGAGAAATGCTGTAGCAGGGAGCTCAGCCTGTGTGTCTAGCAGCAGCCTTTATTAATTGCAGCAGGGGGTGGAAAATGCATTAGCCTCATACATTACTGCTGTGAGGCTGGCCATATCCATTCTCCCAGGGTTGCTACATGCTTCTAAAACTATATCTATATGGAATTTGCTCTTCATTCTCCTCTTCTTTTTCCTTTCCTTGTCTTGAGACATTCAGCACTGCCAAGGGTACCCCATTTCCTGCATCCTTTGCTAGCAGAGATATGGAATGGCAGAACCCTGATACCAGGCAGAGGTCCTTCATGATGCAACAAAGTGGAGGAGGTAGTTTTTCAGTAGTCATTCAGCTACTGTTTTGTCTGTTTTAAAAAAAAAAAATAAAAAAGAAAAGAAAGAAAATGAGAATTTCTAGTAAAAGGAGAACAACGTTATTCTTTATTCCTAAAACTTCCCACCTTTTTTCATCTTACCTTCCATTGAGAACTCTGGAAACACATGTCTGTGTTTCAGTACTGCCTGACCAATTCTGCAGAGGTGTCTGCTCACAGCAGATAGAGGAAACGGCAGAACCTGCCAATGCCGCCTGTATCTGTCCTCAGCAGAAATGTTGGCGGTCAATGCATGCTAGCACTTTCCCAGTGGCTGCCAATGTGACAATACAGGTCGTATTACGATGTGGAGGGAGGGCTGTCAGAAAGAATAATTTAAAGAATTATTTATTGAGGCAGCCCTGGCTGTCACAAAGTCTTCCACTCCAGCACAGGTCATCTGGGTGGATGGGAACCAGCCTCGGAAGAGCAAAGCTCAGCACTAACTTCCCGAGGGAAAAGCTGTTCGTGCTGTGTAGCTGCAAGGCATTTATATAGGATTATTCTCTGCATAGTACATCCTCCTGCTCTCTGGTGCTACTGGGAACAGAAGTACTGACACAGGCATAGCATGGGTGAGATCATACCCTACTGGTTTTGAAGGTAAAAATATCTTCTTCCCGGTGGGAGCCTACAGATACGGGGTGTTGATAAGTATATCTGAGGTCATATTACCTTTGAGGACAAGGGCCCGTGTTTTTATTCATTATCTCTGAAAACCTACGGTGAAAACACCAGAACCCACTAAACATGCTAAGCTAAAGAAACTCTGCCTCTGTTTTTGGCATCTCTTCCAGCTGTATCGCAAACGTGCAACAACCAGCACTTTTCCTGCAAGCATAGATAAGAATCATGCTTTTGAGGGGCAGATCTTAACTTTTGTCCCAAAACAAGTTAAAAAAGTTTCTACCTTGTCTTATTTGGGAGAGAAACCTGAAAACAACAAGTTCTAAGTTTTGGGAGAGAACTCCAAAACTATTGATTTTGAAATCTTACGACTTCCAAATCCATCTCATGAGGGATCCAATAAATGGAGTGGTGAGTGGCAGTAAAAATTTCAGATCAAACACATGCAAAATGTGGTTAATCTGAAAACAAACCCTTGCACTTCAAATGTTGGACTCAGATATGAAGTGATAGGATTAACAGTGGTAAAGAAACCCTGAGTTCATTTCAGCCAACATGTGGAAGGGTTTGAAAAGCCTGTAGTTTGAGCCCCCAAGTCATATTTAGTCTTTGTACTTCCAGTCTTGCCATTTGCCGTTTTTTAACATAAGAAACAGCTTAATTTGACTCTTATCTTCAGAGGCTTAAACAGGAATTTGGTCTGAGAAGACTGTGCAGGTTCCCTTGCCAGCGTTACTTGCTCTGTTTTACGAGGGCTTGTGGTGACCTGTGTGTCTTCATGGGGGCCTGTTCACAGCGTGATTACAAAGATAAATGAAACGTGGTTAAAGCTGTTAAATTCCAGTGTCCACTCATCGCACAGTAAGTCATGAACTCTACTGAACAAAATCAAATTTGGAAAGAAACGTGATCTAAAGTACATCTCTTCTAATGAGGGCATATCGTAATTTCCAGAAATACTTTCCAATATGAATTTTTATGGTATTGCATCTGCCTATGTACAGTGTCCCGAAATTGTGAATCATTCTATAAATGCTAACTGAATCAAGATGGCTCGATTTTAAATATTGCTGTTTCTTGGTTTCAGATCACCAAAAAAATTATTTCATGGAATTCAGAATTTAAAAAAAAAAAAAACCAACACCCAAAAAACCCCAAATAATAAAAAAGCAAGACCCTCCTCTAAATGTGGTTTTTTGTTTTTGGTTTTTTTTTATTTTTATCATCTGTCCTGCAGTTCTGGAAGAGGAAATTCTGCAAACCAACTCTGACTCAGGAAAGGGAGGAACTAGCAAACTCGCTGTGCTGAAGGAAAATACAAAAGGTAAAATACAGCTTCATCCAGAAGCTTCCACGCTCAGTCCAACTTTTGGAAGCTGCAGCTCTCATCCACGTCAGAGCACTGTAACTGGAGACAGCACACTTTTACCAAATAAAAGAAATTGCTAAGAGCTGATACAGATGAGCATTTAAAAATTGCTAATATGAAATGCTCTCTTTGTATCAAAGCATCACTGGGTGGAGCGTTTCCTTTGCGTTTTCACAGATAGAAGATTTGTTTCTTATAGTGACTCACTCGGATTACTGCTTCAAGAACTGTGTAAAGGTGAAAGGATTTGTTCTGCCTTTTCTAATTCATCTGCTGAACATGTTTATTTGCAGACAACTTGCATATTGAGTAGCATTTACTGGACTTTATTTGGTATATTTTGCTTGTTGGTCTTTTTTTGCAGCTCAGCTCCTGGTACGTGATTAAAAAGTTTTAAGTGACACCTAACGGCCTCTTAAGTTGTTAAATCCTACAACAGCATCTGGAAATGATATCTCTCTCTCTTTAGGTGGATTCTTGGAAGAGAATTCACTTTAACTGCAATTCCCCCTTTACCTTCCTTCCCAGCCTTATCTTCCCTCCTTCAAGAGCTGACAGGGAAAAATAAAGACAAGTTATGAGACGATAGAAAACCTGTGTACGTGTAAATCTAAGTTACTCCGTGTAAAAGGAAGGAAAAACAAAATCAGAACAGTACAGTACTGGGAACTGTGTGATGGGAAATCTGGAAGGGGTTTTTTCCATCTTGGATTTGAAGCCTACAAAAAAAAGAAATTTGCAGATGATGGAAATCTTGATACAGGCAATGAAAAGCAGGGATGCACAGCTCTGTTCTAGGGGTGAGAAGAGCCAGGCTGAAAAATTGGTGAATAACGTTGTTTCTCTGAAAGGAGTTCACTTGATTAACATACAGACAAAGGTTATTACAGCTAGCACGGGTCAATCTACAGAGAAGAGCGCCAAAAGGAGCTAAAGTCATACAAAAGACACGCATGAATCTTTGCATCAAAATAACACTTCCATGTTTATACTTCAGAGTCAGTCATTAAAGTTTGCCGGCATGTTTTGTGTGGGTTGAGAATAATAATTTCTGAGAGACTTGTGGTCTAACTGTGAAAAATAGTGCTCTCTTGTGTGAATTTTGTCACTTTAAAACTTAGGCAATTGAAACTGCCTGGAGAAATTATTGGTTGTAGATAGCTGTATTGGGTGATTCGCGCTGGTTAAGGAAAAGCTTAATAATTCACATTCTTTTTGTAATGTATTATTGACTACACATTAAACACACACAAAGGTAGGACAGCTGACGTGGCTGGAAGCCATTTGGATCCCACCTCTGAAACGGAGGTAAGGATTGATATCCAATCTCCTGCATTTGAAACAGAAAACATACGACTTCAAATCAGGAGTTGGGGCAGCAGCTCTCTGGTCGTGATGGAGGCAGCTGGGCCATAACAGTGCTTAAGTATTTTATTATGGTGTTACAGGGAACAGTGGCAGGTTGTTTTTAACTTCTCACTTTATCTAAATTGTTCTGCAGAATTATGACCTGCATTGCCTTACTACAGGGGTAGTAAAATCCCAAACATGCAGACCCTAGCGTAGCCGAGCCCTAGCATAGCCGAGCTCCATGTAAAAACTCACAGTAAATCAGCCTCGCTGCAGCCAAACCACATGTAAAAGCAAGCTGTGAAACAGACTCAACATCGCCAAACCACATGTAAAAGCATGCTGAAAGCCACCCTCCGCATAGTCAAATTATATATAAATCTGTGATGGAGAACAGTTGAGGTTTGCGTGTTTATTGGAATAACTCAAGGCTGCAGAGAATCCCCTTGCACAAGTCAACTTCTCACCCACCTAATGTCTGAGCAACTCCTTCCAACACCACACTAGACAGACTCCCTCCCAACTCCTTAAGTCCTCAGGTAGGAAAAGTGGCTCCGGTAGGAATGAATACAGCCTGGTAGGTTTGGGATCAACCTGCTCCGTATTTGGAAGCCGTGAATGAGCAAAAGAATCAAGCTCAGAAAGAGCAAAGGACTAGTTTTTTCTTGTCCGATTCGGACAGAACTGATATTGCTGAGTTATTGCCACTAATACATCCATTAACCTCTGACCACATAGAGAGAATAAGTCAGGCAAGGGTCAGAAAAAAATATCTGGCTACTGCGATTAATCTTTCCAGCTAGAAATGAGTGAGATGCAATTAGGAATCACATTTTCTATTGTCTTGACTTCAGAAAGGCATCTTGTAAGTCTTATTAGATGAGAAAATGGTAAGATTTGAGCTCCAGTTCACTGATATTTTGTAACTTGAAATGCATCAAGCTTTTAAATGGCTTTTTGTGACATATTTCATGTATCATCATCACTGCAGTTAGTAATTCATGAAATATTTGGGGGCTTTACAGCCTTTTTTTTTCACAATAGGTCTCAAAGCACTTTACAAAGGAGTTCCGTATCGTTGTCTCCATTATGTAGCTGTAGGAACTGTAACAGGGAGGCATGAAATGACTTGCCCAATGCTGTGCGGGAGGTCAACGGCAGACCTCGGTGCAGAACCCGCATCTTTTGAGCCCACATTCCAGGCTACTGAGTATGATTCTTGGTTATCTGCTGTAGTGGGAAGTCCCAGTAAGGGCTGCTGTTTTGTGCCAGCCTACCAGAAATCTGGCTAATAAACACTGTTGTGGCAGTGGATTTCTTATATCAGTATGAAATATCCAGTTCTCTGGGAGCCAAGGAAGGCTTGTGTCGGAAAAGGCTGCTCGCAGAAGCTAGTAGAAATGAATTTAAGGGTGTGCTCAACCAACAAGTTAGTTTTGCTTTTCTCTAACGCTGTTTTGTTTGAACATGCTATGCTGTTTTTTAACGTGCCAGTAGGGAGTTTGGGAACTGGCTTCTGTGAGGTAATCCAGGATTCCCAGCCTTTGACACACAGTGTGGCTGTTGAAATCAGGGGTCACAACTTCCCCCTGCGCAAAGCAGAAAGACTTGACTGGCTTAGGGGAGAAATTTCAGCATATGTCTAAGTTGAGGATTTGCCTACGGGAGCAAAATTGGATTCATTGTAAGGGACTATTAATCTATTAAAAACACTTTTAGATTTAAAAATGAATTTATTAGATCAATAGACTTTTCTTTTTCCATTTCCAGTCCCCTGGCTGAGCAGTCTGTCAGGGTATCGATTCCCTAACTTATTTACATGCTCTGCTAAGTTCTCTAAATGCGGTATTTGACATCTCGTTTTTCCCTTACTCATTCCAGGCTTGTCTTTGCAATCGGGCCTGATTGAACATTGCCAGTAAATACAGAAGCGTGGAGCCAGACTGGTACAGAGCAGTACAAGGATAAGGTAAGATTCATGGCTGCTTGCCCACTGCGTGGTCCTGGCTGGTATTTGCCCTGTTTTAGTCCCAAATGTTAGCTATTGCCAGGTGAAAAGAGAAATCAAGAGCAAGCCTTTAAGCATGTTTTGCTGTCATCTACGCCTCTTCTACTCCCGTGGAGAAAGGCCACAGGTTCAGGCCTGTGAGAAGCTGACAGGGTACCTATGCCATATTTTCCTCGCTTATGCTTTTCAGCTCGTTAAGTCCCTTTTTCAGTGCTTAATGCATTGACTAAACCAGCAGCAATCACCCCATCAGGCAGTGTTACCTGGGCGTCTGCCCCAGGGCAATGCCATCCAAAACGAAGAGGAGGAGGAGGACGCGAGTATGATGGAGTCAGCTCTCTACATGGCAGCTCTCCAGCTCTGGTAGAAGTTGGTACGCTTGGTAGAGGCCCGAGCATCTCATTATGAGGGAGACATTATGGGAGACATTTAAAAGCAAAACAGAAATTCTTTGCAGTACGTTAAAAAGCTCAGTGTTGTCTCTAAGAACTACCAGCCGGTGCATTTACCATTATCATCTGACATACTCGCACAAAATATTTTCTCAGCACAACGCTGATAGTGAAAATGCTCAAAGTAATATATGAAATAAAACATTTCCACATCTCAAAAGTGATCTTATAAAGCCCAGTGGCATTATAATCATTTAGCGCAGCCATGACTCTGAAGAAACAGAGAGCAGAGCAGCAGGTGAGGGAGGGGGACTATTGCTGTACAGCATGGAGATCAGGGTAAAATCCCAAATGCCAGTTTTGTTATTGATTTGAATTTTTTTAAATTGTTTTAGGAACGAGAGTAAACAAGTAGAAGGGAAAAATATATTCAAGTGTTTAAACGTGGAAGATCTGCTTTTGCCCTCTGTGATGATGCATTTATATTCTGTGCTATTCTGCTGCTCCCTGTTATATCCCTATGTATGCTTTTACATCTCATTATCTGATGTACTTTAACAAAATACGTGAACTTAAGAACAAAAAGCCAAACAAAGCCCGCATTTGCTTGTGCCAAATCTTATCTCTTTAATGTAGAAGGTTAATCGTGAATGCAGCCACAGTGTGGTCAAAAAATATTCCTTCTGTCTCTGAAAATTATACTTTATAATCAGCTTTTAACTACCTTCACCACCACCAAATCAACATGTACAAGTATAGTCTTCTGCTTTATGAGGCTAGAGGCTCTGCAGATCGTGAGATAGAATCATATCTCCCGAAACGCTTGTCACTTCAATACTCCATCAAATCGCTGTGGATAGAATTAGTTTTTCCCACTTGCTGTTCAGTGGGAAAATCTTTCCTGGATCTCGGTGAACACCCCAAGCCAGGGACTGATTTGGCAAGGTCAGACTGAAAACATCTCTCCACACTTACTTAACGCAAGGCACAGCTCAAACCCTGCTTTGTCCAGCTGTCAAAAGCCTGAAGTGGGAAGTCAGTTCAGCCACAAAGACACAGAGATTGATCAACTAGAAATACATCCATCAGAACTTAGGAGCTGAGGTGTCTCGGGATCCTTCTCTCTAGGCTTTTCAGCAACCATCCCTGCCAGAAATACAACAAACACCCATTCTTTTATTAGCCCCTTTGGTATCTAATAAGACTTGGTTTGACAGCTCCAGCTTCTGGATTCCTGCTGCAGCAGCCTGCTTCTGCCTGTCTGCCCTTAAGATAGGAGTCTGTGGGGGCAGGACCTGTTAAATACTGGAGACGCTGGGAGAAAGGCGTTCAGAAACGTTTCTTCTGGGGAAGAAAATGTAATTTAACTACTCTACCCCTCTCATGAGTTCGGGGAGAAAACCCATGAGGATTACTTAGGAGTTTAGGGATGGATAATTTAGGAGTTCAGAGCCACTCTGTCTGTGAAAAAGCAAGGCCACTTTTGTCACATCCTGCTCACCTGGAACGGACTTGGAAATTAAGCCTGTATCTCCCTGAAAATCCTCCATGGTGGGAATGAAATCTGAGGGACAAGGAGCACAGCCTGATCGTCTGTTCTTGGGCAAGAGTTGTAGAGCCAGCACTGAGGAAACTGTGTTTCTTGACGTGTGAGCTGAAACGATGAGGTGGGGATGAGAGAAATAGGAAATTCCATGAAAACCTGCATGCAGAGAATTTTCTGACTAGCTGCAAGAGGCTATCAAAATGGGAGCAAACTTCCATTTCACCTTTCTTCAGGTCTGCAAGTGCTAGCATAATTCAGACCCCTATTTATTTGGTGGAGAGATTCACTGAACTTGTCCTGCTCCCCCCCCCCCTTGTGCCTGATTCAAGACCCAGAAATATAAAAATCTGCAAGGGCAGGGGTTTCCTCCCCGGTTTAAAAATATCCTAACCTCCCCAATGACCTTGATACAGAGAATTTCCTTCACCTTAAGCCCTCCAATTTCTCAGCCAGTCTTCAATCCTTAGGATGTACGCTTTGCCTTCATCTTTATTTCTCGGACAACCAGACCTATTTCTTGCCTACCTTTGGGGCAGATAACCTCAAAATATTAGCACTCACAAAAATTGGGTGGATTTGCTTCCAGAAGGGAAGATGCTCAAATAAAAAAGAAGTGCTTTTGAACATGTTGAGTCTAATTATCCTTGCTGCTTTTTTTTTTTTTAATCTCTTCCATTGTTTCATACAAAATTATCACATTTCCAGAAATATTTTATGACCCCATTCTTATTCTTGAATCGTTTTATCTCCAAGTCCGTAACTTTTATTCCTGGTAACAATTGAACCCAAGACTATAAGCTCCTTGGAGAACTGCTTTATTTTGTGTGCCTCGTCAACATGTATTCCAGAAAGATCACCCAGCGGACCCATGAGAAACAGGGGAAGGCTTGAAAGTGCTACGTTGTAGTGGTATTCTTTATAGTATTCCCCAATGGCAGGCTTGCAGCAATGTACCAAAAAACCCCAAAAAGGTAATTGAGAAATTTAATCAATCAAAGCAGTTAATCATAAGAAAATGCTGATTTCTGTCCCCTGTTCTGTTTCTTTTTGGATGGAGGGTAGTTGCTGATATGTATGCTGGTCTTCTAATCCTTTAATGGGGGCACAGGCTTTTGAAGACTCCCTCTCAGAGGTGCTATTACCAAATATATGCTTCTAATTTAACTTCTCGTGCCATATTACAGTAGCCTGAAGCAATTTTAGGTGTTGGGTTTGTGAGAAAAGCCTAATGTTGATGTTTATCAGATGACCTTTTAAGGGGTAATGTGGGGGTTATCCATTGGCATGATTAAGACCATATGTAGGTCACTTTTCCCAGGCGTTTCTTACTGCTTTTCAAAATCCCATCTATTTTTACCCGAATTCAACCAGGTACCTTTCATCTCTGCTATGTTTACGGGCATTACAAAATGAGACTGAAGCTAAGTGCGTGCTGCTTTGGAGTGACGTCTACTTGAAAAGTCAAGAAAGCTTGCATGCATAAACATATAGTGGCAACACAACGCTATTACGGGTAAACTTCTTTTATTTTTGAACATTATGGATGTTTACAGAAGTTTTTCCTTTTTCCCTTCCCCTCTGTTGTCCCTCTCTACACAGATTTCTTGAAACACTATGGAGAGGAAGTGACTTTTCTCTGTGAAGATTCAGCTTTTAGTGCTGAGTCTGGGCTGACACCAAAACCCAAGGCTAGGTGCAGCTAAGGGATCCCTCTGCTCAATCTCAGCTCCCTTCTCAGAGGCCTGAGTGTTCGAGCAATGACCTTGCAGTGATGTCCTGCTATGGAGCTGCTGCAGATTGGGGTTTTTTGATGAATCTATTATCTCTGTAGAGTAGGACAGAAGACAAACCTGCCTCAATGTTGTGCCTGTCAGTATCCTTTTTGCTGCTTCTGAAATTCAATATTTCCCTGGTGGATCATCATCTTGGTAGAGTCCTCGCTGAAGACCAGCTGCCAGTGCTTCCTGCAAGTCTTTAAAACATATTATTAACAAATACTGTGCTTTCTTCTTTTTTTTTTTTTTCAGACATAAGATCTTTTTGTTACTGGGTCTCTGAACCATCACTTGGAATTGAACAAAGAGATGGCATGGTAAACTTTACTGCAAAGCAGAGTTCAATACAGGCAGAGATATAAAGGCCAACGTGGTGCTTAGACGTTGGCCAAAGAAGCTGGTAAGGCAGGAGTTCACAATAACTATGAACCCTCTGAGAAGAGGGAATAGGACAAGTACCTTATCCAGTCTTTAGACGTAAAAACCAGACTTTAAAGGACTTTTTCAGTGGATCAGGACCTACTCACTTGTGTTCACGTAAGTAGCTATTCAACATTTTGAGGTAAGGTTACAGCGTGGATTGTCTAAAATAAATACACCTCAGTGCAGTTAATATTGAGCATCTGGTGATATTTTAAGGTTTTTATGTCTCAGATATGTAGTTCATTAATTTGAAGCCCTAATTACTCCCCTGTCACCAGCCACCCTAGTGCCGAGACATTTTAGGAGATACGGGGAGAGGAAACTCAAACCCAAAGGTTATGTATGTGCTGCCTTTGAAAGAAGTTAAGGGAGAAGTAGTATGTACGGTACCACAAAAGGTGGTACGAATGTAGAAAAGAAATGCACTCCTGCTGAATTATTTGAGGTTGTGGAGTTTTTTTCTTAGTTTGGCTTATGTGAAGGTGCACTGTAGTCAGACTCAAATTATTGCACTGAGGTTACTCAGTGAAATGGTGGACCTATGACATAAGATACGAGAATGAGGAGTGCTTGTGGCTTGCTTCTGCTTGAACTGCTATGAACTAGTGAGGTCTTTACATCAGAAAATTGAAGCACTTGTTTCCCTGGGGTTAGGATGCCTGTGTCAGCACCCTGAGAGTACTAAGAGGCTGGAATGTTCCTGCTTGGCTTCCCCCGGGCTCCCCCATGGCCCAGGACCCCATTTCAGCCCCGCTTGGGACCGTCAATCCCTCGTCTCATAAACACATGCCGTGTCATTACAATCTACCATCAGGTTCAGGTTACCGAGGGCTAAGTCACAATCGAGCTACTGCGCATCAGACGCTGCGGTAGCTGATCCTACAAGCCCTGTGCATGGCAAATGCGGGAAAAAAAAACAACCCCAAACCCAACTTCTTTACCTCTCTTCCCTTGTGGGGTAAGAGAAGTGGCATCACTGGCATGTCCTGCAGGCTGAGAAACGTGCACATGAGCAATCAGCACCACACAGCCAACATGCACTTACATGTTAAGCCACAGGAATGTGATTATGAGGCAGGGCTTTTCATCGGCTTATACTACAGAGGCAAAATGCTGCCCCCACTGAAGTCGGTGGCAAAACTCCTGTTGGCTTTGACACAGCCAACGCTTTGCCCTTCTGATCGCTGGCCTCTGAGCCCGCAAGCCTGGCTGTGGAAGAGGCAGTTCATGGCTTGCCTGTTCCAGAGCACTGGGGAGCTTTAAGATTTTTTTGGAGGAGTCTGTGGCAGCACAATAACCACGGAGGCCAGCAGTCAGGGTTTACATTTTCCATTGCAAAAGCTACTTATGTTAGAAAGCAATACACAGGTAGGGGCTTTACCGGAGAGCGTTTATGGATCTCCTTGTAGTCCAAATATACGAATTATGTTCAAATAGCACGGGAAGGGCTTGTCCATAAATTCTAGTAATAACAGCTGTGAATAATACTGTCTCGCCAGTGGTACTCCTCTCCCTGCTTTTGTTCCCTAGTAGCTTGCAAAAGCAATCAGCATCAAATGGTGATTTGGTGGATTTAGCCTGGGGATTGTGACTTCTTTATGTGAAAGAAGGCTTTGAAAACTCAGTCTTGAGTTGAAACTGTCTTAGCAAACAGCAGCTAATAATAATAATAATAGAGATAGGTCGATTCATATCTCCCCATCCAAAATATTTATATAATGAATTAGTTAATTGTATTTTATCTTCATGTGATGGGTGGGTTGCTAACCTTTGAATTGCAGCAGACCCAGGGGAGCTCTCGTGCGTCCTGATGCCAAGAATATGTGTTATTTCATATTCTGTTATTTGCTTTGGGTTTAAGGTGGTGAGAGCAAATTCCCCTGCAATCAGCCCTAAGTGGTTTTGCAGTCTTTCAGTTCTTGAACATCTCTTACTTGGGGCGGGGCAGGGAGGGGGAGGAATCCCTTCGTTTGCTTTTTGTAATTCAGACATTTACCATGTATCTAGAGAGAAGCATTTAAAAAAAAAAAAAAAAGGGCAAGCCTAAACATTAGACCGTGCAAAAATTAATTCTGAGTGTCGTTTTATCTGCCTAATTGGGCCTAAAAATAGCCTGTGGGAAGGAAGACTAGCAGCCTTGAGTGTTTGAGGCAATTTGTATAAATTATTTCCCAATGTACCAGTCACAAGTGAAAGCCCTGGCCTGTGTGCCTCCATTAGCCAGGTGTCAGAGCTCTCTGTTTTCATTTCAGGTTTTTCTCTGGGAACAGGAGGCGGGGTGTGTGTGTGTGTGTGCACCAAAAAGCACTGAGGAAGAGCTGAGGCCTTGGCTGATGCAGGAGGGTGCCCAGAGCAGCTCCGCAAGAGAGGTTGGTGCCTTCACTCCTCTGTCATCACCAGTCCCTGAGAGCAATCACCACCCACCAACAGTTCCTCGAGATAAGGCTGAGCCAGCTGGGAGAAGAAAGCCTTTGATAGTTCCCTGCCTTGCTGAGTAAGTATGCCGTAACAATAATACTTTGAACTTTAGCAGCACCTTTTCACACCAGGGTCCGAGTGCTCCACAAACATTCATTGCTCAACCCTCAAACCACCCATTTGAGGAACAGGTTGGTTTGTTTTTTTTTTTTATTGTACCACTTTTATAGGCCAGATCTTCCAAAGAGCCCAGCGCCCATTTTGCCTACACTGGAGAAACTATTTTCTTTGCCTGAAAGAACTGCAGTATCTGGGTCGCCACTTCACATGCCCATGGCCAATATCGGTAACATCTACGCAACTCCTGCCCCAAAATGTTTACATCCTGGACTTCTGCAGGTGTGCACATGTAAAGCTCAAACACTTGTAAACTGCTTGTCTCCTGCTTATAACCCTCATGAGGCTCCTGATGAGAATTTTGCTGACAAAGCAAAATTTCATCAAAACCACCTGGGTTTTAGTCAGGCCTTCCTGTTGTCTGTAGCTATTTTTTTTTTAGCTAATGGAAAACATCACAAGAAAAGAAGATATATTTATTTTGTTCCTCAGAACTGTCTTCTCTGATGCTATTCTATTTGCAGACAGAGCAAGAGCATACTTGTCGCAATTATATGCAAGCATATAAATGAAAAGAGCGATGCTACATCCCAGATAGGCATTGTATTTTGCTTTGGTAAAGCATGCAATGGGATTAAACTTTGATTTTCATCTCCTGTCTGCTTTCTTGGTGAGAAAATACAGTTGAGGCCAATTCTGGAGTTGATCTATCTCTGTGGAAAGTTGATTTTAAAGTGGTGCCAAATGTCAGTGAAGAATCACAGTTAAGGTTTCCACGCTAATAATAACACGGTCTCATAGGGAGGGTGAGCTAAGAGTGCTCTCTGCAGCCCAGAGGACAATATACATGCCTTACAGTTACTGGTCCCTTTGGGGAGTATACACGTTTTCTCTTCTGTAAGGACAGCATCTGTACAGGATTCATAGTCTTCAGCTCTGCCCCATCTCTGGCCAGAGCGCCCAAAGGGTAAAAAGCCTTTAAGCTTTACGTGGGATACAGCATTTGAGTCCTGCTCCAAAGTAGAACAGTCCACTTCAGCTCTCATTTCTCCTGATACTACTGAAAATCAATGAACCCCCTTGGCCTGTTTAATTATTGGGCACTGTAACTATGTTGGTTGCTCTTGGGAAATGCAGTTATTAGCTCTTCCTGAAGTATGCCAAAGGCTTTGGTCCTTCAAATCCCATGAATTCAAGGCATATAACTCATATGCATGTTGCAGTGAGCCTGATCTCTTAAAATTGAAAAGTAAACTTCAAACATACAGTCGCTTATCCAAGCCAAACTTCTAATCTTTTGAGATTTACCCATCACAAATTGTAAGTGCAGAGCGGAAAAAAAAGGGGGAAATGCAGAGTGATAGAGCCAAGCTAAAATCTGTCAAATATATCATCTCTTCGAGTCAGGCTGGACTAACGTGGAAAACGGGAGACAGCCTGATGATGGGTTGAACTTCCTTTAATGTGTACTCCTGGGAGAAGAGGAAAAAGGCACCAAAGACTGAATTAAAAAGAGAGAGAAAGAAGAAAAAGTATTAAGCTGTTTGAACAGTCTTTGAACTGCTGGAAAGATGTGCCCTCCAAATCACTTAACTTTTCCTATAATTCAACAGCTGCAGTTCTCCCAGCTCACATCTCGGAGCGGACCAGCATAAGGTGACTGGGCATATAAGAATAACACTGATGGGAAGGTATGTATGGAAGGTGCTAATCTTTTTGTCATGTGTATAGGTATGTAATCATTTAGCAGATAATCTCCAGTTTTGAAAAGACAGTCATTCATTTCAAAGCAAAGACCAAACTTACTGTTGATGTGAAGCTCTGACCAGTTTATAGTTTAGCTTTAGTGCTCAAAAAATCCTCATAATTAAGGTGAGAGATACTCAACTTGTGTACATCAGCATAGCCTCAACTTCCTTGCAACTCAGACTGCAATTGAGGATCAGGTACTGCAGCGTACATTTGTCCTCTAACTGAGCTTCTCTGCCACTGCCACTGAAGGGCGATTGTCCTCCCGCTAGACAATCACTGCATCGATAAGACAACTGAAGGTGAAATGATAGAAATCAATCTGCCTCTCATTATTGAGACGAATAGAAGTACACTGGGGAGAGGGATCGATGAAAGGGTGAGAAGCTGCGTTAAGAATCAGTCAAAAGAGGGATGAAGAAGGGAAGCTAATACTTTTCAGATAGTTCAGGATAAACTCTGGAGCACTTCTGGATAACAGTGTCTCACAGGAACAGTGTTACACATGCTCTGAGTACATGCACTTCTAGATAAAATGAGTTCAGGGAAGATGTCTTGGTCTCTGAAGCGAGGCAGGTGCTTTTATGTTTTCACAGATTTCATAGAGTTTTGAAATAAGAACCACGCATTTTTCATATAATGAGCATCAGAGTACATAAGTGTACTGAAACTGTGCCACTGAACATGCAAAATTTCCTATAGGTATAAGATACGTGTGTATTTATACTTGCCTGCGCTCAGACACACACAAGTAGCACATTTACAATTGCATGAGAGCCGCTTAGAAATATTTATGTCCCCTTTTACTTCTAGTTGGCATATTCCTGTATTTGTAGCCCAAATTACTTGCAAGGAGCAAGAAGTGATTTGTCTATAAGCAGGACTGGAGGTGGGGAAATTTTTCACTCCAAACACGATGACGAGTGTATTACTGAGGTAGCTCTGGAGCAGCTAGTGTGGGCACAAGAAACGGTATGGCTCTGCTGCTGGGAAGCCGCTTGTCTCAGGCCGAGCACCTTGCGTTTTTCACAACACAAACACAGCATTGCTGCTTCTGGGACACGGGCCAGCTCATTTAAATGCGGTGCTCAAGAGATGGAGGAAAGGCAATTTGCCACGACACCTTTTCCATCTTGCCTGCCTAGCTCGCTGCCGCAGTTACAGATGGCCAACATTTGTGTCTTAAACATTTATCTTGCAGAACATAGACTTTTGTGTAAAAAAAAAGTATTTAGTGCTGCAAAATATTTCCCTTAAATTTAAATTTTCATCTTGTTTCAATTTTTAGAAAACACTTTGAAATTTCAGATGTTGTTTTTTCTCCTTTTTGTCACCTTCCTTCTGTCTCTCACTCTGTTTCTGAACACAGTAGAAGTTTGCCAAGGTTGGAGGATCGGGGGGAGGATCTGGGGAGGTTCTCTTCCCCCCCCACCTTTGTAATTATTTAAAACTTTATCTGTACGGTTAGTGAAGTGCATTCAGAATTTGGCTAGCACAGATTCTCAGCGTCCTACCACACCTCCCCATGAAGTAAATACAAGGCAATTATAAGGTTATAACAGTCATCTTTGTTTCTCCTTTACCTGCTCTATAAGTTTTCTGAAGCTTGCAAAATTACAAAATGGATGTAAAAAACAGGTAAGTATTTATTTTTTTTTAATTTGGACATTGGGATTGCAGTCAGTGGCAGATGGAAACTATTATTGGGAAAGAAAGAGAAGTGAAAAATGTTACAAATATTTTGGGCAAAAGAATGCACTTTGTCCCAATTTGAACTCTGAAATACAAACAACTTCAAAACGGATTGAGTCTTTAGAAGGCTCCACTAATTATCTCTGCGCCTTGTACGCGCAAGTTGAGAGCAGGGTCTTGACAGTCTTTGGCTGAAAAGCAGGGTTTCAGGTTCACAAGAAACCAAGAAACCTTGTCTTTTCACAGTTGGGCTACGTCCTTAGTCAGACCGAAATGAGTAACTTTCAAATTCCTGGTAAACTGGGATTTCTGAGAATATTTTCTTATCAATACACCAGAACATGTTGCTTCTAAAATAAAGCCTGTTTCCTCAGAGCTCCAGATTCCTAGGCCTGCCGCAGTCTTCAAGGAATCAAGATGTACATGTCTTGCTGTGAAGTGTATTT
Source organism: Rynchops niger (assembly GCA_013400035.1). NCBI lineage: Eukaryota > Metazoa > Chordata > Aves > Charadriiformes > Laridae > Rynchops > Rynchops niger. The sequence goes on along the minus strand of VXBH01000483.1, from coordinate 204,481 downwards.
GCGATGTACCAGTTCATTTTTTGACAGGATTTGTTGCCAGGCTCGGTGGCAGCATATAGAATTCAAGATGAGCTCCTTTAGCGCAGTAAATCTGCATTTTACAACTTAGCTTTGCTTTCTTCAAAAAATGGAGCAGCTGGACTTTGCTCCTGTCTACTTAGAGTAGTCAAGATACCTGATTAAGGACTGTATTAGAAATTTTGAGTAATTTCAAGGCTCGCACTTAAACCTATGTGTATCTCATGCTTTTATGTGTGCGGGTTTGCTGTTTCATAGTGACACAAACCAGTTCAGGTCCTGCAGAGGTACTAGCCGAAAAGGGATGGATTCCGCATGTCCTTCCAGGAGGTTTGTCATGTTAAGGAAAATCCTTGTTAAGATAAAGAGAGCATGCATCTGATGACAAGTATTTTATTCCCATTGGGTATGTGCAGAGAAGCGTATCCGCTGTTTGGGAATGCAAGTTTAAGATCAGGCTTCTACGTGGGTCTTACTGTGACGCTCATGGATGAAGCTCTTTAAGAACAGTTCTAGAAAGCTGCTCTTGTGTTTCTCGGCATCTGAATGATGGTTATATACTATGTGTACAAGGTGGCTAATGGCTGCTTTTGCCAGATTTTTATAATTTGTGGCTATTATAAGCAACTGACGTGGTTTTGGTCATCCGTGTGGAGATAGGTCTGCCTCTTCCCGTGGTTACGTGCATGGAGCAGAGAGCGCCCGGGCTTTGTGCTGGGTTGGGTTACGAGCGCAGGGTGGTCACCCCGCAGGGCAGTGCGGGAGGAAACGCAGAACAATCGGCAGGGAAATCCAACCCAAAATAACAAGCTGGCCTCCACGAAAGAAAGGTCACTGCTTGAAAGCCACTATTTGCGAGCAGGGGGGGGTGGTGAAAAAGGAGTGAGCCAAGGAGAGTCAATGCCTCTGCGGTTCCAAAGAGTTCCTTTTTGTAAGCAAAACAATGCAGGAGAACAATGCAAATACTTGCAGTGCTTTCGAGGCAATAGATTAATTTGTTATTTTTTTTTCTTATAGAAAGTAAATTGGAACTGCTTCCATAAACAATAGGCATTGGCTGCAGAAGAAAGTGTGAGCTTTTGCAGAGACTTAAAAATAACCAGGAGTAAGGAGCGCGTTGGCAAAGTGTTCTGTTTTCTCAGAATAGTAGGGAAAATGCAATGCAGCTTCAATGTTTGAGGAAGAGAAAGGCTAAGAAAGCAGATTGGGAGACATAATGTGGTAAACTTCAAATCTGCCAAATTTTGTTTGAGAAGCCAGTGTTTGATAGGTTACCTCATGATGGGAAGAGTGAAATGGATTGCAAAGTTTGCCAACTCCTTCCCCAAACATGTAAAAGCTTTCAAAATATTGTCCTCCAGTAGACCAGTTTATTCCGACAAATCGAACTGCCACGCGCCATGTCCCAATTCAGTTTGGGGCTTAAAGCTGCCCGTAACTGAATATTCATGAATTCCAGGCAAAAATCATGGTTTGCTGTGTTCTTGCAGTGCCTGGCACAGGGTGCAAGAGCACAGCACATAGAAAAAAATACCCACCCCAAACCCCAACGCATTAACCTCAGCAGCTTTAACTTTCTAAAGGCATGTACTTTGCTTTATCTAGCACTTAACTTTTCTTTTTTTTTTTTTTTTTTTTTTTTTTTTTTTTTTAATGTGGGTGGTGTTACCTGCTTCCTCCTGACCTCTCTAATTCCACTAGTGCTAGCATTACAGCAGCTGCAGTTCTGCTGCTGGAGAGGGCTCTGGTACTGGTAAAACTTACTTGATTTTTCTGAATAAAAATAAGCGTGCCCGGCATGCCCCAATATATAGCAATAAAATAGTGGCTGCAGGAAAGAGCATTTGGTGCTTTAAAGCAGCAATCTTTATTATAGCGTGGGTGAGTCTTCAGTGAGGTAATAGTCACAAAAATGTCGATATTACAGCCAAAAGGCCTTTATCAGATGTTGAGAGAAAAGAGACGCTGATATTTTTGTGCTGCCTATCTGTGTTGATAAATGCAGGTTTAATTACTCTCTATAGCTTTCATTTGGACAAAGGGGCTGTATGCTTCTTTATTTCCTTCTCCCATTAGAAATATAACATTGCTGAGAAACAGTTGAAGTTTATAGGTATTTCAATATTAGTGTCCACCTTTCCTGTCCCTTGCGGTCTATACATTTTAATTTTCCTTCGACATTTGCACTTGAACTTCTCTAAAGTTCAAAATGACTTAAAATTACTTTTGGGATATATGTTTTGTCTTGTAAAGCTTCCTGGCAAACTGCTAGCCTGCACCTCGCAGCAACTGGCCATCGGAACCTACTCCGTCAAGCTTTAAGCAGAGCAAGGATGACCGTAACTGGGTTTCTTTACAACAAACCTCAGGGAATTTGGTAACTGCAGGGGTTTCAGAGTGTCCCTCCTGTGAGGGGGTGTTACACTGCACAATCGGCTTGAATCCTGTCCCTGGCTGGTCTCCTGGGCACAGCAGCCTTTAAATTCAGGATCCTTTGGGCCCCTCAGGTCAGCAGAGAGGTCTCCCCCAGAGTCCCTCCCTTGGGTCTATCTGGATGGACACACGTCACGCAGCCTTCTTTGGGAAACAGCAAGGAGGCTGGACTGCATAGCTGTTAGCAGAAAATTTGGGTAGACCTGCTCTGTCAAAATTTGGGATTCAAGGGCAAGCTTCAATGACAATACTAACACAGTCTAAATGGCTCAAATCTCGTCCAGGCTGGTACTGCATCAAAGACTGTCTGAGCTGATGGGTGGGTGTGCACAAGCCTCTGACCAGAGCAATGCTACCAACCCAGGACCAGATGGACACCTTCTCATGGCGTGGATGGAGACTGAACCAACCCCAGCACATGGAAATGGCCCTCTGCAGCTTAACAGCCAGGTGAATTGTCTGAAGGCTAGTGAGTGTGTGCCCAGTGTAATCGGAAGGCTTCCAAACCTAATGATCTTGCACCTTCAGAGCTACAACATCACTCAGCTCTTTTCTCAGGCATACAATCATCTCTCGCACAGATGATATGCTTTGGGAGGTCCCTGACTACTATGCCACGTGCATTAGAAACCTGGCAGGTAATCCAATGCATGTGAAGAGGGCTGCAAGCAAGTAGCCATCGGGTAGTTTCTGAAGCCCAAGGACCAGGAAGAGATCCCTGAGCTAAGCAAGAGCAAGCAGAGTCATAGGGAGGCCTGCTGTTACGATTTAAGGGAGCTTTGGTGATTAACTGTGAAAGTAGGATAAAGAGCACTGTTCAGGAGACAAATAACTCTTTACGTAAGACATGACCCAGGGCACCGTGCCAGGCTATCACAGCCAGATTTGGAAGTATTCAGTGTTTTGTATATCATGATGGAAACTTTTGAAAAACAGACTTCCTCTTCAGTTACACATGAGTGACACCTGGCAGCTTGTACGCTGCCATCGTGCTAACCCGTGCTCCTCTCCTTCCCTCCCTACTTCTGTAGGCGCAACCCTGGAGGAGCCGATTTGTCCCAGGGGGCAGTGGTAGGCAGCACAGCTTGGGTAGATATCTCAGCAAGTGGTCCTCAGGCTCCAGCAGGACCTAAGGTCTCTGTGTGCCCCAGGACTGCTGGACAAGGGCCTCTCAAAAATGTGAGAGTTAATGATTGAGACCCAAGGACCTGTCAGTGGCAGCTTTGAGAACAGCAATGATTTCCAACCATTTCTTCTGTCTACACTTCCAACGCTTAATCAGCCTAATTACTGCTGGGCCTTTGCCCATCATGTTATGAAATGCTTCAGAGGTTGAAGAAAAAAAAAAAAGATCAAACTGTGGTCTAGACCTCAGGAGGAAGAAGGCATCTGTCAGGACAAGCTCTTACCAGAAATGGTATAAAGAATCCTTGTTTACTAAATCTTTCAAGTCTGTAGCTAGTTCAAAGACACCTCACAGTCCTCCTCATTAGAAGAGCAAAAGAACAACTGAAAAGCCCTCAGCCTAACTAATTAAAAGCAGTAGCTTTGTGTGCTGTGGTGTGGCGGGCATTCCTGTGTTGGATTTTCTTTTTTTCTTTTTTACGTCTACCAATGGTAGAGGAAAGTTCCTTCCATGGTGATAATTCTGCCCCTGTATTGAAATGTGAACAAAAGGAAACTTTCCCCATTGGACTTGGATTTATTCCCCTCATCTGTAAATAGCATTAACATAAAGATAACGCATTGAATGAGTGTGCCATGAGTTACCATGAGTGATAAAAGATCTCAAGGCAGTCGGAAGGCAGCTTGCTCTTCAACATACTGTTTTTTCTTGAAGGTATATTCTTGAAAAAATATGTGAGAGCAGAAAAGAGTTAAATAGCATTGCAGTCCCTTGCACAGAAAATACAGAGGGAAGTGCAATATAGCTGACCTGTAACGCAACTGAGAGCATCAGTCAAGTGAAGAAGATGGAGCATTGCAGCAGCTCTTTGATTTTAGCAAACGTGGTAATAATGACAATTGCTATCACCCTTTTCCTGAGGACTGAGGTAGGGTTGGGGACAGTAACCTGCAGAGGCTTGAAATTTCTTACAGCCAGGTCTCCCCCTGAGCCACAGCTGACGTGACACCTGCCCTGCGGTGGCCACCACTCACTGATTTCAGTGAAAACTAAACTGTGTACAGCCACGCTGCAAAATCGCTGGCTTAGAGCCCACTGAAGCGTGGCTTTGGCTCTCGGGCACTTCTCCCCCACCCATCCTTTGTATAATTTCTGCAGGGGATTAATTGCAACTTAATTCTTTCTACTTTTTGATTTCCAGGACTATCAGTTGACACTCACAACCTCTCCAGTGCTCCCTGAGGTTTGTATTACACCTAAGCAGATATTTGCACTGCCTGAATCTGGCCTGTACTTCAGCTTAAGGGAAAAGCTACACATTGCTTAAGTTTTGGAGAAATAGACTGGAGTGTTTAGCTGTGAATTTTTCTTGTATATGTCTTCAAGGTTCATTCATATTGTACTTTGCAAAAGTTCATAGCAGCTGCTATTTGTTAAAAACAATAGTGCTCTCAATTTTGATGGAAAAACAATTGCGCAGGGGTGATGATTACTAAATGTAACTCCCACGTTTTCCCCAGGGCCCGGGCAGAGCGAGGTGGAGCTCAGCGGCGGAGTCTCCCTCATCGTTCCATGGATATTGGCATCTGCATCACCTGGGGTCCATGGCAAAGCCCTTCCCTCCAGAGGCCAAGAGCTGAGTCTACAGTTTCAAGCAGGGTGATTGACTTTCTGAGAAAGTAACGAGCATTTCCTAAAAGCAGCTGCTTAAAATGGCTCAGAAGCAATGACAAGGATGTGGTTAAAAGTTTGGTCCATAAACCCGGCTTCTGCACGTGGCGGGGAAGAGACACCTTTTGATAAAACACCTGTCAGACACTTTGTTGGTTTTTTTCATGATTCACATTTTCCTGTGTTCCCAACCTAATTGGCTCCTTGCAGAAAGATATATAGAGGAGATAAATTCTGCTTATTCAGGGAGAGCCATATTTTTAGGCTGTTTAAGATGCAGAGGGTATGTTTTAAGGTCCGCAAAGACAAATGAGATCAGAAACCAAGAGTTTGCACTGAAGTTATCTGGAGCACTGATTTCTTCTGCGCTTTATGTTAACTGTGCCCTGGGGTACCAAGCGGGCATGTTACGGGGAGTGGAAGAAGCAGATCTGAGGAAGGCGCTTTGGGTACAGCGCAGCACAGAGCCATTTTTACAGCCTGCAAAGGCCGGCCTTGCGCTACAAACTGGTCTGCTGTTGCCATCTGCTGGAAAAATCCTCATGTAGTCAAACATGGTAAGGAGGAGAGTATCTGTTCTTATTACTGAAATACTTGTGTCTTTTTGTGTTTTTTACGGCAGGCTTTTTCCCTGGAGGTCCTGTATGATCTGCCAAAGAACTACACGTGCACCAGCGGTACGTACGCGTGCGTGCTGAGCGCACCGTGTCTGGGCAGCAACTCCACGGCTCTGGGGTTGGTTTGATTTCTTACCTGCTCTTACAGCACTCTGCACAGTAAAACACCCTCAACCAAAACCAAGGTAAGAGCAAAACTACTCCTCCCTGAAACGCCTACTACTAGAGAAGCAAAAAAATCATCCTTCCAAAGGAAATTTTCCGTCCTGTCTCTTGGCACTCTTCCATTCCCTTCGCTGCTGTACTATGCCCACAGGCCTCTTACCCGAGCTGTGCAATGCCCGTTCTGCTCACGTTCCCACAAACTTTTACACGAGGAGAACGCCTAAACATTCTGTCCATCCCAGCACATTAAATCTAGAATTCATTTCTATTTCTACGCTATATTTTCATTTCTTTCTTTCTTAAAATATCATGACCGGAGAAATATTTCCGCGGTCCACTCCTATGGGATTTTTTTCAGAGGCATTGGATATAATTTTCTTCTCCCTTGGATAGCTTTTACTCACAATAGGAGTCTGCAAAAATCCTTTCCTTTTCTTAAAGATTCCGTGGCTAATCATTCTGTAAGAGCACATAACGTTGTGGGACAGGCAAAATCTCTGCTTGCTTGCAAGCAGCCTTAAGACAGTGAGGTTGCTGGTTGCCGCAGGCATTCTTAACACCATGTCATCAGGCCCCAATCTAATCTACAAGGTGTAATTGCCATGGTGTTAAATCTCTTGCTGATGGTGGCTGATCACCTCCAGCTTGGGGGATTGCATGGATCTGAGCTGGTGCTAACAAAGGCAGGAAGGTTGTAGGAAACATCTCTGCTGTTGACAGGGTTTTAAAGTCTCGTACTCAAAGTAGAAGTCAATGGGGTGTGAATCCATATACACCAAAGCTAAGAATAACAGGACCCACGACTGTTCTGTCTCTAAGCTCCACTTACACTGCATGTAAAATGTCCCATAATGTGCCTTTGAATTCCAGAACAAGGGATACTTAAGGCTTAAACCCTGTCCGGAGGTGCTATGGACTGTTTTAGGTAGCACAGGGAGTTGTCACTGCCACTTTACCAGGTGGAGAAGGTTTAAAGGCAAGGTAGCCCAGACCCAAGAGAGTATTGGCTATTTTCATTGGCCTCTAGTTGGCTCAGTGTGGGGACAGAGACAACTTGTGCCTTTACGAGCCTTTTATTTTAAAGAACCTCTATGAACCTTCACTGTCAGAGCTAAGCATCTGCAATTATGCTGATCCACTGATTTCAAACTAGCATACAGCGACCCCATACATCTACTGTGGCTTGTAGGTCTTCCCCTATGAAATAGCAAAGACTCTGCAACTTCTGTGTCATGCCCTACTTCTGATCCCTGTTCCCTTTTTTCTCTTTTACTGCTGCTTTTCCTGTAGATACCAAACACTGTATTGACACTTTTGTCGTTTATCCTACAAAGAAAGCTAACAAATGGATACTTGCTACTCAGTTCAGAAGAAGAGCCTGTGACTTGCTTTTACCCTCCACCCAAGGACTATTTTAATCAATTATCTACCCAAAAGCTCTTGAACTACATCTTCAAGGCATCCGTATTTCTCCTCAGATGCCTATCTCAATACAGCTAAGATGCATAGGGAAGGTTTAGAAGTACCAGCCTGTCTGCTGTTTTCCAGCTCTTACTTTTGTGCCGGGATGACAGTGTGTTCAAATGGATTCTGACAGGCTTTCAAACATTGTCTCTCCAAGCAGGTCTGTTTCTTCTGGTTAGAGGTCAAAGAAGGCTTTCAAAAGTACTCCTAGCATGGAGTTACTGAAGTGTTTGCGTTGAAAGTGGCCTGACAGCTCCTACGAGTGGGAAGTCCCTCAGGAGTTCATTGTACCACTGTTGAGAACTCGCTGCTTAAATCTTGGTGCTGCCACATTTGCTGAATGTAAATGGACAGTCTAAAAGTGTCCTTGGAGCTAATTGTGTGCCTCCTTCGGTACACCAGACTGTTACTGCAAAGATGTTGGGTGGTACAAATCTACAAGAGCAAATTACCACTGGACAGACTTTAGAATGAATGGTTCTTTCCCCAGCACTGTTGTCTGCGCTGATTTATCCAGCTAGATTTTCGTAAAATATATGACAAAACATATATGTTTTAAAAATATATATAAATTGTGCCTGGCATCTTGAGCCCATTACAGCAAATATAACTGTTCTTGTGCATAAGCAGTAAATCCATAAGCGAAGGTCTAGGTGTGCAATCGAATATCACTTCCACTTACAAAGATGTAGCTGTTCCATCGAGCCAGCTGCTCAGAGAGGGACCACGTAGCTAAATAAAAAAATTCATATGGTATATTCATTAGGTCTGCACTTCAAGCATGCTATTCTCATTGCCTGATATCTTTTAATACCTGTTATGGATAGACAAAGGCTTCTGCTCACACAATTCCACCAAATTTGCCTATCTCTGCTCCTACCACTGGATAATTGCTCTGTCTGTCTCAAGATGACCTTTGAAAAGATAGAATCTTTATATCTGGATGTAAGAATTGGATTCTGTACAGAAGATGTTTGTCACCTACAAGATGAGGATGGAAAAGGATAAATAATCATAGTTCTGTACCTCCAAAAATGCAACGCCCCCACCACAACAAAATCCTACTTTCCAGCCTGGCTGAGCTGGCCCAGCTAAATGAAAGAGCTGCAGACATGGTGTTTCGTCAGGTTCTCATTTCCTGTAGATTCGTGCACTGAAGGTCTCGGTGGTTGAGGTGTGCAGGCATAAAACAATTTGCAGTGGGTCAGTAAACTGCCGCAATTTAGCATTTGTTACTAAGATTTGATCCAAAACCCACTGACTACCTGACACAAGGCAGTTGTTCAGGGGGACAGTGATTCAAGTGACATAAGCACTGCAGCTAAATAAAATAGGTAACATACTTTTATTCCAGACTTTGTATCTGGAAGCGTCCTGACAATGTATACAAAAATACCCACCCAGGATCTAGCGAATCCTAGTGTGTACTTGAACGCAGGCCAAGTAAGAAACATGCACTGGACTGTAGGAATGCAATTCTCTATGGAACCTGCCCCACTGGAAAGTGCAGGGACCAGTCACCTTCTCTTCCCCCTTGTCCTTCCTCAGACTCAAATATATAGGGTATTTGGCAATGGCTGCTACTTGGTTTAGTTGTGTCCTATTCTGTTTAAGCTTTCGATTAGCGTTGTGTAAGATTTGGACAACTTATCTGCCGTTTTGTGTAGTGCTTTTTAAGGCTGCATCCATGCTATTACTTGATGTGGAAGCTGTATTGGTGATATTCTTCAGGCATGCCCTCAATGTGTCTCTTATTATCTTGCCATTCGTGATGCCCAAGGTTGGCTTGTCCTAGCTTGACTTCTGATGTAGAGAAGTTGAATTGCCAACTCATTTGGCAATTTGGCAAGTTTGCGCTCACTGTGGAGTGACTTACCAAAGTTCTGTTGTAGGTTTCTGTGGCTCTGCTGCACGAAGACTGACATGGCCCCCTTCTTGGCAATTCTTATTTCTGCTATGCTGTAAAAATACTACTTAGTATTATTTAAAAAGGCTATCTTTAAAACTTCAAATGGTATTTAAAATCATGGCTGAAAGACAGGAAGAAAAGGATAAGCATACAGGATACTGTTCCCTCTTTGTGTAATTATTTTTAATTCAATAATTTCCTGATGGGGATGTGGTTTTATGTATTTAGTGACCCTTAAAGGATTTCTTCTCCATGTGCTTTTGAGCCTCTCCTTGAGCCTATGTAAGCTGTTTGTGTCCACCCCCTCCTCCAGCAATGACTTCCATAGGCCTCCAAGCCATTTCATGAATAACTGTCTCCTCTTGTTGATTTGCACTCGGATACCCCGACTTGCTACCCCTTGTTCTTACGTTAGCAGTGATGGTGAATGTCTTGGCTTTCCTCTTTCTTCCTTTACTCAGCTGGTTACTTTCAGACCATATAACCACATATTTTGTCTTCTCACTGATGGTGAAACCAACCTTTTGATGGGGAAACCATCTGTGGAAAGCTGAGCATCAGGGTGTTCAGCAGAGAAAATTCCTCCAACTGCATTTTATCATTTGTTGCTGAAATTTGCTGGTCCCCTTCTTCAGCTATAATGCTGGTGGCCTTGTCGATGTCCTGTGGAGCCACCAGTGACTTTGCCAAGGTAGTGGGCACCTGTTTCACCTAAATTGTGACAACAGACAGTTGGCTATGGTCATCATAATTTTTGTCTGCACACTTAGTCTTAGCCAGCATGCCTCTGATGATGCTGTTTTCCTGCACTGAAATTTTGTAGCACGTAATCACTATTGGAGAATTCTTGGAATGAAAAATTCTTCCTTCAGGTATTTGCATATCTGCAAAGCAAACATTAAAGAAGATAACGCACCCCTCTCCCAGAGGTGACCCCTCATTCTTTACAGCATCAGAGGGCAAAAACCTGTCTGCGTGCCCAGCTCTGTTGGGTTTGGTGTGAGGTGAGCTGAGTTTCTTTTTGGGACAGCTGGGCACCAGTGGTAGAAGAAAAATCCCTCCCCAGCTGGAGCGAAGGCTGCCACAGCTTGTGCAACTTGACACATAGCGCGTGAGGCAGGAAGGCCCTTTCCATCGAGGGCTAAAAGATTTTTTTACAGGAAAACCAGAACAATGGAAAACCAAAGTAACCTTCAGTTCCCCCGGCAGATTTGGGAACGAAATGGAGGAGGAGCAGCACTGGCTCTGTGCCACAGCTCTGCATGCAGTGGGGATGGAGAAGCTGTGATAACGTGTCTCCTTGGCTGAGGCTTTAAAAATAAGACACTCGCTTTTTTTGTTATTTTCTTGAAGCATTACATAAAAGTTCCCTTTAAAAGACCAAAGGCAGCTGTTTTCTTAGGACAAGGAAGTCAGGAAGAGGCAAAACAGGCAAAAACATCAGAGAAGTCTGGATAAAAAACTTGGCTAACCTATTTTTCCCCCCTCTTAAACAGCCAAGTTTGAAGCACTCTGCAGAGCTCTGTCTAGGAGGAAAAGCAGAGCCAACCATTGAAAAATGGTATCTGCCATCCAGTAAGAACCACTGCTCCTGCTGCCTTGGTGTGGGAACTCCTGAGGTCCCATTCCCTGTGGTGGGAGTGCTTCTCCTCTTGTCCAGGCAGCCCAGAGATCTTCTAAAAAGCCTCGACCCCTGCCAGCTTCTAACACGGCACCTGGATGTTGGTGAAAATGGGTTTGCGATAGACCTTGAGTGCAGGGAGTGGGCAAGCCACCGTCACCCGCAGAGAGGGTCCAGTCCCCAGACATTGTACCACTGACTTAATCCCTGCCTTGGGCTCTGCTTGAACTTTTGAGGGTGAACACCTGCCCTTGTGCTTCGCTCTGGGCAGCCTGGAGGAGAGCCAGGTCCATCGAAAGCTCCAGGGCTTGCAGGCTTTGGGGCTTTGCAGTTGTGGCGCCTTGTCACAAGGTGGCAGGGACGTGACAATTTCTGGCAGGCTCCTGCTCAGCCTGCCACAGGCACCCTCTTCAAAGCCTCACTGCTTTCCTCCTTGTTCTTAACAAATACAGGGAGTTATCAGCAATCCTCTGTCTTTTTCTTTGAAACTGTCCTTGAGATAGCTCAAAGGGAGGGTAATTAGCTATTTCAAAGCTTAAATATTTTACCTATTTGCACTAAAAAAAAAAAAGAAACAAACCGCTTTTCATTCTTCTGTCTGAAAGCTGTGGGGACGTGAGGAGGGGGATGGCCTGGGTCACCCTGTGCTCAGGCTCAGCCCTGGCTGCTGCTGCTGTCGTGGGAAACCCAAAAGCCAAGATGATTAAAAAGCAGGCAGCCCTTCTGTCCTGAGTCACGGGGCTGATTTCTCCCTCAATGAAGATGAGAAATCATTGTTGTAACGTAAAAAGGAAAAAAAAAAAATGCATATACATATGTATATGTGTGTGTGTGTGTGTATATATATATGTTTCTTTTAATGCAAAAGAATATCTCAGGAATCATGCCTCTGGCTTCCTAGAGTGGATGCTCAGCTTTGGGCTTCTGGAAGCAAATGTCTTTGCATGTAAAGGGACTGATTCCCTTCTTTTCACATACTTCCCACGGTTGTCATTTACGTCCTTTACCCATTCACACGCCAGGAGTTTTTGTGATTTTTACTGCTATGCTCTCTCAGGGGTGTTGCAGGCAGGGAGTGAAACCTTTGTCACTGCTCATCAAACATTTTCATACAAAATTCTACCTGCAATGATAAAACTGTTTGTGTTAATAAGCTACTAATAACCATCAGGTAATTATTTAGTTTATCTCTAGAGTCCAAGCTGATCATTGTCTCCTCATGCTTTGCTTGCCTAGTAGTCTTTAGAGACAAGAGATTTTAATTATTTATTTGATTTTGATCTGAGGGGCCTGCAGAGAGAGATTACTCAGCTGTCACTCTGCAGAAAACATCCCTATCATGCAGCGGGAGGTAACAATAACAAATTGCTGACATCCAAATTCAGCTTTGCACAAATAGCTGTGCGAGGTGCCTGCTGCTCCCTAAGCAGTAACCAGACGACGGCGAAGCGGAGGCATTGCCGCAGTAGAAGGAAATGAGCAGAAAATGCACCCGCGTACAGCAGGTAACATTATAAAGTAATTATCTCTGTTTTGCTGTTTCCAGCTGTTTGCTGGAAATTATTTCAGTTTCTGAGGACAACGCAGTGTCCTGAGAAGGGGTTTTTGTCGGTCAGATGAATGTGCTCCCCGCTTCCTACTGAGGCTCTGAGATTTGTTTTCTCTGAGAGGAGGCTTAAATTTCAATTTATGGGAACAAAGAGTAATCGGAAGTTTTGCTGGCTATCTAAAGCACAGACCCACAGAACTAAGTAATTTCAGGCTGCGTTACGTCCTTATCGTGAACCTTGAGTTGGATGATGAGCGCATGGATTCCCTTGCAAGCTTGCAATTTATTTAAATACACCAGCTTTGAAGTTCAAGGTAAGCTCTTAGGTGGGAGGGAGGAGAATCCTTTCTTAACGTGGGTGCAATTCAACTGTGGAACTCATCACTGCAGGACAGCATTAAGACCGAAAATGTAAAAAAAAAATGTAATAAGGCACAGAGAAATGGAGAAGCTTACAGATAAGCGCACATCCAACGCGACAGTGCACAAATGGTTGCTTTTTGTTTGCTGGCTTTGTTTGAAACTCAAAGCTTATGCAATTTGGGAAGGAGACGATGAAGGTCTCTTTATCTTTTAAAATTAAAGCTAGGTGAACTTCAAGGTGAAGTGATTTCGGAACAGCAAGTCAGTGTTTCATTTCAAGAACCCAGGGTTTCTCCCGTTCGATTGTTGTGTGCTTTGTTTCTAACCAAGGCATTTGATGTGAGCTTGTGCATTGGTACAACTGAAGCAAATCAACATTCTCCAGTGAATGCAATATCGGACTAAAAGGTTCCTTTTGTCTTCAATACAGCTTCATCGTGTATAAGGGAAAAATGCAAACTAGCAAGGGCTGTTGGATTGCCCCAAGCTTTTACAGTTGGGAGTCAAGTTAAACTGTTACAGGGATTTGTTTGCTCTGCCTTAGGAAAACGTCTTTCATCATCCTCTGAAGTTGGCTACCTTCAGAAACAAGCAGTTGGATGCAAAATATCCTTGTGTCCGTTCCCAACCGCCAATTCCCAGGTTCCCCAAGCTGTCCTGAAACACTCCTTGTGGGCTAACAAGGCACCTCCTGGGTCCCTCTATCTTGTCCCTTCTTTTGGCAGCTTTTGGGCACAGCTCTCAAGAGTCCCCAGGTTCAATTCAGGTGTTTAATACTGAGATGAACTTCCCTGAAGAAAATCCGCCCCTGCGCTGAAGCTGCTGCCAGGGAACAGTCTCCAGATCTCAGACAGGGCTCGTGAAGGTGATTTAAGTTCCTGGCAAATGTACGTTTCGGCAGAATGGTCCACCACACCTTCTGGATGGACATCAAAGAAATTATCAGGAAGAAGCAAAGATCTGCTAAAATCTCTATCTTCTGTGATGCTTTTTTTTGTTTTTTTTTTTTTTAGTTTTGAGCATGACGAGCTTCTTAAATTGACTGCAGATTTCTCACCAGCTAGGGTAGACTGAGGTAATCCTGGAGGAAAAACTGTCCTTTTACCAAATTCCAACTATTTGCAGCCAGGCTTGAAGTCCGAGATCTGAACTTTATGTCAGAGCCCGTGTGATCTGTTAGTCAGGACAATTGATTTATTCCTTTGAAACATCATGCTGAGCTATCACCGACTGTGTTTCTCTCCGCTTCCTGGGAACCCTGCTCCTCTGGCTGTTCATGACCATAGCAACCGGAAAACAGACTCCATAGGAGAAAAAGCGTCAAAGACTCCTCTCTGCCAGTAAACGTGGGAAAAAA
>VXBH01000483.1:161109-190177 GCA_013400035.1 Rynchops niger | reverse complement strand
TATATATATATATGTGATACAGAAAAGTGAGGAATTATTCACAGTCAGGCCGAAATCCAGTTTGGAGGGAGAGATTTTCCACTGGAGGACAGAGATAGTCTGGGGTAAGTGTAACAACAAAGTCAGTAATGTGAGCGGCCTTGGTGCTTTTTGCCATACCCCTTTCCTCCCCACCGGCACTTATCTCCCACCCGCAATTTCGCACGTCAGATGTTTGCGGGTACCGACGCAGCTGAGAATCCCGCTGGGAAGAAGTTCAGTGCCCTGGACACACAGAGGGCTGCGCTGCTTGTGTTTATTTCCGCATAACAGCTTGCCAGTTTAACAACGACAGGGCTGTAAAATCAGAGGGGGGAAAAAAAATGTCATATCTGGCCACTGCGTGTTTATATCACATTGAGGAGGAATTCACTGCTCTTTTCCTTTGACAGTATAGGTTTCACCCATAGCTCTATTTTCACACTCCTAAAGCTATGTTAAAATCATCACGGGGTCAGCCACAAGCCTGCACAACGAAGGCAGTTCACCTTTAAATACAGGCTGTCAGCTCTTCTCCGTTACACGAGGATGGCGAAATGCATCTCTAATAGCGGACCGCTGTTTCTTTATGTATGCATAACGCAAAAATGGGTGCCTTAAAAAAAAAGGTTCTGAAAATAAAAATGCACTTTTTGTCGGAGATTGTGTTGCCAAGTTCCAGCCTACAGCTATTTGCAGCTGAGAAATAAAGCTGTAACTATACAGTTTGTAATGAAAAAAGCTGACAGACCTTCAATTTTAGCCACTTTTGTTCACCGTATACCGAATGCATTAATATGTCTAGTCCATTTAGCAAAGGCATTGCCTAGGCCATTTTCTTTCACATATTAAAAGAGAAAAATGTGAGTTTGCAGGGCCTGGGTCAGCAGAGCTCAAGCTTTATGCAGCTGTAATTCAGTATCGTAGCAGCACCACGTCAAAACCCATCCCGATGGGGCTGGTGTTTGGGCTCCAGAGGTTGGGGCAGGCACGGAGGGAGGGAGGGAGGCCGGGCAGGTCTGCTGCCATGCTGGAGATGTCAGCATGGCCCGGGTTTAGAGTCACGGATGACGTTTGATTGTTAATACTTTTTGTCCCTGGAAGGGTGTGTATGTTAAGGGCAGGCTGAATTGCTCTCTGTTGAAATACCCACATCGTTTACAATCCCTCTTTGCTGGAAGTTTCTTTTTCTTCTACCTGATCCCCTCCATGCTTTAATATTCACCCTGAGTGCCCTTCAGAAGAGAGGCAGGCTCCGTATGCCCAAACAAGCTTCTGAAAGGGCTGCGGAGAACACAGGAATTTTATAAATATGGGAAGAGGCCGTTACAGGAGGTGGCAGAGCTATGGCAGACCCATCAGGCAGCATTTTACAGCACACCCTTGGCCTTTAAAACAGGTGCCGTGCCCAGGGGGGTGGTTCAGCGGCCAATTCGCAGGCAGCTTGGGACTCTGTGGTGGGAATGGGGACACCAATCTGAGTGATGCTCGGCTGTCCCTGATAGTCAGGCAGGACCCCAGGCTTTTCAGGGGGGTTATGGGAGCAGCAGCTGCCTGGCCTTGTTAGACTCCCATTGTTTGTAGCAGGGAATGAGCCCAGCCTGGTCCAGGTTGCAGGACAGGGACACCAGGGACATTGCCTGAGCATTTCTGGGTTGACTGTGTTATCGCAGCTGAGCACCTTGTCTCCTTTCCTGCTTTGTTCTTCACAACCCTTAACGGGAGAAATGTTACCCCTTTTTCACAGGTGGGGAAACTGAGGCACAGTGATTAACCTAATGGCCAAATCATCTGAGGAGGTTTTATCCCAAGGTCAGCCCCGCAACCTGAAACAGGCCTCCAGCAGCGTGGCAAGCTCAGAGGCGTGAGGAGCCAGCAGCACAAGTACGTGCTGAGCATCCCTTGTACGCGGTAAGTATTTTGTCTGTACCGTTCTGCTTTGGTGGAATTAGTCTTCTCTTTCTTTTTGTTTTAATGAGAAAACCTGGTGGGAAAAGCTCTGCAGCAGCTCCAGTCCCAGCTGGCCGGGCACCTGGTTCGGAGGTCAGTGTCCTCAGCACAGAGCTGCAGTGAGCCTGCAAGCAGCAGCTGCTGAGATTTTGCTGAGAGGTCTTTTTTGGGGGGCTCTGCTCTTTTCCAGACCGTATTTTGGACAGTAAATAAAAGGTCAGGTTTTTTTATTTTGCTGCTTTGGGAGTTCTGTGTGATCCTTAGCCTTTAGATGGGAAAATCTGATTTCGTATGTTTATTAAAAGAACTCCCAAAACTAATGTCATGCTGTCCCCTGTGTTAATGCATGGGGGGGAGCTAGCAAAGGCTGCTCCTCTGCTTTTATCGGTGGATTTGCTGGTGAGTTGGGGCTCAGCACTGCAGGATAGTGCGGCTCTGGTTGTTGAACAGCTGAATCGTGCAGAATTTGCCTCGACCGATACCTGCACAGCTTCATCGTGGTTTCTGGCTGTAGGGTTTGTGGTGTGTCTTCTTCCAGACACCTCCCTGCTGTCGCAGCTTGGCATTCACCGTATGTTGCAGTGCGGTGCCTGAAGGTGTGTGTTCCTTAGGCTGCGTCGGAAGAGGACCAGGCTTGACGCCGGGCCGGGAGTTCAGAGACTCACGGGTCTTTGCCAGCATGGGGCTTGGGTAGCTCTCTCCAAGTCACACAGATGAATTTAGGGTTCCACAGATGAATCTGAGGAACATTCTGACACCTCACATTTAGCGGCATGACAACTATAACGAAAATATTTATTGGTTATCCTTACACGGTAAACAAATATTCACCTGAGGAGCCCTAAATTACACTGAACCTGTTGTGTCGTTTCACCTCCGAGCAGTATTCCTCTTGCAAACAGGAGACTGGACCAAACCCAGTAAAAGAGTGCTTGCCAAGTGCTGCAGCAGTAAAGCAGCTTTGGACCTACGTCTCTTTCTCCTCCCCTGCAGCCAGAATGTTTTACAAACTACTTCCTTCAAAAGAAATATATATTTGATGTAAGGAAAATGACTTTAGCCTCAGGTTAGCAAACTCGTCGTTTCGCAAGTTGAAGTATACATAAAGCACAGTGAAGTTACTTTCTTTTGACCTTAGTTTTGAAGTTACAGATCCACCGACGAGCTTGCTCACCTTGTTTGAACACCAGGAAGAGTGGAGAGGCCAAGCAGCTTGCCCAAAACCCCTCTCAGTGGCCACACCAAGGTTATCCCCACCCCTGTGGCTTCAGCAGGGTCTGAGACTGCTTCCCCTCTGTCCGGGTGCCTTTTGTAGGAGGGAAGGCTGTCTTGTAGTTAAAGGACACAAGGCTCTACCATGTCTTTTGACACAGGATTTGTGTTCAACATCAGGCTGCAAGAAGCATTTGCAGCAGCGTTTGAGGCAATAGTTTGGACCCCAACGTGGTTTGAGGTCTGCGACAAATTAGAAGCTCAGGTCTGCGGCTGCAAAGCCGGTTTCATAGGAAAGCGTTTCTAAGTATTTTGTTTCCCTTTAAAAAAATTCCTTTAGGAAGAAGCTACTGCTAATTTTAGTAGGTGAACGGCGTTACATGATGCACGGCCAACACGATTTTATTTTGTTGAAAGGTACGTCTTTCCCTTTCCAAACTATAGTACTGAGTGGCAGAAGAGCAATAAAAGTAGTTCTTCAGGAAATGCTGGTATAGGAATCTGTTTGCAAAAGCAACTCTATACAGTCACTGCTTTTTTAATGTTTGTTTAAAAAAAAAAAAAAAAACCAAACATGTAATTCCTAAGCAGATCTAAGCAAAGGAGAATTATCTCCAGGTGTAGGCTAGAGTTCAGCAGCCTTCTGAGTACGTCAGTGCTCCTGTATACCTTCATCTCCATAATTATGTATGCTTTTGATATGGGAGGTGAAACCAAGCAGTTTGACTGAGTTCAGCTTGGAGATTTGGGATTTGTTTGAACTGCTCACCCCGAGTTCAGCTCCGGAGCTGCAAACCTTTGTGTATCTGGAACAAAGGCAGGGTGAGCGGTTAACAGGCAAACTCTCTATGTATTCCCTTGTGGTCAGCAGCTTGTCTGCGCATAATCTATGCAGATACATCAAAAGCAAAATATTTTTCACAACAACTCTCTGGGGAATAAATGAGAGAAGAAACAGTGAGGCCGTTCTTGCAGTCTGTGTGGATCTCGGTGTGGTTGCTGTATGTGCACAGGTGTACGGTTTTCTTTGCACTCTGTAGCACGTTCACGAGAGTCGTCCTGTTTCCTTGTACGTTGGCAAAGACGGCTGTTTTGCTGTGGGAGGTACGGCTCCCTCCAGGAGACTTGAGTGCCCAGGATTTAATTTTTCAAGAGCTTATTAAAAGTGACCGTGATTTACAGACATGGTTTCAATCCTGTGGTGGGCGAACACACTCCAAGCGCATTTTGCGCTCTGGCTCCCCATCTTCCAGCTGTCCCCAGTCCAAGCTGCTTCCCAGTCGGAGAAAAACCCAACCGGGCTTAACTGGTAGCACATGGAAAGATGTTTTGAAAGGGAGAAGTCGGAGGGAGGTCAGTCAGAAGAAGCAGTCCTACGTGGCTAAGGTGCTCCCTAATGCATCAAGACATTTGGATACTGTCCTCAACATTGGTGGCAAAGTGAGCCAACGAGCTGATAGAAAAGAAGGACCGAGGTATTAATCCTCGTGTCAGAGTTCACTGCACAAATGACTTAATCTTTCACTGAAACAAGGGTCTGGAAATGTTGTCCACATCAAAGGAAAGATGCACTTTGATGGGTTTTGGAGGGTATGTTTCCTTCAGAAAGCAGCATGTGGTAAGTGAGTTACTGACATGCCAGTAATTCAAAGGCGTTTTGCATCCCTGCTGTGAAGCTGAATGACAACATAATACAGTTATTAAGGGGAAAAAAGGAAGCCTCAGTCCCGGCTCTTCTACACTTTGTATTCTGTAACAACAAGCAACGCCAAAAAAAAGACTCAATACATCAGACAACCTTGAATTTCTACTGCAGTGCTCAAAGCCGAACGAAAGTGAGCGAGGGAAAGATTTTAGGTGCAAATTGGCTTGCTGGGTTTTGCCAGCCAAACTTTTGGAAGTGGATTTGTTCCAGAAGAGATTAAAAATAACTTTACGTTTATTGGTTTTCAATCTGGTGAAAAATACCCACTTGTAAATCACTGGAAGAGTAGACTTTGAACCTCTTTACTTTTTCTTACACACACACACACACACACCCCCCGTCTCAACCACCTTTTTCCAGGTAAATGTAGGTGCAGAGGAATACCCTGTGGGGGGAGAAACCCACAAGCAGTTCCATAGTGGTTTTCACAAATTCAGAAAAGCCTTTAAAAAGAATACTTTTTTCTCTAAACTTTTCACCCTACTTTAATTGGTAAAATATGCGGTGTGAATGCTTGATATGAAATGCAGAGTCACCAGTAGCACAAAGATGAACTGCACCTAAAGGCATTGGGCCGTGCTGTCACCCAAGCAGGACGGAGAGATGCATCCCAGTTGGTTCTGACCACGGCGCGGGTGAACTTCGGTCCAGTGCTCACGTTGGTGGGGACAGCAGAGAATGTGCTGTTGGAGGAGGTGTGAAATGAATTCGCACACCCTCCCTAGGCACGAATGGCTCAGTAACCTTGGTCCGAATTTATAACCCATCATTTGGTTTTCAAAATACGATATGCAAAGAAAAGGGAGGGATGTGCTGTGAGCCCCTTTACAAAGGTTCAAGTACGTCGGGTTATGTTCTGCCTTGTACACGCGAGAACACAAAAATGAACAATAATGGTGCGGGTGCGACTCTCCGTTGCCTCTCCTTCTGCCAGACAGAAACAGCACTAAGAAGTGGCAATGAATTACGGGGGGGGGGAATACTTTATGGTTTTCTTCATCAATTAAAATGAATACAAATTTTGTCAAGATTTCAGATCTTAAATAACGGTGTCTCAGCTTTTGCTGCAATTGCCTCATTATTGCAGCAAGTTTGTTATATTTTTTATTCCCCGCCTCCCCCCCCCCAAATGAAACGGCACCCAAACCAGCAACTTTGAAAAAGCATCAACATATACAAAATGGCAGCCAGCCCTACATCTATATGGTTGCTACTGACATACTGGTTAGGACCTTCAGATTTTCCCAGAGAACATGTTGTCTTGTGGTATTTATTGCCTAACCAGTAAGAGTAATGGAAAGAGTGTGAGGAGAAGCTGTTCAGATAAGTGTTTGCCAGCCATTTAGTTTTATGGTTACTTGGAGCAATCTGCTACGTGTTCTTCTTTCTGAATTGTATTTCTCCCTGGAGAGTTTGGTTAAGGCAAATAAGTTTTTATTCCACCGTCAGCCCTATTCATCCATGCCTGGAACAAGATGTCAGCTGTCTTTGTAATTTCTTATCGGCTTTACTGAGATTATCTTTTTCTTATAGAGTTTTATCAGAGCTGAGTAATGACTGTGTGCTAACAAAAGTCATAACCCAAATGACGACAGCGTATAGGACTCCAAGCCACAACCATTTGTAGAAAATAATCCCAAACTACGAATGTCTAGAACCGCGAACACCCATGTTCAGATGCACTAATCCCATAACTACACCAGCCAGCAGCAAATGCCCTCCCAGAAGCACTCAGCCGTGCAAGCAACAGAACAGGGGAAACACAGGTTCAGACGTCTCTGGTTACTGGAAAACATAGACCTGGAGCTTGGAAATCTGCTGCGATCTCTGAATGCCTGTGCCCGCCTGGTGCCCCGAGAAAAGACCAGGAAGGTGAAATCCAGCGGTCACCATTTGTCCCACTCACGCTGAAACGGTGCCCCGAGTGATTCCTGGGCACATACTGCTCTACCTGGCGTCCCGTGCTATATTATTGCCAAGGAATACCTGCAATTTGTTTTTTCTTGTCTTGACTCACAATCGTAATTTCAGGGCAATGGAGACACCTAAGCTTTTGTGTGGATTTCTGCATATTGCTTTGCCTGGGGAAATAACAAAACCAAAGTAGCATTTCATTTTAACATTTTCAAAATGAATTTTTCCATTGCCATTGAAGTGAAATATATTTTATATTTTAAGATTTACCTCTGCTTTAGTTTATCTCCCCTCCATCCAGACCAAACCATTCAGTTTGAACTCCAATTAAAGAAAAAAAAATAATAATTGCAGAAGCGTTTTAACACATCGCTTAAAGGTGAGTTGAAGGATTAGGTGTCCCAGACTGTGGTTTTGGAGGGGAGTCGCTACTTGGGACTATGTGCCACTGCAAAACTTCTCATTTTAAAGACCCTCTGAGGAGTGCTGATACCATCAGCCAGTTGGGAGTCCTGGGCAACGTAATGCTGGTTCAGCATTTCGTTGGATTCCAGATGTTGCCAGCCCTAGGAGGACATAATGGTGCAGAACGTATAAAACATAGATTTAAATACACCTATATACTGCAAATGAACCAAGCAACTGCTGTTCATTCCACCCCAGTAAGCAGTAAACTTCACGCCATCAGAAAATAATAATTACGTGGTTGCGGCCGTCATGTGTACGGCAGTATTATCAAGAGATAGAACTGTGTCAAGAAATACTTGGTGACTTCAGGCGTGACTGACAGTGTTTTGCAAAAATCCTGGCATGTTTATGTGGAATTCACCACATAATACCAGTGAGGGCTACTTGTGTGAGGTGCATGGTGGAGCTGTAATGTACAGATGTTTGTATTTTAATTACAGTGATTCCAGGGGACATTATTCTTCTGACTTAGGGGTGGGTTGTTATTCTTACAAAGCACAATTTGCTGATAGCAGGGAAGAGAAATGGGAGCGGGGTTTGAGAATTAGATTGGGAGAAACTGGAGAGCAGACGGGTGCTACGCTGCTGGGTTTCATACGGTTTTGAGCAGCTGGTTTTGCAAATGGGTCGAGGGAGACCGTCGACTCGGTCTACAGGCTGAGTCCTAAGCGCTGCCCGAAGTGGCCTGTCTCACCTCTGCTCCTCATGAATGATCCTCAGGGCGATGAGTCTGGTCCAAGGAGCTGCAGAAGTACCCCCAGAGCACGTCCAGAGCCCCCAAACTGCTGGCATGGGTGGTAATGGGGAGCTGAGCCGAGATCACGCGGGTGGGCTCTTGCTTCAAGGTCAGCCTTAGAAGCTGTTTCCAGGTCTGTTGTCTCCACAGCTGGTATCTGGGCTTGGGGCATCCCTCAAAACTGTCATATAGTGACTGTGTCTGTAAAATCGTGCGCTCGTTTAAGTCCTGGGCTGCAGGTCCCTGGCTGAAGGGCTTCGCTTGTGCGGTGACACAGCTTAGCTGGTCTTCTGCGACTGGGTTCTCTTTTTATATTTCTGAACACTACCTCCCAGGATGAATGCCATGATGGGAACTTGGAACCTGCAGAATTTTTTTCCTATCTGATTCAAGAGCATGGACAAAATCTGGTACTTTTGGATATAAACCGCCGTACTTGCGGGGCATTGAGGTGACTGAAGCGAGTAGGTCTGGTCTTGAACTTTTTTTTTTTTTTCACAATGCTTATTTCATCCTGGCAGTGTGGTGTCCGTAATTAACAACAACGATGTGGGGTTTTGTGCATAACTTGAAGCTGTTAATTAGGCAACTGTAAGAGAACAATAACTGAAAGTGTAGGAGGGAAGCAAAAGGATCTGTATTCACGCTTTGTTGTATTTGAGCACCTCTCAGCAAACAGGTACAGGAAAAGGAAGAAGACTATCTGAAAAGGGTTTGTTTTCCAGCAGCTGTGTTTGGATCCACTCAACAGTTGGATGTATCTGTACCCTTACGAATGCTACAATAACAACTGCCCTCCTTTTTTAGCATGCGAAGCACGCTCAAAAATGTTAATCTTGCTAAGTATTGCAATGCCCGAGGGAAAAGCAGAACGGGGTGTGCTGCTGGTAGGTACTGCACAGACCCTGCCCAGATGCGTGAGGCAGACAGCGAGTGTGGGAGATGGGTACGATACAATTCGCGTCATTAGGATTTGGTGGGAAAGCTTCTGCTGCAGGACGGTAGCAGTGCGATGAGGACATTGTGGAGCCGGGCAAGGAAAAAAGATCAAACTGGAATAATTGTGTTTACTTTTTTACACAAAGACCCTTTTGGAGCGGACTGATACCACTCAGAAATTCACATCAAAGTCTTTAAGGCATTTTAAAGGGAGGAAAAGAACCTCTTGGAAAAACTGAAAAAGCCCATTCAGACATTTTTAAGACAGAGTGTTTAAAACTTTTCATGTTGAAGCAGTATTTTCTTTAGAGATGGGCCTAGATTGACTTTATTTTAAAAAGCTACAATGAAGCCACTTACTTTTGGGTCAAACAAGGCATTTTGTTCAAACAACCTTTTCTACTTTCCTTTTGCTAAACCCCTCTCTCGTCCTTTGCTCTCCACTTCTTACCCTCATTTGGAGCCGATTTTAAACTTTTTATTTCAGGTTATTTGCTTAATTTGGGAAACTTCAAAACAATTTACATAGTTTTGCTTCACGCAGGAGACCTAGTTTGGTCTCCAGATGAATGTCTGCTGAATTGTGAATTTCATCTATGCCAATCCGCTGTTACAGCCATGCCAAGAAGACCCTGTAGAGCCTGGAAGAGGCACATAGACCGGTGCATTCTGCCCTGCTCTTGGTGGTGGGAGCTCCCAACTCTCCGTGACTCACAGCTGTTTCAACCCCTTCTGCCTGTGTGCGTGAGTAAAATGTACCTTAGTTCAGAGAGCAATGTTTCATTTTACCTCTTGTTTAGTGTAACCTTTAGCTGCAAACTAACAGAGAAATGTCTCATGCGATGGATGATTCAGAATGAAAATAAAACCGATGGCTTCAAATTACACGAGAGTCGTCTTAGGGAAAGCTTTTTACCCCTAACAGTAATGGATGACACAGACTCTTCAAAAACAGTCACAGAATCAAATGCATTTATTCTACTGGTTTTGCAGTGGATGTTCAGAGACTCATTAATGAAGCATAACTGATGTGATCAGAAGTATGAAAAACTGCTCAACTGACAGGAATAAAGGCTTTGGAAACTGGGTTGATAATGCTTGAGTGAGCATGTAGGGGTGTTTTGAAATCTAACTTCTGTTCGTAAAATGCTCTCCAGTTTAGAGATGAAAGCATGGGATATTCTCAGTGAAAGAATATTGAGAAGATTGTCCCTTGGCAATATGCCACCAGAAGTATCTCAGCTGCTGAGCTGGTGGTCGTTATCCCCAAGACAAAGGCTCTCTTGGGATCGGAGGAGCAGGTACAAGTTGGAGTACGTCCTGCCCTGGGCCGGACGATAACCTCCGTCCTTTCTTCTTCTGGTTCACACAGCTGTGATGGTAGGTTTGGTCGGACCCTGTTTCAGTTGGTCTCTGCTGGTTGCAGTAGAGCAAGGGTAGGGTGGGTCTTGCCTTCCATAAGGGCAACTGGTAGGTACTTACTTACTTTGCTTTGCATAGGAGCGTTGGACCAAGGTTCAAACCAGGGACAAAGAAAGGTAGGAAGTTGGTTTCTCCACAGCAAGAATTTCTCCTGGGACAGAAGCAGTTTGGCTTCTCCCTGGAGATCCTTGGCCCGTGTGGACTACTAAGCCTTTTGCTTTGTTGCTCACCCTTTCCCAGCAGTCTACTTCTTGCTGGTGACACTTGAAACAACCACACCAGCAGCAGCAGAAAGGCAAATTCACTGGATACCAGAACTAATCCGGCGCCTTGACCTTGGCTGAGCCTCTTGACACAGACATTAGTGAGCAGGTAGGAATCAGAACAGAGTTTGTGTCGATGCAGATACACCAACCCACGTAACAGCTCGCTTTCCCCTGACACATCTGCCTGGTGCTTTGCTTACATAGGCAAACCAAACCCTAGGTGAGGGATTAGGAAGATTGGTATCGTCAGATTCAGCAGTAATTCCTACAATATTTTTCAGTTTGGTTTTCATTTGCATGTTTTCCTTTGAAGAAAAAAAAAAAAATCATTGCAGTTGCTCTCAAGGAAGGTGAAGTGCATTCCTTAACGTGGCTAGTGGCTCTCTCTGTGCTTTTGTGTCTGATTCATCAGGTGGTGTGGCCACATCTGGCCTTCCGAGTTTGGATGCTGTTGTTTTTGTTTGCAGCATGGGAACGAATGTTCCCTCTTAGACATCTCTATTACTGTTTCTCTCTTACATAATCCTTTGGAAAGAAGCTGCGGCAAATGATCTTCCCACTGCTTCATGCCCTACACGTGGAACTGATTTGGGGGAACGCAGTGTTTTCTTAGGACTTGATATCCTGCATTGCCTGATGTTCCTGGAAGAAGGGCTCGCCTCCCCGCGTGCGACTGCCTTTGTTCTGGGGTGGGCTTGTTGGCGTGAGCGACTCTGCTTGCAGTGTGGGTATACACAGGCTCCGTGCCACTGCTTGTTTTTCTCCTGAAACATCTCTGGTTTATCTTTTCCCTTTTAAATCGAGTGTGTACACGGTGTATAGAAACCTGCACTGTTGGTTCTATAAAATTCATTGCAGTGTTGCCTAAATGTTTCTTCCGGGTTTTGGGCTCCACGAGTCTCTGCTCTGCGTTAAGTCAAAGCTGGTGTCAGATGGGAGCCAGAGCACCAGAAGAAAAGCTCAGAGTTTTGAAGGTCAATGCCTAAAGTCACTCAGCAAATGTGGGTATGTCAGCCAGCCCAACAGATACAGACTATCTCCCTTTTTTCCTATTTCTTTAACTTTTTTGATTCTCAGAGATAATAATAGACATAGTGATTGAAGTAGTCTAGAACAGCAAGTAAATGTCCCATCACAAAAATGCCAGCTGCACAGGGAATGATGTGGGCTGTGGCAAGAAGGATGCACAGTTTTGGAGGTGACAGGAGATCTTTTCGCTTCCCCTGACCATTTAGACATGCTCTGTCTTGCTTTGCATCGTAGTGTAGGCTCAGAAGACATCTGCCTTCCCCAAACCTTGCTGGGAACAAAGCAGCCATGAATAGCAGCTCAAGTTTTTGTCTTATTTCAGATGCAGCCTGTCCACCTGCTCTGGAGCGGTTTGGGCCGTCGGCCAGGCAGAGCTGCTCTCCTCAACTATATTCTCTATAATAAATGTGCTCTGGCAGCGCACCAACTACCTTATCTTCTTATAAGGACAGAATCCCTTGGAGAGCCAGTCTCCAGGCCCAGCTAGGATTATGCTAACTTCGCCAGGAGCCAGTTGCAATGCTCCACACACTAGCCTTGCCTTTCTAACTTACGCTTACTTTGAAATAGAGAGTGCAAGCAAGTTCAGGGGAGCAAATTAGCCAAGGGAAGTCTTCTTCTATCTGTCTTAATTAAGCATTAATAAAACCTGTCATTGACTCTCCCCTGCAGTTATCAGTCAGTCAATGGTATATAATATTTCAGTCAATCATCTTCTCTTCAGGGTTACTGAAGGACTGTCCCAGTCGCACTGAAGGCAGTGGGAGCCAGTTCATCAACATCAGTTGGGCTCCCTTCGGTGCTGTCTTGTATGCAAAATGCCTTATGATTACAGAGGCAGAAGCGTTACCCGGTAATAAATCCCGCAGTGTGCTAAGACTGATGAAAAGGTCTCCATGCGCCTGGACATCCGCGTACCAAGGGGCATCTGTGCCCAGATGCCAAATAACCGCACCTCTGTCTATATACATAGACCTTGTACTTGGTTCGTCCTGCCTATGCTCAGGAAGATTGGTCTCCTCCTTTGGGGAAATAATACTTAGGTAGGGGTTAAATGAGGTGTGAATATACGCCTACAAGAGCCAGGGGAAACCTTCTGTTGTGTCAGTTCTGGCCCTGGACAGTAAATGCAGACCTGATGCTCAGAGTGGAGGGGGCAGATGGAGGGAAAAACGAAAGCGAAATGTCTACAGACCTGGAGACTTCACAATGGGAGTATTCAGCCAATATACAGCCAAGTAATAAATAGAGAAAATAAAGCCCAAGATTTTGGTGCTGTTTGAAAACAGGGAGTTTTGTACACCGTAAGTTTTTATGCAGATGAATTTTTGTACATCCTTGTACCAGTCAGATAAAGACACTGTGTGAGCTCGGGAAAGGAAGCTGCTACTGGGGAGATGCCCCCACGCGTTTGCCACGTACAGAGCATCTGCAAGACAGTAACTGGAATGGCGTTTCGAGAAACAATGAGAGCCTGAAGAAGTTCAGTCCCTTTAGTTTCCCACTCTCTGTCTATGCTGTGAAATGCAGGAACGAGCAGCCTAGTCTTCAGGTAAGAGCAGAAGCAGCCAGGGGCTGAATCTCATGTTTTAGCGGAAATTTTCCAATGCACGCTCTCTTCCTAGCCACGGGAGCGAGCACATAAATCAGCCCTGCCTCTGGCTGCCTGTCATTGACTCCTGCAGCATCTCTTTACACCACGTCTTGGGGAGCCCAAACCCCGTCTATGATGGGATGGCATGGGATTCTGCAGGGTCAAGTGTTCCTGGCAGGAGAGAGTACCACATGTGTGTTAACAGACCTCCTTTCGTTTGCACAAAAGGGAGATTTCATCCAGCAACCCAGTGTAATTTGGTTCACGACTGAAGCTAAAACGTCTTCCATTACTCTCAGCTGTTTGTTTAATTCTCTGTATTACTTAATGTTCTATTGAAAGTCTCTCTTCTTAAATGCTTATTGAAGCAAGCCAGAAGTGCATAAAACTCTTAATGTAATCAGCAATAAAAATAATTCCAAAAAGCAATTACTTCATTAATATGGAAAGAAGTGCAAATTGCACAGAAGCAAATTTGCTTACAGGTAGAAAGCTGGTGCAGCACCATTAATGGTAATCGACTGTTCTGACCGGGGACAGGGACTCCTCTTGTTTAATCAAGACCCACTTCAGGAGAAGGACATTCAGCTTCTGGCAGTGATTTTGTGCTGTTGTTTATTGTGCGTTTTTCTTTTGTTTTGTTCTTTTTTGTTAGGGACTGGTGACATTCTCAGAGTCCAAGGCTGTTTATTACTTTTTTTTTTTTAACCAAATCTAGAACAGCGAAGTACCAGTAATATCTTTCCTTGATGTTACCCCGTCCTTCCCACCACATTATTGCCTGCTTTGGTACGAGCAGTGTCTCCAGGAGATAATTTCTTTCCCCTCTCCTCCCCGTGAAGAAGCAATTCCTTCTTGTCAACACTGCAAGCAGCACTTTTCAGCTGTGGCAGCATCCCGTAGCTAAGCAACAAACAGCATCCCTGAACAAGAAATCAAGGTGTATGGGAGAAAAAAACCTACTGCGTGCATTATAGAGCAATCCAGTGAAAACTGCTGCATCACGGTTACTTTTGCTTTGTGCTGAAAAAGAATCAGGCTGCTACATCTTGAAAACAAGCCATTCTCTGAAGCTCATGGGCTTTTGCTACCTCTTTTTGCGTTAGCCATCAGGAGAATTTTGGTCCTGGCTCAGTCCAGACAGACTTCCAGAGGAGTCATCTGGGCACGCAGGGTTGAAAGCATCGCTCTGATTCCCACCTTTTGCGGGTAGCAGAGAAGAAAATTGGGACGTGAGTGGGAATTATGCCCAGTGGTTCAGACCCACCTTGGCAAAGCCAGGGAGGGGAGAGCAAGGCTGTAAAAGCATTGCACCCAGAGCTGGGATAGTGCTGCAGCGCTGTGACTTGAAATACGTTGGGACTGTTGCTCCCAAACACCGAAATCTTCTATATGAGAAAAAATTACTAGTATACTTACGGACATGGGTCTTGCTGGGTGCTGGTTGGGAAGTTTTGTGGTTGCTTTTGGTTTCCAACCAAAAACCATACTCTTCACACAGCTTGGTTAAAGCCAAGTGGCAATACCGATCTATGCAGCTGTGCCTTAAACATCCCCTTCTGCTTGTTGCTTTGTCCAGCTCCCATTTTCTTTTCCCCTCTCCCACATACACTGCCTTGACTGAATGGACTGAAGCACAGTTGCTTTTTAATAGGCAAGTGACTTTTAGCTGGTGCCTGAGTTATGGCCTAACATGTGCTTCATTATAGAAGTCATAATAACCTTACCATGTAGTGTACATTTTGTTTCTTACGTGCTTATTAATGAGAAAACAAAGTTCACCATGTTAACAGAGGAAAAGCATCTAATGGGCAGAATCCCTTGCCTGACTGATGGATAGCTCAGCAAGGCTACTATAACAAGTAAATAATAAATGTATAATGAGCTGTTTCTAAAATCAGGCTTGTTTGACTTATTTTAGAGAAGATATTCAGAATATTATTAGTATAGGCTTGGAGGAAGGCTGTGTAAGAAAAGCATTAGAGCTGAGCAGTCTTCTGTGGCATTATATTTAGAAATTTGCTAGGACTATATTATTGACTAGAATCAATAAACACGACGACCAATACGTCAGCAACATTTAAAGAGGATGCTCTGGAGCAACAGACTTCACAGCCAGCCAGGGATTACTTGTTCAATTGTGAACCTGAGTCTGAGAACAAAAAACTTTGCTAAGAAACGTGCTTGGGGTGGAGCTCGGTCAACAGAGTACATTAAAATAACAATACTCACCCAGAAAAGTGAATTGATGTAAAATGTCATTTGAAAAATTGCATCTAATGCAAGCGCGCAGAGAATAGCAAGCACCTGACCACCACTAGCCTGCTGTCGGGAGGGGAGAGACAATCCGGAAGATGTAAAGCATTGAAAGAGGGGTCAGTCTGGATGTTCGTCCTACTCTGGCATGAAGGTCCTCATGAATTTAGAGACAGCAAATTCTCATTCCTTCAAATGCTAGAATCATAGAATCATAGAATTGCTGAGGTTGGAAGGGACCTTTAAGATCACCAAGTCCAACCATTAACCTACCCTGACAAAAGCCACTTCTAAACCATGTCCCTAAGTACCCCATCTACCCTTTTTTTGCCAACACCTCCAGGGATGGTGAATCCACCACCTCCCTGGGCAGCCTATTCCAAGGTTTAATAACCCTTTCAGTGAAAAAATGTTTCCTAATATCCAATCTAAACCTCCCCTGACATAACTTGAACCCATTTCCTCTCGTCCTATCACCTGTCACCAAGGAGAAGAGGTCAGCCCCCACCTCTCTACAACCTCCTTTCAGGTAGTTGTAGAGGGTGATAAGGTCTCCCCTCAGCCTCCTCTTCTCCAGGCTGAACAACCCCAGCTCCCTCAGTCGTTCCTCATAAGGTTTGTCCTCCAGACCCCTCACCAGCTTTGTAGCTCTCCTCTGGACACGCTGCAACATCTCCCCAGTCTCTCAGCAGGGACATCCACCCCTGGTGCAACTATTGCTTTCTTCAACCAAGAGGGGGAGATGTGCCACTTTGGGCACAATGAAGTGATTGATAAAAAAGGTGTCAGAAAGCTTTTATTGACGGGAATACTCACACTCATACCTTCTAAAATGCTGATGATGGTAATCCACCTCTGCATTCGAGAGCCACTAAGGTCATAGCAGAGGTAAGCTGGCCTTCAGGGATGGAGGTGATCTGCATACCTGTGTTGTCCACTGGATCCTGAAATTAATACTACTGCTACTACTAGTAGTAGAGAAATGGCTGGCAACCTTACTGTGAGGATCCCATATCATATGTGAGACCCCCGAGCTGTCCCTCCTGCCCCGGGATAAGGTATATTGTGTTTGAAAGAAGTTAAAAGCATTTTGTTGCCTTAAGTTACGGATGGAGGGGACTTCCACTCCTTTTTGGGTTCAGACTCTGCCTGGCAGCAGCCAGTTCATCACTGGAGCTGTGCTGATTTATACCAGTTTGTCATCTGGCCCCTACGTAGGAAACTCTTCAGAAACAGATAATTTTACTTTTTTCATCTTCACTTAAAGCTTTTTCCCATCTCTGGGAAGCTGCCTTTTCTGACTTGCCCTGGTCCTCACCAGAGAAATAAGCTCATCCCTCACTTGCCAAGCTGTTAAGTAGTTTCTTCCAGCAATGCTGTGGAAATCATAAACCCTCTGCATCGTCAGGCCATTTGGAAGACCATCTGGGGACGGGCTGAGCAGTGTGGATGGCTGCAGTCTTGATTTGATAAATTCAATCTACCAACCTGATGTTCTCCATGGCTCGCGCTGAACCACGTTGCCTAAGCCCCAGACCCGGCCGTTGCACTCTCACGGTGTTTTCCTGAGACTTTGGTGTCACCACTTTGCAACTCCACGGTCAAGGGAACGGCTTGGAGTTAAAAAAGAGAGCGTTAATCCAGAAAATCACAGCGCAAAGATAAAATGCACGTATTCAGTAGTTGTTACTACACTTGTGCAATAGCGAAGCAATATTTGCTTATTTACATTTTTACTGTGTTACCCATAGCTTGAGTGAAGCTACTTTTCCTGTTCGTGCATGTACTGTACCCTTTGATTTCTATGGCACTGTGATTTCATTGCTTTGCCCCTTGGAAGTTTTTCCTTAATTGTTCCCTGCAGCTTAGCAACCTGAAACCATCTGTATAACTTAACTCTGCCTCAAGCTTATAATTCTTCCCCCAGTCCCCTTGCTCATTTGTAATCCATAGTTTATTATTTTTTTAAGTTTAAGTCCTTTGGACTGGTCTGAAAATGGCTTTGCCTTTGGACTTGATGTGCATCAGGGGGTTAATATGGGATGCTATGGTATGTATAGCTTTCCACAGGGACATGACTCATGGAAGCCAGATGGATGGGACAGCTGGGGTGGGACCTGCATCACTTACAGCGAGTTGCATGGCTGCTTTAAGCAGGCAGCCCTCTGGGCTGAGATGTTCATCTCAGGAAGGAGGAATTGCCCTCAGCTGGTCCTGGTGTCTTCACAGAGGGATCCTGGCCCCAGACAGCTGAATTAGGGAGAAGGGATCCCTTTGCAAGCACCGTGGAGCTGCAGGCACTCTGTGATTGTGACTCAGTTTAAGCAAGGTGTTTAATTGTGGGTTTGTTATCAGGCACCAAAGGAGCCCCGTTGCCTTTGGTGCTGAAACACCTGGTTTCATGCCCTCATCGCGGCCTCGGTGGCAGCGCCAGAAACAAAGTGGAGAGTGGTTTAGGCCAACAGGCTCCAACCTGCAGGTCTGAAATTACAGTTCTTTAAAGAAGTGCCTGGACCTTCACAGAGGGCGCATCGGCTGAAGGGCAGGTCTGGCACAACCAACCATCATGCCGGCAAAAAGAAAATCTGCATATCAAGAAACTTCAGACGCTCGGGCTTGGAAAATTGCTCTACTGTTTCTAAACTTTTCTTCCCCATACAATCGACAAGGGCTGCTTTGAAAATGGGCTCCTCTGGGGGAGGGTGGTGGGAACGCCAGGCTGCGAGGGACTGACCTCATTTCCAGCACGCATCACCACTCAGCCTGGCAGGGCTCTCTGGAGCTTTCTGTAATATATACAGCCATTTCCCTGGCTTTTCTCAAAATAATAATAAGAGCATAACTTGCCTCTAATAGTGCCTGAGGCAGCTGCAAACGCCGCTTGCCCCCAGGACTGCCCTGGCTCTCGATAGCTGCTGTGGATGGGGTGACATATGGGGAAACAGTGCCAAGAACAGGGTTGTTTTGGTTTTGGTTTTTGGATCTTGTCTTGCTGACCATTTTGCTGCCTTCTGAGGAGCGTGTGCATGGGGGCAGAGAGGGGGGGAACTGATGATGCCAATCCGGCTGGGAGAGACACCGCTTCTCCTTTCACCATGGTAACGAGGAGGAATTTGTATGCAGTGGGGATGGGAAGGTTTGTGGTATGTTATTGGGAGGGGTTGGAGACTTTTTCTTGGGGAAACTCTTTGGTTGAGGGGAGCAGAAGAGGAAATTGCCTTTTTGGTAGATGCCTGCAGTTCCTGGCTTGGCAGAAGCAGGATTGATTTTCCCTCAGCATGTGCAGTGTCCTGTCAGTGCTAAAATAACTGAGAGAAAGTAGCTGCCCCTGCAGCTGTGGGGAGATCCCTTCCCTCCCTCAAATTTCCTGTCTCCGGGACTTTCAAAGGAGCGCACAAGTGCATCGGTCCCGAGTGGTCAGACTCTATTTGCTGCCTAGTGGGATTTTCACCCAGTTTCCAATCTTTTCATTCCCACCTTATAATCTTTCACCCTCCTCTTCTCATTTTCCTTTGGTATTTAGAAATCTGTCCTCCAGCCTGGCCCCGCACACCGCTGGAGCAAGGTTTGCCATCTGGAAAGGCTGCCAGGGCCGCATGCCCATGGCAGCAGCTGGGGCGGGAGGCTGCATGGTTGCCCAGGATGCCGGTCCCAGGCGCCCTCCCCTTGAAGGAGAGAGGGAGGTTTCTCCCAGCATCCCTGGACTGGTATAACTGGGAGCCCTTCGGTTGGAGATCTGCAGGTGGAGCTACTACGCAGGCAGTAGCCAAGTTTGAGGCTGGGCACTGCCGCTTGGGCTTTGCTTTTGGTGCTAAACAATGGGGTGTCCCTGAGGAGAGAGGGTGAAAAATAACATAAGAAATGCTCTGTGGTGATCATCCCGCGGGACTCTTGCAGAAAGAAGTCCCTGATGCCAGAACCGCCCTATAGCTGTCCTTAAAACGCTGGTGGCATCACCTGGGAGCCTCGCGGCCAAGGCTGGAGTGCTGCTCCCACCAGGTTTGTGCCAGCCCAGCAACCCCAGGTGAGTTTATTGTGCAATAAATCACAGATTCTTGTTCAAAGAATCTTCCCCCTCACCCCCTTTTCCTCCACTTTGCTTCCCTCTGTCGCACCCTGCACCAGCACAGGAGAGCATCCAGCTGCAAAGATTTACTAGCACAAACACCTTCCACCTTTAAAAATGCTTCATTGACTGGGACAGGAGACTCTGCTCTGGGGGGAACGCTGCCCAGCAGTTAGACAAAAATTTACAAAAATTAGAGCTAAAACATGAAGCCGTTTAGGTTTTTACCACTCAGCTGTAATCTCCACTTTGCGCTGTTTGTCCTTTGGAGCTGGATAGAAATCGACTCTCTCCCTGGTCTGCAGCCATTCTTTTGTGTTGGCAGCAGCTCTAATTATGCACCAATTAACCTTAATTAAACCAATTCCTGTGTAACTGCACATGCAGACAATGCGCTGAACAAACACCCTGACAAATATTGTCGCTTAAAAGGCATAAAAACACATCAAAAGCTTAATTGGAAAGTCAGATTGTAAATTGCTGCAGATTTGTAGCTTTGTTCTTAACATGGTCGAACAGGAGTAGTGGCCAAACACTCCGAATGCTCCCCAAACCTTGGCTGAATTAATTTTCTTGGGCTGCTGAGGCCAAAATATATTATTTGTGTAGGAAAAGGCAGTGATGGAGCACCCTTAATTGTGGCAGCTGGCAGGCTGGTGTAGAGGGCATCAGGATGGCAGCCCCAGGTAGAGAGCCACCAGGTTCCCCTTCTGGAGCCTGGGTGGGTGACTTTGGGCAAATTGCTGGATTATTTGGCGATCCCTGCTGACCTCTGCCTGGCTGTTTGTCTGCAAAATGCTCCCTAAAGCTGAGACTGTCCCTCAACGTCATGCAGTGGAGCTGTAATTTTGTTGGAAATGGGATGGTTTGCACCCTGTAAGCAGTAACGCAGCCAACAGATGGTGCTCGTACATACAGTTACTCCAGGTTTCTTCCGAAAATGCCACGCAAGCTTTCTTCATTTTATGATGCAATATTTTTTGGAGGGAGCTGCCACAAACAGCACAGGTTTTACCTTAATTTTCATGAGTGTAATGAGCCCCTGGGACTGCTGGTGTGTGGACCGAGTCCTTGCCAAAGGGATTACACGCCTCCAGTTTGGCCGTTTTTCAAAGTTTGATAAAGGGGAAATAAGTTAAACTGAGAAAAAGTCCAGGCTCTGCATCGCTTATTTATCCTCTAGTGAGAAAAAAAAAAAAAAAAAAAAAAGATTGCAAGCCCCCGAGATTGGTTTGCAGCAGAGCAGCAAGAAAAAAAGTCATAACTTGCCCTGAATTCAGGATTTTGTCTTCCCTGCTGTTCGTAAAATGTGTTTGGTTGGAAAAAAAAATAAAAAAAAACCAAACCCTTCAAATCCTTTAATATGTATTGACTTTATGGTGGTTCAGTTTTATGCTACTGAACGCTTTCCTTTCTGTAGTTAATCAAACAGGCTCTAGGCATAGCACTTTGTAGTAAAATATTCTGCCTTGTGAATACTGCAATTAAAAGCAAAGCTAATTAAGCATGTAAATCATGCTCATATAAATTAGTTACTCACACGTTCACTTGGCCACTGGCGCTGATTGCAGTGGGAAGGGGGATTCGACGATCCATGTGCCTGCGCAGAGAGCCTGCTGCAAGGAACTGCTTGGGAAAGGAGGACACGCAGCTGCGACCACATGGGGGGTGGTGGGATGATGGTGGTGTCCCACAGTCGGACACAGCCCCCTTGATGTGGAGCTGAGGGTGGGATGGATGGCAGAGGATGCTAAAGCAACTCAAGTCAGGGATGGGGACAAACATTTCCTCTCTTATGAGGAAAGGCTGAGAGACCTGGGGCCGTTCAGCCTGGAGAAGACTGAGAGGGGATCTCATCAATGCTTATGGATACCTAAAGGGTGAGTGTCGAGAGGATATGGGCCAGGCTCTTTTCTGTGGTGCCCACCGACAGGACAAGGGGCAATGGGCACAAACTGGCACACGGGAAATTCCATCTGAACATGAGGAAAAACGTCTTTACTGGGAGGGTGGCAGAGCCCTGGAAGAGGCTGCCCAGAGAGGCTGTGAAAACTCCGTCTCTGGAGATATTCACAACTCATCTGGATGCATCCCTGTCCAACCTGCTGTAGGTGACCCTGCTCTGCCAGGGGTTGGACTGGATGATCTCTGAAGGTCCCTTCCAACCCCTGCCATTCTGTGATTATGTGATTCTGTGATTAACCAGCCACCTCGCAGCTCCATTTATGAAGTGATGTAACCTCATCCTTTGCTCCCTGAAATAGATGGAAACACCTCTCTGGACCATAATGGTGTTTGGGATCGGGTCCAGAGCGAGTCTCGTAAAGGGATTCAGCTCTGGACTAAAACACGCTCCCAGGAGACGCGCTGGAAGCAATCCCGCTTCCTTCTTGCTGGCTGGGCTCAGCCCAGCAGCCGCCCTGTGGTGCCCAGCAGAAGCTGGGGTGACTTGAGAGCGTTCGAAGAAGCTTTGTAGGTCTGTTGGGTGGAGCTTTTCGCGGCAGGCAGGAAAGCAAGCTGCCTTGCAGCTTCCCCCTTGCAGCCTGGAGAAAACGACTGGGAGGTGGCGTGTCTGGGAGTGGAGCTAGGGGCAAATGGCCTGGTGTGAAGAAGCGAGAAAAAGGAAGGAAAAACCTTTTGCAAATGAGGCAACAACAGCAAATGTGTTTTGGCAGCTGGACTGGTGTGTGAAAGCCCAGGCAAAATATAGGTGGGGGTAAAAACTGCTGCCAGCCTTGGGGATGGTGCTATTCCCAGAATTGCATGCAGTGCCAAGATTTTTTTCCCCCAGGAGCATAATGATTTTTTTTTCCTTCCAAGCCACCCATCGGCCTGCATTGGGTGGTGAGAAATCCCTGCTGTCTGCAAGAGGGCACAGTGGAAGTCCTGCCAGCTGCTCCACCGGTAGCTCTCCATCTCCCCCCGCGTTCACCCTGCGCAGACACGGCAAGATCTTGAAAAGCACGTAAGGGCATCTGACTTGCTTTTTGTTAAAAAGAACGGGCACCTGGATGGCACTCAATGAGGCCAAAGGGATGGGGGCAGATGGCCGAGCAGGCCCTGGGCTTGAGGGCCAGGGGGAAGGTGCTTCTGAAGAGCAAAGGAGAGAAGCTGCCAGGCTGAGTGGGAAGCCACAGACAGCTGGCTACAAAATGCTGAGCGCGGAGATATTCCTGATTTATTTTTTTGTTTTTAATTAAATAAAAAATAAAAATTGCCTGCACCTCTTGCAAGAGCTGGGGCCGGCAAATTAAACTGCGCGTTTTATCACCCCGGCCTGTTTGAAAGCAAGAGCCTGCTTCGGAGGTATCTTCAGAGAGCAGGGCTCACTTTTCTGAACACGCCAAGCTGAGGATGACCTTTGCTGGATCAGGCCGAGGAATCCTCTGCTCACCAAGACCCGGGCTCCAAGCTGTCTTCTGCTCAAACGCAGCCAGCGCCACGTCCCCTTCTCTCTGAAAAGCATCTTCGCCAGCTGCAGCAGCGACTCGTCCTCCTGCTTGGAGCTGGACCAGTGGGCAACCACAAACAGGAGCAGCCACAAGGTGGAGGAGGAAGAGGGTTCTAATCAAATAGTTGGGCTGTTCCCCTGGCTGCCTTCGGTCTGCGCCGCCTGGACACTTCATCTGTTGTTTTACACTACGCTGTGGCAGGGGATGAAAGCACATGGTTCCTGCTGGGACATCAGTGTGAACACTGGGGACAAACACTGCCTCTCTGAGTCTAAAAATGAATTTTGTCTCTTGTCTACCATCAGTGGTGTATTTTTCTATGGCGAACTCCTAAGTACTAATGAACTGCCTGGTAGCAGGGGAAAGAGTTAACAGTGTAATTTCCAGTGGCTCTGGGCAAATTCACTTACACTAAAATTAAACAGCCACAGGAGCTATTTCACAAATTTTTGCCAGCTCAAGCTCCACAGGCACAAGGAAGATGCTCCCCAGAAGCTTATTTTAACCACAGGCCCTGACGGGTGAGGATCCGGCTCTGCAGTGACAAGATCTATGCATCTGTGTGGGATTCAAATGGAATTGCAAATCAAGTTGTCAGACAAGTCCCCCAGTACCTCTTTCCCTCCCACGGCACAGTCTCAGTGCTGTCATTACTGCAGGCGGCTCTACTATTTGCATCTCCTGCTGTGGTCATTAAAGGAGTCGCAAACATGGCAGCCCGAATGTGTCACCCTCACCCTGAGCCTCTTCACGCCCCAAAAGAAATTCCTGATGCCTTCAGCAGAAGTCTATGGATGAGCAGAGAAGAGGAGCCTGGGGAAGCCATTGGTGCTAGCTGTGGGCTGTCTGGTGGTGTGTCCCAGGATCTGCACTCCGCAATTGGAAGCTGGAGTAAAAACTTGAGGAGCAAACGACTCCCCTAAACGTACCTGCTGTTCCCAGGTGGGTGGGAGTGATGATCTCCTGGCTACGCCGAGACCTGAGATTCTTCTGTTCTGGAACAGGTATTTTGGGTCACCTTGAGGAATATACTTCATCTTCTCCCTGTGTTTCCATTCCCCAAGCGAAAGCCAGAAATAGCAGCACTGCCTCCCTTCCTGCAGAGTAAGTGCATTAAAGATTGCGAGGTGGTGGGAGCCCTGGAAGTGCCTCGATGGAAAGGATTCATCTGAATACATTTGCTGTGCATTACTCACTCAGCCCTGAGTTTTAATCTTCTCCTTCTCTCCAGCATTGTAATCTAAATTTCCTTGAGCTCTCTCACTAGAGCTCAGCCCCAGTTTAATTCCCGCCTCGTTTGAGTGATTTCTCCAATTTCTCCTTTAGCAAATAGCAAAGCTTATGTTAGGCCTCATCTCTCCTCTAAGTCTATTACAGAAGAGCTGCTAACGCTCCCTTTGCAGGGAGCACCAGCAGCTTCTTTGAGAGCTCGCGTAACTTCTCTGAATAATTTCTCTTCTGCTTTCCCAGTCCGGTGACTGGCGTTTCACAGCCTTTTCCAGACCTGCTGAGCCATCTCCTGTTTGGCGGGTTGGAAGTCCACTCTCCATCAAAGTGGCAGCAGCCTGCCCTCCCTCTTCCCTCCCGCGGGATGGTGTGGTCCGGGCAGAGGTGCGTGGGGTACCCCTTGTTCGCGCTGATGGGAGCCCGGTATTTTGCAGAGGTGCAGCTGGGTAAGCTGGGCGAGCAGCGGGACCGAAGCCCCCCCCGGCCCCACGTTGCACGTGATAGCCAAGGCTGTTCTGCTTTCCACACCACTGGGCTTTTGGCAGGGCCAAGCCCTCAGGATGTTCCTGGGGGCAGCGAGGCTGCATCTCATTTCTGGGGGTTTGTTACTGCCGTTGGGGCTGGGGCAGAGCTTCTGCTTTGCAAAAGGTGATTATTATTTTTTTTTTGCATTCCTTGTGTGTCATTCTTGCATATTAAGCAACGCCGCCAAAGTCATTTTCCTCCACGGCAGGTGCTACGATTGGACTTTTTGTTTTGATTTGTTAACTTCCAGCTTTGTTGACTGTTTTTCCCGCAGGATTATTTGTTACTCTGTTAGCAAACAAGTCCTGGCTCACAGAGGCAGAAATGTGCAGGAGGCATATAATTCCCAATTTATTAGCTTGGTTCACATGATGTTATCAAAAATTGATTGTAATGCTTAGTGGCATTACCAGTACCTTCCTATCATAACAACGGTATTTACTGTCAGGAACACTATTTGTGCAGCAGTTGTGTTACACCACAAATAATTATATTACTTATATTCAATTTGTATCATTACACATAACGCAACTGTGCCTGCTGCATAGTATCATACTTCATTAATGCCTGAGGCACAAGAGCATCACATAAAAACCATCCTTGGCACTTTTCATTTGAAATGATATTCTACTAATTATTAAAATGTAGATCAAAAATGACACATCCCAACTATTAAAAATATAGAAAGGAAAGTCACCGCCATATTAATAGAGAAAGAACACTAGTTAAAATTCATTGCTCTGGAAATGATTGCTCTACAAATTTAAGGAGATGCTGTCGAGTTTGGTAAACCCCAAAAATGACAAGTCTTATTTTCCTGCACTTCTCTGCAAATTTCCCGCAACTCTGCATGTCCTTGTCACGATAAAATGCTTAAGTGCGTTTTAGAAAGCAGTGAAAATTCAGTTATTTATATGCGGCCCTATGACAGGAGGACAGCACCGTCCTGGCCTTGAGGGGCCAGTGCCTCTGCTCCACTGTTTGCGTGACCCTGACACAGCATCCCCTGGACACTGCAGAGAGGGGACAGTCTGCGTAACTTGGCCAATGGTCCCTCCACAGATGCCCTTCGCATCCCTCAGCTCGTGGGGGTGTTGCTGAGATGTTCAATAAGCTCCTCTGGGAGCAGCCGCTGCATGGCTATGGCTCAAATTCCCTTTTGGGCTCCTCTAGCTACGTAGGGTTTCTTACAAAGGCTGTTTAGAAAAGGACCTATGTAGCCTTTCTCCATATGTGACAAGAGGAGCAGATAGTGTCAAATTGGGTTAAGTTCCACTTTTGAAAGTCTTCTGCATGGGATCTGCTCCAGCAATAGAGCACAGTCCTTGTAACTTCACCTGAATTCCAAGACACTCTAGAGGAACCTGCCAAAATCTCATAAAAAAACCCTCAGCAATCAAAAAATGCACCGTGAGCCACACAGCCAAACTTTGAGGAGATCTCGTTATTCTGAAGGCTGCTAGTGACATACCAAATGGGTTTTGATCCCCAAAACACCTGGTAAATGGTGTGGAATTTCAGTAGAAAATGTTTGCAAACACTTTTGCCTATTGAAGAGTGATTTACATATTTATTTGAAAATAAATCTATGAGACGCCAGATTTAAGTTAACATTTTTGGAAGCATTTAAGGGCACATTATGTCAGCTGTGCCATGCTGGGTGAAGGAAGAGATTTCAAAGAGGCTATTTGTAAAATAAGGTTCCAGGGGCTGAGGTCAATTGTCACCACACCTCACAGTGAGCAGCTCCTCTTTGTGTCAGCAAATGAACATGGATATCAAAGTCTAAACCATAACAAGGGTTGAGGGTCAAGTCCACCTAGTCTTGTGAGAGAGGTGTATCTGGAAGGTTTGGGGCAATTCAGAACGGAATGAGACGGATTTAATTAAATTAAAGAACTTTTGCGCATTTCCAGGAAGCAGGAGCATTTTCAACTTTCAGTGTAGGATGAGGTAAAGAGGGCAGAACGCAGATGGAATATAATTGCATATATAATATTAAACCCCACATGAACTACCTTTTTTGTAAGACAGTTATCAAATACGTAGGCAAGGCATGGCCTCTCTCTAACTTAGGACATAGTTTAAGTATAATGGAGATTTTTAACATATTCCATGAAGAACTCTCTAAAACTAATGGCAGTTGAAAGGCAGATGAAGTAGCTATTTTATCTGGCAAGCTTCCATGCAAAATTTCCTGCTGATGCTGGCTCAGACAGATGGAGATTTGCTGGGGAGGGTGAGGGAGAACAAAGTGCCATAGAGCTTTATTGCATGAGGCTGGAAAGGTTTCTGCAAGCTTCTTTCACAAGGTTTATGAACCTTGGCCTTGTTAAGCTCGACGCAGTTTTGTTCTGCGTTTTAACCCTGCTTTATTTCCTGTGGTCCGGATGACACATTTACACATCCTTAGAAAATTTAGTGGGATGCTCTTCAAACAACATGTGACTCTGCACAAGTAAGGGCAGAAACTTGCTGGTTTTACTTCAATATATAAAAGTTCTTGAATATTGCTATATAAAGTGCTTTTCTCTTGAAATGTCTTCTATGGTTAGATCATGTAAATTTAGTGCTGGCTGTTGCTTCTGTAAGATGAAAAGTATGAACAACTCATGAATATTTCATCATTTGTTTCTGCATTGGTCAGAAATGGAAATTTGAGCTCTAGAGTGTAGAGATTTAGCAAAAGAGAGTTGGACATTAAGAGGATAAAGATAGAAAAAAGTGCTTTTGACAGGATTTTTCCTTGCCAGTACTGATATGTAGACAAGTCACCTAAAGGATATGAAACTGGGATAATCTACTGAGGGCACACATTTGGGCTGTGCTACTGAAGAGATTCTTGATCTGCAATGCATTTAACGCTATAGTTTTTTTCTTTATTTACCTTTTTTTTTTTCTTCCCTCAGAGAATAACTGAAAGCACCATGTCACCCAAGATCACAGGCAAAGCATCGTAGAGAAGAGAGCCTTGGACAGGGTCCTCATTCACCTCAGGCTTGACGTGCACCAACATCTCCTTCAGGATGTGAGTACTGCCCTGGAAAGGCTTTGAAGGGGAAAGTGTCAGCAAAGGTGCTATAGCTAAAGGTGCATCGGCCTTGATTCTCCTCTTAAGATTTCCTTTACCTTTTGCTATAACGTCCGTAGCCAGCTACCTTGCTCTCTTTTATGCACTTGGCCATCCTATGAGAGACCCCAGGGGCTAGAATTCAAAAGCATGTTCTTTGTAACCAGTGTAAAACAAGAGGAGGGCAGAGGAGAACCCCCATCCTTTTTTGGACGCAGGGGGAAACATAACGACAAAGGATGAGGAAAAGGCACTGGTACGTAATGCCTTCTTTGCCTCAGACCAGTTGTTCTGCAGGTACCCAGCCCCTGAGCTGGAAGACAGGGACAAGGAGCAGAATGAAGACCCTGTAATCCAAGGAGAATCATTTAGCAACCCGCTACTCCACTTAGATACACACACAAAGTCTATGGGGCCAGATGGGATCCACCCAAGGGCACTGAAGGAGCTGGCAGAAGTGCTCACCAAGCCAATTTCCAACTTTTATCAGCAGTCCTGGCTAACCAGAGAGATCCCAGTTGACTGGAAGCTAACAAATGTGACGCCCATCTACAAGAAGGGCCGGAAGGAGGATCCAGGGAACTACAGGCCTGTCCATCTGACCTCAGTGCCCAGGAGGATTATGGAGCAGATCATCTTGAGTGCCATCACACAGCACATGCAGGACAACCAGGCAATCAGGCCCAGTCAGCATGGGTTTGTGAAAGGCAGGTCCTGCTTGACTAACCTGATCTCCTTCTATGACAAGGTGACTTGCATAGTGGATGAGGGAAAGGCTGTGGATGTTGTTTACCTAGACTTTAGTAAAGCCTTTGACGCTGTTTCCTACAGCATTCTCCTGGAGAAACTGTCTGTTCATGGCTTGGACAGGCATACTTTTCGCTGGGTAAAAAACTGGCTGGATCGCTGGGCTGAAAGAGTTGTGCTGAATGGCGTTAAATCCAGTTGGTGGCCGGTCACAAGTGCTGTTTGCCAGGGCTCAGTCTTGGGGCCAGTTCTCTTTAATATCTTTATTGATGATCTGGATGAGGGGATTGAGTACACCCTCAGTAACTTTGCAGATGGCACCAAGTTGGGTGGGAGTGTTGATCTGCTTGAGGGTAGGAAGGCTCTGCAGAGGGATCTGGACAGGTTAGGTTGATGGGCTGAGGCCAATGGTATGAGATTCAACAAGGCCAAGTGCTGGGTCCTGCACTTGGGTCACAACAACCCCATGCAG
>VXBH01000483.1:130227-160632 GCA_013400035.1 Rynchops niger | reverse complement strand
GAGGTTTAGATTGGATATTAGGAAAGACTTCTTCACAGCACTGGAACAGGCTGCCCAGGGAAGTGGTTGAGTCACCATGCCTGGAGGCATTTAAAAGATGTATAGACGTGGTGCTGAAGGACGTGGTTTAGTGGTGGACTTGGCAGCGTTAGCTTAACAGTTGGACTCAATGATCTTAAAAGGTCTCTTCCAACCTAAACAATTCTATGATTCTATGAATAATTTGTACTAAGGAATATTAAGGGATCTGGGTTTGGGCCACATTATTTTGGGAGTGGGAAATGACATTGCCCCATGTTGCGGCCTAGCACTAGCAGTTGGCAAATTGCCTTTTTCCTGTACTGAGGAATTCAGGGTTTCTTTTCTTTTTCTTTTGTTTTTTTTTTTTTTTTGGTTTTTTGTTTTTTTTTTTTTGGGGCGGGGTGGGGTTTTTTTAGGAATTCTGATGGAAATCCTGTCCTGCTGTTCACTCAACTCTGAAGCTTACACAAATGTTTTAAGTTTCCAGCAAAAGGAAGGGTTACAGTTTTTAAAATGACCATTTCTACAAATTTCCAACTGGCTTCCTTTCTCTTGTGCATTCCTCTGGCAAGAGGAGGGGGAGAGATTCTGCCATAAGCAGATGAAGCCTTTTTTCAGTAGCTCAGATGCCGAATCCCCATCTCTTCAGCATCCAGAGCAGGCTGTCTGCGCTGGACTCAAAGTTGTCTCATCAGACGTGCGTTTCAGCATTGCCCCCTGACATGTTATGACAAGCTTTTAACTTTTGAGCAGTGGTGGATGGAAACGCGTCACTGCCCTGGGAGCAGAACAGCACAGGCTGCCAAATACAGCTCATGCTGCAGTG
Organism: Rynchops niger; assembly: GCA_013400035.1. Taxonomy (NCBI): domain Eukaryota; kingdom Metazoa; phylum Chordata; class Aves; order Charadriiformes; family Laridae; genus Rynchops; species Rynchops niger. The sequence continues at coordinate 159,785 of VXBH01000483.1, read as the reverse complement.
GTGTCAGCCCCTCCAAGGCAGGCACCCATCCCAGCCATGGCGCTCCATGAGTGAAGAAGCTAGGACTCTTCAGGCGGCCTAAACAGACCCGAGGCAAATAATTTTCTGCGTGAACTACAAGTAAGAGATGGGCACTGAGGGGGAAGCTGGGAGGCATTTTCCAAGAAATAGGTGTTTATGGGTTTGCAGTACCAAGACTGTCTGTGCAAGAACCCTAAAAGCAGACGTTGGAACTGGAAATTTCCCATGGGCACCAGTTGGTTAACAGGGGCCTGTACAGGCACCGCTGGTTCATCTGTGCTTATTGCTACTGGTCGTGGAATGGAAAAAAAAACATTAGTCTGAAAAAATTCCCAGAGATGAGAGTCTATACTTCAGAGGGCTCAGCTGGCCAGAGCCGTGGAGCAGGCACTGGTGCGGTTTTCACGGTCTCTTAATGACTTGTTCTGTGTTTACTCCCTTGCTGCTCTGTATCCACTTGGGCACGCTGGAGTGACACAGCAAAGGCGGCTTTTTGTGACAAATTGTCCCTGCTTTCCTGCTGACCGGTGTGTTGTTGTGCGTTTTTCCTCTGCTGCGATGTTGCAGTAGCTCTGTTGTGGCCTCGGGAGATGGCCACCTCTGGAGCTGGTTCCCAACACTGCCAAGCACCCCTCGGTGCTGAGCCCATCCCCCTCACTGCCATTGCTTCCCTGAAAGAGGGGTTAAACCAGCTTTGTGAGTTTGGGATGCACTTGGGAGATGCCTCTGCCTCGGTGTTGACAGCACGCAAGTGTTTAGACACCCTGTTTCTAGAGGCAACTGAAGTTCTCACCCATTTTCTCTGGAGTAATGAGCACTCAGTGCTTCTGAAAACCTGCACTAATTAGCCTCTTTGACATTTTAAACAGCCTTTGCCTTGACCTGAGAGTACAGCTATAGCAGTAAATACAGCAGACCAGTGCTGCTTGCTAGCCCTGAGGGCAAGCAGAGTGACCCAGCCTGTGTACCTACAGCTGAGACCTCTTGAGCCCTCAATCAGGGTGGCCGTACACATGCCTGACTAAGAGCGAGTTGGCACAAGCCAAATCCATGCCCAGGGTGTGTGCTCACCACAAAACCAGCATTGGATGATCCCCAGACAACGCTCAGGCCCTGGGCACGTTCAGCACAGATGTGTTCTTGGAGATAAGGATGGGCCATGGGGAATCTGTATGCTGCAAACCCCTCTATCCGTATGCAGCATGAGAAAGGCAGGTTGGTCATAGGCAAGTTTCAAGGATAAACTACAGGAAAAATCTCACTGCCTTGTTGCTTTCTTAATTTTCGGGAAGGAAAAGGCCTTACTCCTGGCTGCCAGCTCCTCCTGGGGCAACTCAAGAGAGCTACTGTGATGGCACCAGCCCAGAGCAACCGGGGTTGATCCTAGCTTGCATGTTGCTGGATCTTTTCATGGGCATAGTGGGCAGATGAGATGCTGAAAAAGAAACAAGGGGCTCAGCTGCACCCCTTTGGCACTGACTGCGTTGGGTCTCCTGCTCTTGCTGCCCCACTGCCCTGCTGTGCAGGCTCCTTGCTGCTCCTTTCTTCAGGCCCTTAGGAGGAAGACCGATCTTGCGGGATAGCTCCCATGCACGTGCACAAGGAGCAATGGCTGCTGTTACCCAGGAGGCGAAGTCATAGAATTGGAGAATGGTCTAGGCTGGAAGGGCCCTTTAAAATCAGCAAGTCCAACCGTAAACCTAACACTGCTAAGTCCACCACTAAACCATGTGCCTCAGCACACCTACCCACTTTTTAAATTCCTCCAGGGATGGTGATTCAACCACCTCCCTGGGCAGCCTGTTCCAATGTTTGATAACCCTTTCTGTGAAGAAATTTTTTTCTAAAATCCATCCTAAACCTCCCCTGCCGCAACTTGAGGCCATTTCCTCGTGTCCTATCACTTGTGACTTGGGAGAAGAGACTGACCTCCACCTCACTACAACCTCCCTTCAGGTGGATCATGTGGATAAAAAAGGGAAGAAGAATCCCTGATCTCTCAGGGCTCACAAAACCAGCCCGCAGTAACGGCTGCATCATTGCAACACTGCCGGCTTTCTCGCAGCCAAATGGCAGCAGCTGAGTTCTCTTCAATTTTTAACTGTATGATGGGCTTTTCTGTGATTGTAGTGTTTTGATTGAATATTCCCTGAGTCCGGTTCAATTTTCTACCAGCATCAGTCCCAAGCCGGGCCTTGGGGTCTTCTAATGAGGTCAAGAAGCTACTGGAAAATTTAGAGCAAATGGGAAAAAAGAAACATTGGTGACAGGTCACTTACAATTTTAAAGAGCAAAAGCCATCCTCCCTGGCGGGCTGCCCTTTTCTGTCTGTAATCTGTCCTACAAAGCGGATGGGAGATAACTCACTGGCAGATCCCTCCCCTGTACCGGTAAAAGGGGGTTTAATTTACGAGCGCGTTCGCTTGGCACTGCAGAGCAATATTAGGATGATGACTCCCCTCATGCTCAATGCAATTCCAAGCCCTATTTATAAACTTTGAAAGAAGGACCTGAGAATCCATTGTTCTTTGGATTGTCTCCTTTGGAAGGAGAAGAAAAACGGCATGTGTGTCTTGAAGTTTCCCTTATTTAATACCCACAAATATTTTGTACTGCTGCGCTCCCCTCTATCAAAAATATGTGTAGTTTTCCTGAGGTTAACCTCCTGTTTCTTAGAAAAAAAAGAAGAAAATTATCACCTCTGTAGATGGGAAAGCAGATGTAAAAAACCAAAAGGGCAAGAGACCTGCTCTGCAGAGCTGGAAAAAGATCACATCGCTGATTATTAGAGCAGTAATTTGATCACACGTCCTTTAACTTTGAACGCGGATTAGCTAATGATGCAATTAGCAAGGAACATACCCATATTGCCGCTTGCGATGTGCTGGGCTAATCTGTCGCTTACTTTGTTACACAGCTGTCTACCTACAGCAGGAATCAACACAGTTCAGAATTATTTTTTTTTTCTATCCATATCGTTTGAAGTTAAAAAAAAACTTCATTGGCTCTTTCCCGGAGCCCCAGCATTCGGGGCAGGGCAGGATGGACTTTGTTCTCATCAACGTGGTAGTGTTTAATACATATGTTAGAAAAATAGACATTTTCTAGTCTTACTTCCTGAAAGAAAACAATTGGCTTTTTATATAAGGTTTTCCTGGCTTTCTGCCTGTCAGATCCTCCTTAAAAACTTCTGCATCCTTTGGCCAGTGTTAGCCATGCTTGCTGGAAGCCTTGAGCTCTCGGCAGTAATTACGTTCATATGAGCTTTGCGTAGTTTATTTATAAAGAGAGAAGAGGCAGAAGACAGTGCCACCTGGAAGGAGATGTCAGCGAGACTTGGCAAAAAGCCTTTTGGAAATGTGGAAAACCTGGGAGGGCCTGGGGAAAAATAAAGAACAGCATACCCCAAAAAACAGAAGACCCCATGGGTCCAGCATAGTGTCCATGGATGGTTGGTGCCCTTGCACTTGGCTGAGAAGGGCCCACCAGTAACTCCTGAGGATGGTCTGGTCTACCGGTGGGACATATCCATCTCCCTTTCCAACCATACTAAATTTAAGAACCCATTCATGTTAGAAATGAGTCAAACTGAGGAAATGACAAACAAAAGTAAACCTTTTGTGTGATTCCAATAGCTCCAATTTCAGTTAGGAGTTTTTTTGTAGGTGTACAAACCCTCTGCAAAACTTCTGAGGCCAGAGGGTTCCTCCTCTCAGTCTCGGACTCTCTCCTGCGGGACAGACTGGCTGGAGAGAGGCAAGAATTGATTTTTATTCTTAATGTTTTGCACTTGACCATAATGGGAGGTGGTACGAAGTGAGACCAGGAGGGTGGATACTCTTTGGTTTTGACCGAAGGTCTCTGAAGGCTGCTAAAACCCCCATAATTGGGTTTCTAATTGGGCCAGGGAAACACATGCCTGTGTGCTAATCCTATTAGAGAGTGACGCTTAAGCCTGGGTATCTGTCAGCATGAACCTGTTCCCCCAGGCCTTCGTTGTGCTGACTTCTTAGCCACAGCTTCCTGCTGCGTATAAAGTATTGTATCATTAAGCTTACGAGCAGAGCAAGGGTGCGTTAGCTTTTCCCGTGGTGCTGCCTAGGCCGGCTCCGAGCCACAGGTGACATGATGGCAAACACAACATCAGCTCACCGAGGTCACCGTCTCATCGCTGCCAGCCCTGGGGTATTAGGACAAGGAGGAGAAGGCTTCACCATGTCCTCAACACAGCTCTGCCTTGGGATTGACTGCTAAAAGGGCACCGTGCCATGCATGCCATCACAGAGAGGACACAAAAACCCACTGAGGAAACTGCCATCTCCTGCCTGAAGTTCTACCTGGAAGCAGCAGCATCAGCAGCCACTTTGGGAAGACCGCATTTGATGTCCATCAGCTGCACTTTGTCTTATGGGAATTTAAATACACCGGATTCGGGCTGAGCAGAGCGCAGAAAAAAGAAAGGCAGAAGCCCGCGTTGCAGGCCAGATGGATCTGGGCAAAGCTGATTTTGAGAGCAGACATGGCTAACAACATTTTATTTTCCTCTACTGGAATCGCATGTCGACAGATTTCAAATCTCTCTCTAAGTCCTAGTAGCCTGATTGAAAGTGGTGTGTCTTTATCAGATCGGTTACGGCCCTTCTGAAATGTGAGTCTCATTTGCTGCATCTAAATCTTGCGCTTTGCTCCTAATTAAAGCAGATTGGGCCTTTGGGGAAGGAGGGGCTGCAAAGCATTTCCTAAAGCACTTTCTACTTGAGTTTCATTTTGAGAAAATACACCTGGAGGATGATGCAGCAACTAGGATGGAAGAGACAAATTCGGGTTTTGTGGGTCAATTATACTTTCCCAGGGGACAGTGATACTTTCTGAGGGACAGTGAGAAATGCAGGAAGCCCGAGTGATAATCCCAAAGTAGCCTTAGGGGATTGACACAGAGGTTTCACCCTTCAGAAACATAAGGTATGAATTTAAAGCCACTATTAAGTTGCTGACATATTCCTTTTGTTTTAGAAATGCCTTAGAGCTGTTTTCTTCCATCATTTTGGAATGTGAGCGGAAAAGAAGCCATTCAGGCTAACCTGGAGGGATAAACTGCCCATCTCCCCGGTATAATAAATACCAGTTCAAGCACAAATGAAATCATCTCTCATCAGACAGGCCGTACAATGTTGTGCCATAGACTTTCTGCTGCCACCTACACGAGAAACCATCAGGCAGGGAATAAGGACATGAAAAACAGGTTTCTGCAGTAGTAAAGCAGAGCCGGTTTGATGGGTGACGCAGGATGACGCCAGCACCAGCTCTGAGGAGGAAACAGTAGATGCATCTGAGTCACATTCCTCTGGGCACCATCAGCCTGCATTTAAACATAAACCAGTCATTTTGTAGTTGTTGTTTTCTACTGCTAAAATTCTTCCTCTGTGGACATCTGGACGCATCTCTTGTAAACGATACAGGCTGGGTTCATGCTGCTGCTGGGTGAAGTGCAGTCCTCACCTGCCTCCAGGTGGGGCATTTGGCTTGCCCAGGTGATGCTGCTGATGAAGGCAGGGAGAGGGGGATATAAAGAGGGGAGAGAAATGCTCTCCTAGTAGTACAGCTAGATGGTGTGGGCTGTTTCTGTCCTGTTTACTTTCCAGAAAACTTCAGAGAAACTTTTTGCTGTTCCTTTACGCTTCATCTCCAGCTACCCTTCAAAATGTTTCATGGTTTCTGAATGCAGCCCTAGAGCTAAGGATCCAGCCCTGTCTCTAGGATGGTGGTGAGAAGGGTCAAGGTGATGGCCCGTCCTAGCTATGGCCATGGAGACCTTGGGCTTCCCAGCCCTCCCTGCAAAGCCCACCAGCAGCATGGTCCTGGAGGAGAGTTTCCTGAAGGATCCTCAGGCTCAGAGATAATGAGTTGTTTGCAGATTTCATTGCCAGCTTCTCATGTGACCTTTTCTACTTCAGTGCTACCTTGGGATGTGGCAGCTTTGGACAAGTGTGATGTGCTGGAGAGAGGAAAGGCTGCAGCATGCAGTAAATAGCTGGGTAAGTGCTTGCTTTCCCCTCTCCTCACCCGCAGTGCATTGAAATTAGCCACAGTGCCATAAAATAAACATGTAGTGCTGGTTCTCCCCCTGAGCACCTTCTCCTGTGTAACAGGAGTCTCAGTAAGCTGGTTCTATGATCATACTGGGCCGGGAGGGTGGGTGTGGAGAGGAGGGGAAAGGTGCGGAGGGGGCGTCGAGCACTCCTGCATCTTTGCTTCGATATACCTGAGAAATGAGGAGGGGGCTTATATGGATTTGCTGCCCTGAGTGGTGAGGAAGCCTAGATCAGGCTGAGTGGGAAGCTGGAAGCCCTCTTGCCATGGTCATTAGGATAAAACTCTCAATTTGTTTGACTGTTTAAATGTGGAGGATTCACATGGGCAACCTGAAATAACATGTTCGTTAAGGTTTTGGCTGAATTGAGTGGCTGCAGTGCAAAGCAGGTGGTGGAACAAGGTGGAGGATCTCATGCTTATTTGCACCTGCTGCAGATTTGGCCTACTGCAGTAATCGTGGAAAGGACAAAACGTAGTTTGTCATGCTTCTCCTACCCCCATGGCTCCTGAAAGCTTTAGTAGATGTACAGCAAACAGCTGCGCAGCAAAGCATGTTTCTACCTGCCAGCAGCAAATTTGCGAAGTTGGTGTCTTATGAATGCCAAATTACCCTGAACTGGGAGAATCTGCAGCGGATACAGAGCAGAAAGAAAAGACCACAAAGCTTGGGGGTGAACGAACAGGTCTAACAGTAATAACTGTTGAAGCCAGTCTGAATTGTTCTCCAACTCATTTCTTAAATCTTGGCTTTCCTGGTATTGCCTGTGACAGGGCAATGGGATGTACGTGGTGGGAAGGCTGGGTTTCTAAAGGTTTGGCTTTATCCATTTGATAGGAAATAAAAAAAGAATCTTAACCAGGGGCAAGCAAAAGTTAATTGGAACAACATGGCTTGCGTGCTATTCTGCTTGCAGACTATAACTCACATCAAGGGCTATCTCCCACAGTCGCTTTAAGGCATGTGCTGTGCTAAGCAGATTGGGTTATAGTACTTGCTCTGCAAGGGAGAGAGCTTGACAAAGGATTTTCATCATGAAATGAATTTTTCATCTCTGCTGAACATATTTGGTGACAAGAGAAATGTAATCATCTGAGGTATCAACTGTCCTCCTCTACTGCTGGCAACGTGACTTGTGCCTCTCACGTGTTACCTTCTCCCATGCTTTTCCTCTGGGGAGGAAGAAAAATGTATGTAACGTTTCATTTTGGACAGTATAGTTTTTCTTTAGGTTGGAAATGGCTATTTCTAGAACGTGTCCTGTTGACTTGTCATTTCTTATGAGGTAGAAAGCTAAAAATAGCACTGGTACAGCTGGGTTGCCTTGGGATCCCTAGTGCTTGTTGTATGGATGGAAACGTAGGCAGGTGGGGCATGTTCCTACCATACTACCTTGGAGTTGCTCTTGCAACTCAAGCTTGCAAGGAATGGGTGGGCTTCGCCAGTGCTTAACTGACTATAAAGCCTAGTGCTCCCAAAACCAGCGTATCTCTTGCAGATTTGGGATGGCACAAAGCTGGCAGTGCCATCTCCAGCTCTCAGGAGTATGTAACAGCAGGGTCTGTAAGTGACCTTCCTCTGCTGGGTCGGGGAGCTGAGCTAGCATCTGGCTGACAAGCAGGGAATGATCCAGAAACAACAAGGCCGACAGCCTGCTGATATCTCTCATTGGCCAGCAGCTTTCCAGAAACCAGTTGCTGGGATAACTCATGCATATGCTTTGGCTGATAACGAGGGCATATCTTTCCCAGTGTTTTCTTTCTGGTGTCTTTTCAGAGAGCTTCTTCCTCTTCTGATCTTGCTGTTTGTAGCTGAATTTCTAGGCTAGGGGGTCATGGGGAAACTGATTCAGGGCACCCAAGATGGTACCTAATAAGGCAGGTTTGCTATAGCCAGGTCAGACATCCAAGTAACACATTGTCCTTCCTTCACCCAACCCTAAAATAACAGCTAGTATTCACCAAACCTAAAAAAAGATCTTCAGTGGTACTCAGTGACAGGACGAGGGGCAATGGGCACAAGTTAGAACACAGGAAGTTCCGTTCAAATACACGGAAGAACTTCTTTACGGTGAGGGTGGCAGAGCACTGGAACAGGCTGCCCAGGGAGGGTGTGGAGTCCCCTTCTCTGGAGATTTTCAAGACCCGCCTGGATGCAGTCCTGAATGATGTGCTCTGGGCATTCCTGCTTTTGCAGGGGAGTTGGACTAGATGATCTCTAGAGGTCCCTTCCAACTCTAAAGATTCCGTGATCTTGTATTGGCTCCCACTAGATGCCTAACTGAATTGAACTTGGTGGTGGCATTATGCTCCAGGGATGCACAAGGGTCCCATTTCTTAAGCTCTGTGCCTCTCGGGCTATTTGGTCTGGCAAATATTAAGGTAATCCTAAAAAAAATCCTTTATTCTTAACAAGGGAAGTATGTGGCATCTAGATGGCAATTTAATGAGTGGAGGCTGAGGCGCAAAGCTGACGAAGCAGTGATCCTTCTGTGGTGAGCCAGACTGAGCCCATCCAGAGGTGCTGAGATTAATGAAGGTGTCGGTTCCAGCCAAAAGCAAATGGGCATTATTTATGTCGTAGGGCTATTTTATTGGGATGCAAATTTCATAGTGCTGAACTCTTTGCTCAAGAGAAGCCTTGAGCTGAACCAGCACAAAGAATCATTGAATTATCCATAATCCCAAAAGCAAGCGCGCTCCAGGGTCAGGGCTGGAGCAGTCTGAGTGAGGGGTTGGCCATCTGATATGATTTAGCAAATAACTCATCGAAGAGGAGTACGGGTTTTCTGTATTTATTTTCTATTTGTTTTTTATTTCTGTATCTATTCCCCACGGCCTCCTCCTAGAGAAACTGATGTATTAGGGTCCAGCCAAGTGGTCTGTGTGGTGGGTGGGGAACTGGCTGACTGGCTGCCTCCAGAGGGTGATGGTCAACAGCTCCTTTTCATACTGGCAACCTGTGACAAGTGGGGGCCCCCAGGGATCGATATTGGGCCCAACGCTGTTTAATACCTTTGTAAGTGATCTGGATGATGGGAGCAAGCGTACCCTGGCAAAGTTTGTTGATCATACCAAACTGAGTAGGGAAGTGGATGCTTGGAGAGCCACCCTGCAGGAAGGCCTGGGTAGGCTGGAAGAGTGGGTGAACAAGAGCCTTATGAAGTTCAACAAGGACAAGAGTAAGTCTTGCACTTGAGAAAACATAATCCAGGAGTACAGCATGGACTGAAACCTATGCAGCTGGGGCACAGCTCTGTGGAAAGGGACCTGGGGGTCCTGGTGGACAGCCAGCTCCATGTGAGTGAACAGTGTGCTGCTGAGGCAAAGAAAGCGAACAGGATGCTGGGTTGCATTAACAAGGGCATCACCAGCAGAGATAAAGAAGTCACTATCCCACTCTACTTGGTGCTTGTCAGGCCACACCTGGCCTGCGTTCAGTTTTGGTCCCTGCTATGCAAAACAGATGGAAAGGGTCCAGAGAAGGGCCACCAAGATGACCCAAGGACTAGGAAGCCTGCTGTACGAGGACAGGCTAAGAGAACTGGGTTTGTTCAGCCTTAAGAAAAGAAGGCTTAGAGGAGACCTAATCACCATGTTCCAATGTTTAAAGGGTGTCTACAAAGAACACGGAGACTCCCTTTTTACAAGGAGTCCCATGGAAAAGATGAGGGATAATGGGTACGAGTTACTCCTGGGGAGATTCTGATTGGACACGTGAGGAAAACTTTTCACAGTGAGAAGAATCAGCCATTGGAATAATCTCCCCAGGGAAGTGGTGGATTCCCCAACATTGGGCACTTTTTTAAAGGCCTGCTGGAGAGGATGCACGGCCATCTTACTTATCTGGACTGTGCTTTTGCCAAGAAAGGTTGGGCCGGATGATCCTCAAGGTCCCTTCCAACCTGGTATTCTGTGATTCTATTTCAGTTTGCAATATGAGGTATTTTGCATGTATTTTAGTCAAAATAAAAAAGGATACAGCTACGCTAATAAAGAAGACATTATTACTAGGTATTCTGAGCCATCTGTGTCCTGAACACTAAAATCTTCCCATTGTGAGACTGTTTTGGCATTGTTTATAAAGGGCTAAAGTTTAGCCTTTTGGCCTGTTTTGCGTTTTAAAGAATGCCTTGTCTGGTAAATTATCTGACCAAATGTGTTGTAACCTAGGAAACAAAAGATCTCTAAGTTCATTTGATGTTAATATTTGTTGCAATGTTACGTCTAGTTTGTCACTGGGAAACGAGAGCAGGGGTTATCTCTGGTGGCTTCAGACCTCCATGGGTGGCGGTTGTCTACCTGCAAGGGGAAGCAATGCCACCAGCAAACAAGGTGGAGAGGGGCATTGAAAGGCAAAAAATAATTCCATGCATTTAAAAATAATTAAAAAAAAAAAAAATCCCAGCGTGAATAGGGCTGAGGGAACAACACTGAGAACGAGAGGCAAAGAAGTGAGGTGTGGTGCCAAAAGTAGAGGGGTGAAGGGGGAAAGCAAGGTAGAAACGGGTCTTCGTGCACTGAGTTAGTCTGGAAAAACAGTACAGGGACAAAACCACTGGAGTGGGTGGGACACAAAGGTATGTGCAAGAGTGGACTCATAATAGCCGAGTCATCTGCTCTCGGCTACAACTGCTGCAGCTCCATCAACAGTCTCGCCTTGGCCCCTGATGTTACTTCCTTCCTGTAGCCATTTGATTCTACCAGGGATTCAATTTAAAATAATAAAAAAATGAAGCAACGAAGCTGGACTTGATGCACATTGAATGTTGGCCTTTCAAGCCTACTAACAGGAAAAAAAAATTTTTTAAAAAGTAGGTTACTTGTCTGGCACTGACTCCCATCCCTGGGACGTCCATACGAGAAAGGAGGTGACCCCTTGTCAAGGTCCTGTCTTGTTAGATTCAGACGTTGTTCAGAGTTTAAGATTAGCCTTTATTTACTGCAGATTGCTCAGACCTTGTTGGGAGATGGCAAGAGATCAGACAAGAGGATCAGAACGGTCCCCCTTGGCCCGTTCATCCTGTATGAGTAGGGAGTAATTATCTTCTCCATAAGCCCTTCTTGGCTTTAGACTGGGTTAAAAAAAAAAATCCCCAAAACATCAAAGTTAATGAAATTACTAATGCATTTAAGTAAAATTGCTTGACATAGGGTCAAGTGAGTCAGTTCTCCGTGTCCTGGCGGATGGGGAGGGAGGGCAGGGGGAGGCCGTGCTCTGGCACGCTCTCGTCTGGGCACTGCCCAGCCACAAAAATTGCTGTCAATATTTCTGAAAGGCACTGAAGTGTGTCTTGTACATGGCTTCATGTTCTCAACGCCTAATTAAGCACAAGGTCTGCGGTTTTGTGGAGATGATCTATGGGTCCGTGTCCGAGTTGTGCCGTGCGTCCGTTTCTTTTAACAGGTTTTAGCTCCATAAATTAAGTCACTTTAGTTTTGTACGTGTTAAAGGAAGTCATTTAGGTGCAGCAGGTCATTTCCAGAAACAGCGGTTTCTGTGGCAGGAGTCAGGGTGGTTTTTGGGTCTCACAAAGATTAATCTGCTCTTCTAAAGTGCTAATCCTTCCATCTAAGCTGACGTGAGAATCCTAACCACCTTTCTGTTACGTCCCATTACCCAGATACATAAATCTGGTCAGGAAAAATCAGCTTCCAGCAGCTAGAAGCGATTCATTTTTGATGCAAGCAGAGTCCGTGCAGGTTTGACATGAGGTTTCAGCAAGGTAACAGGAATTAAAGGGCACATCTTAAGCTGATGAGACATTCGGATATCAGGATTCTTAGCATTACAGTGTAAATAATCTCTTACCACTCCATTAAATGAGAGGCTTTCAGGGCATGCAGCTATTGTTAATGACTACCGCCTAATCCTGCCTTTCACGGAGTGCTAATTCAAGGTCTCCTGGTGAGTTTTGCAGAACACAACTATTTGCAAGGTGGGACTGAACAGGGAAGGGGATGCTAGGCTGAAATGCAAAATGAGAGGCCAGCATGCATAATGAATCCTTGCTGCCGTTGCTCAGTGATGCTTATTTACCCTACTCAAAGATAAAGCTGCTGTGGTGGAGAGGGAGGAGGGAAAAAATCCTTTCCCGGCTTTAACCAGAGAAGAGGAGGAAAGTGTGTTGCTAACAATAGAAATGTCTCTATTATTGACACAAAGCCAAGTCTAGAAGACCTGGGTTTTGGAAGGATTTTGAACTGCTCTCATAAAAGCTTAATTTTAGGCACTATCAGCACTCCCAGTAAGGTTTTCTTTTTTTTTTTTTTTTTCCTGTGGAGGAATTAAATAATTATGTAAAAACTAGTTAAACCCAGCAAATATTTGCAGTGTTGTAATTCCTTGGGCGGTGCCATGACTGAAAGCAGTGCAACACTGGAAGAAAAACTGATAAATGGTATTCATTTAAACTTGCAATTAAAGAAAAGAAAAAAAGGAGAGGAAAAAAAAACAAACCAAAAACCTCTTCATTTGATGCTTGGAATGATTTCACACAGATGGTCAAAACTGTCAGCACATCTTGAGGGTGTTCTTTGCCATAGAGTGACAATTGCCAGGCCCTTCCTGCTGAAGGAAGCTGAGATAACTTTATCTCCTCATCATGCTAAGCTGCGGCACCGCTTTTCACCTTTCAACAAATCCAGCTCTTGCTGGTGTGTGACATTGGGGCTGAGAAGCCCTGGCTGCGAAGGTGACCTCCTGGGTGACAGCGGTGCCGGGTGGGATGTGGGATGCTTCTGGGCGCCGCAGGTTTGGCGTAAGAAACTGCTTGCTCCTGAGCACGGTAACTGGCTGAGAGGTTTTATTTGGATGTTTGTCAGTTAGTTGCTGTGCTTCATGTATTTCAATTAATCAGATGATAAAGCAAAGCTTTTATGATGATCTAATATGAAAGCTAAAAGCAATCTTTTAATGCGGAGGTAGCAGCAATTTGCCAGTCCAGTTGCTTTGGTCCAGCTCGGGGCTTGTGTCAAGGTGCTCGTGTGGTGTTTTGTTGGTTACTGCTGTGATGGTCCCACGTGCAGGGAGACCCCATCCTTCGCTGGGACATTTAAAGGAAGCGCAGGGAAAAGAGCTCCGAGTCCTTTTTGAATGAAGGCTCTTTTACAGATGCCAAAGGAAAGGCAATGTCCTGGCTACATCTGCAAAACCCCAGATTGCGGGATGAAAATGAACGAGGATGAAAATGGATGATGATGAAGATGGAAAACCCATCTGTTTTGTGTGCTTTGAACAACAAGAAGTATCCTGGCTGTGCATGCAAAATGCCAGTTCATTAGGTACCAAAATGAAGCTTATTTGGGCAGTTGCCTTTCAAGGGCATCAGTCTGAGAGAAAGCTGTACCAAAGCTGGCCGCTACTACTCAGTTATGCAATTTTTGGGGTGGGGTGGGGGGTTATAATCAGTGTTTCCATTAAAACACCAGTTCATCCCAGCTTGCCTGGAGCCTGCAATTCCAGAAGGATATACAGCCCCCTCTTCAGCTGTTCACCGCATCCACCACTCTGGCTGGGTCTTGCTTATTCCTCCTCAGCCACGCTGTGGAGACACAAAGCCTAACTTTGTACGGCAACATGGTGAGGGTGGGCAGAGATTGCACTCATGGCTTTTTCCAGCACAAGAAGCAGAAATATCTTCTGATGAACTCCATAAACTGCAAACGGTTGGAGGCTGGAGGAATATTTGGAAGAAGCGTAGCTATATGTTTTCTCTAACCTTATACTTTTCCCAAGGCATCTGCTTTCGGCTTTGTTAGAGATTGGGATGTAGAGCTAACTGCATGCTTAAGCAATTTCAGGTCTTAAAGCCTTTGGAAAGTATCTGCTTTTGGTTTTGGTCAGGATCTGCAGAGCTCTTTCTGCCTCGTGCCAGCTACGAGCTCTCCATCCTCCCAAAGCCGTCTCTTAAACTGAACCCTGCTGATAGGAACAGACCTACTGCCTTGTTTGTTCAATAGTGACAAATCAACTTGGTGCTTATGAGGTCCTCTCCTTTGGGTTTTGCTTGTGGGAAGAAGGGTATGTGAAAAGCAAGGAGGTGTGAAGCAGGCAAGCTAATCTCTTGCCTGTTGAAGTTCGATAAAGCAAAGCTATGTCTAAGTTTTAACCAATAACCTTTAACTTTCCATTACTGAGTGGACCGTACAGACAAAGACATAGTGTAAAGTTTATTAGTATGTATGTGCACATATGCAGAATGGCCAAATATAGACTGGTTGGGAAGGGGGAAATAAAAATGGATCCAATAAGATCTATGAGGTTCAGTTCCAGTATCATGCCAGTTGCTCAGGACATGTGGGAGCTCTGGCACTGCTCCTCCACTGGTCTTCGACCCTAATGGGAAAGTCTAACTTAGGGGACAAAGCTGTCCCATGATAGCACAGATGCTACCAATGAAAATAAGTGTCAACCAAGTAACAGTGACCTGAGTGGCTATAAAAAATGTATGTGAAATTTGTTATAACAAATCTGGAGGCACACAGGCAAGGGGAAAGCCTGGCCTGTAATGCAAAGCTGCTCTTGGGCACAGTCTACAGTCAGTTCACGGCGTACTATTACTATTCATGAACAAGAAACCCCATTTAATGACATCAAGACTGTGAGACAAATGACTGTAAACAGGGAAGCTCGTGGCCGAGGCTGGCGCTCCATCCTGGCCTGGTCACCTGCCAGCAAGGTCTCTCCTGGGCGACATACCTAAAGGAATGGAGGTCACAGAGACCCCTTCGCCCTGGGTGCTGCAGTGGGGTGTGCTTGGTCCCAAGGGTGCACCCTGGTTGGAAAGAGCAAAAAGTGCCTAGAACTAGTGAGATATTGTCAGAAATACTGTGTGTGTTTGTAAACCCGCATAGCGTGGTTTGGTTTACAATAACCATGAGGACTTTGGTCACTAAGATGTCACTAAGAAGTGCTAGCCCAAGGGAGGACAGCCTGAAATATGGAGGCGGACAATCATATCCTGTATCAGGACGGTACCAGGTGATGGCATCAGCAGTGATTTTAAACCTTAAACCCACAACAGTGTCTCACCGATAGCTGCTGCTCAGGAGAGCTGAGCTTTGCCTGTAGACCCAGCGAACCTTGGAGGCCGGCTTGGCTTTTAATCTAGACATGCGTAACCGAGTTGGAGGCCGTCCAGACCCATTGCTTGGTGTCCGTATGTGTTTGGATCAGAACCAGAGGTACCAGCGTCGTGTGTGAGGCAGCACGTCTTAAGTTTCTATCCTGTACTTACAGTATGTTTACTCAAAACTGAAAAAAAAAAAAATACATCAGGAAAAAAACACTACTGACCAATTTCTCTGCCTTAGTGATGCTCATCTGGAGTGAACAGAAATTCTAGAATCAATAAAAACCTTTATTTAGAAAGCTGAGGCCGGAGGAGAAAGAGCAAGTGCTCTGCAGAAAGTAAAAGGGTTAGACCGAGCAATTATGAAATGCAGCAAATTACACTCAACCTTTAGAGGCATAAATGGGGTGCTGTGTCAGGATTTTAATCATCCATCCTACTTTCAGCACTGTATTTGGATTAAAAACTCCCTCAATAGGATGTCGTGGGTAAATAAGGCTGGGTCAGGGGTGCATTTTCCGCTCAGCGAGTGAGTTAAATATAGAAACATGGTTTTGTACCTTTTGAGGAGAGCTCTTCCCGAAGGCGTGGGAGCTCTGACCCCACTCACAGGTACCACCTGTTGTACTTGTCTCACCCTCTGCTTTTTTCTCTCTCTCTCTCTTTTTTTTTTTTCTTACAAATGTTTTTTTGTTTGAGCTTTTCTTTTCTCCTTTCCTTAGGGGCGGAGGCAGGGCTGCGCTGCAGCCTCTGGCGCCTGGGAGAGGTCGGATAACTCCTGGCAGGTACAGCAGGCCAAGGTCAGGCGAGGCGTGGGGGATTGTGAAACACTTCCCCCTGCCCCCACCTTGCAAAACGCCCTCGGGTTTCCACTTTGAGAAAAGAAGGCAAATATGTTTTTCTGGAATATGGGGTACCATGCATCGTAGTCAGGGAGAAACACGTCAGCTGGGAGAGGAGCAAGGCATCAGAGCAAAGCCCTGTGTGCTTCAACCTGGGGCAGCTTCATCTGCTGCCTCAAAACGCCCGACTGCCGTTCCTTGCCTCTTGGTGGTGAATATCAAATAGAAATGAAGGGTATCCATGAGAGCAGACCCAAATCAGTTCTGTTCTCTCATTTGGGCCTCTTCAGTCTGGAAAAAAGATGGCTGAGGGGGGACCTTATCAACACTTATAAATACTTAAAGGGTGGGTGTCAGGAGGATGGGGCCAGGCTCTTTTCAGTGGTGCCCAGGGACAGGACAAGAGGTAATGGGCATAAACTTGAGCATAGGAAGTTCCACCTAAACATGGGGAGGAACTTCTTTCCTTTGAGGGTGGCAGAGCCCTGGCACAGGCTGCCCAGAGAGGTGGTGGAGTCTCCAACTCTGGAGACATTCCAAACCCGCCTGGACGCGTTCCTGTGCGACCTGCTCTGTGTGACCCTGCTCTGGCAGGGGGGTTGGACTAGATGATCTCCAGAGGTCCCTTCCAACCCTATGATGCTACGATTCTTAATTTTTATAATTGCAGGGTGAGTTAGCGAGGAACTGCGGCGCAGTGGTACAGAGCTCCAGCCTCTCTTGTCATTTCTGCTGCAGACTCTGTGTAGTACCTACTTCAGCTGATAAATGTATAGAAAAGCCTCAAATGGTTCTGAAAGGGGCGAGTTAGGCAGAAAACAGGTAAGAGTGAGTATACATAAAGCACTGAGCATAAAATCCGTACTTTGAATAGACACAAACTGGGCCAAGAGTGAGGCTGTGGACTCTTAGACAAAGCGTTTCAGACTATGTGGTGTTTGATGCTCTGAACTTTTCCCATCTCGTCCATTGCGTTTGTTTGGCCTGTTCCGTTTTGACTACTGTTTCACCTTGGATAAATACAGAAGAAATGTCTGAACGTGCACAAGTAGCTGTGGGAGCCCAAGGATCCATAGGGTGCATGTGAAGGCTGAGCACCTGGGGAAACGCCGTCAGCAAATGCTGAGCAGCAGCTGGGTTGCTCTAGGCTATTGTGCCTTGTTTGAGTTTTGGTACAGCCTTGACGGCACGTTCAGCAAGGAAACAATTGTATTACCTTATTTTTATTCCCACTCTATTAATTATAATACCACCATAATTAAAGGAAATGTCAAAGAAACTTATCAAATGAAGCTTTTGCACTTTATTGTTGCAAAATGGTATTTTATATGCTGGGTCCCAATTAGTTTATTAGATCTTTTGCATTGCTGAGCTTTTAAATCTTTCTTTTATACATTTCTACTACAATAATAACTTCTTTAAAAAAAAATCTAAATTGTGGTCGATAATTGACAGACCTTGGTTTTGACCATGGTTTTTTGGAGTCCTGATTTACAAGCTGTGCAAGAGTTTGGTATATAGATGTCCTTTCTGTGTGAGTTCTGGCTGGCCGCTTTCCTCCAGCGGAGTCACTACATTTTGTAGCTGCAGCTTGTCGGATGGTGGTTGCTTTTGGTTACACACCTGGAGAACAGCAGGACCATGAGCAAACAGCGATACGCTGTTATCAAGAGCCTTGCAGACCAAGTTTCTTGTCCAGCTCCTGAGGGTGAGTCGCGTTGGCAGCCGAAGAACCAGGGACCTCACATTCGGGTGGCAAAGGTTAGGCTGAGGTTGGTGGCTTGTTACTTGAGAGACCTGTTGTCCACAGATGTAATATAACTCTTAGGAGAGTATCTTCTTGTAATTAACTATAATGACAAGGGAACAGGCTTTTGGCTGCTTTTTAAACTAGCTGGAGTTTCCAGGAGCTGTTTTGCAGGCATGTACCTCCTTCTAGCCAGCAACAAACCATGTGGCATTGAAATCTCTGTTAGAAACCCTCCTGAACTTGCAGAAGAGTTTTGATTTGTCTCAGCTGAAGCACTGTACTGTGAGGCTTTCTCTGCCTCCAGGATCCTCAAGTTTCTCCTGCTGTAGGAATATTTCTTAAAGCAAGTCACCTTAGAGAGGGTGAGGTGGGCTGAAGGACAGAGCAAAGCAAAAAGACAAGGTCAACGGGTAAAAGTCCATTTCACTGTTAATGCTTTTGTATCTGGGAGTTTAATGATGAAAGAAAAGAAGCATTCAGGAAAACTCCTATTAGTTGGTGGGGCACTGAAGTGAGCTGTTGCTTGTGCTGTCACACAATGCCAGTGTCAAGGAAACGGAGTCGCTTCTGTGCTGCAGCCTCGCACCTTCCTGCGGCAAGCATCTGTCTCCCTGCATCGTGCTGCCCAGACAGCATCGTCCCACCTTCCTGGGCACAGTGTAATCGGAATTAAAAGCTCACCATGTCGCTGCAAAACCAAACCGTGCTAGGATTTAGGACTCGGCTGTGCCAGCACCTAGAGGAAGCCGCAGTGGTGGATGGCAGCGTAGCAAGTCCCGGGGCGTCGATGCATCAGGACGGCCTGTACAGAGTGAGGCTAAGACATCGTGCGTCTGCTCATGAGCTGCTTTAATAACAAGATTCTTTCTTTCAGAGAGCATGTCCTAAATATTCAGCGCACAAATTCTTGCAATGAAAGACAACAATAACAAAATCTGAAAAGCTGTTCCTTTTGTTCAAACAACAAAACAAAGCCAAACTACAGAGCAGTGCTCCAAGGTCATGTTACTCGTTTATGGCGGGGGGGGAAGAAGAGTCAGGAAGCCTTTCAGTGAGCTTGAGCATTTACTGTTGTGCATTTTGGGATGTGAGCTTTTGTACCCTGAGATGAGAGTCTGGCTGAAGGACACGTGGCTGCGCTATTGTTGCTTTCCAGAGAAGTCCCGGAGTCACAGCCTGACCCCCTCAAACTGCAGAGGGTCCTGCAGGGGACCCCAGGAAAGGAGGGAATCCCCTTCGTTCCCTCTCCGGCTGCCCAGGGAAGTGGTTGAGGCACCATCCCTGGAGGCATTTAAAAGACGGGTAGACGTAGTGCTTAGAGATATGGTTTAGAGATGGTTTTTGTCAGTATTAGGTTGATGGTTGGAGTGGATGATCAGAGATGTCTCTTCCAACCTAGGTGATTCTGTGATTCTCTGGAGGCAGCAGTAAGGCTTGTCTTAAGATCGCTCCCTTCAAAATCACTCAAATTGTTTTTCATACAAAGCGATTGTGCCTCTCTATCCTATCTGTGACAACAAGGAAATCCAGCTTCCAGATTACGGGAGCAATGGTGTCTGCTCATCTGGACCTGTCTTTCCTCAGACAGATGAGAGGTCCAGAAATGTTTCCCAGGTGTTTTAAAAACTTATCAGCCTTTCAGTGCCAATTCTGAGAGCTACTGAAGGGAGAAACTGCTCCAAGCAGTAGATTACCAAGGTGACAACATGCACAGCTGTGGATTTATTCACCTCATCGGAAGATGAGCAGCAAAGTGGGGAAACTGAAATCTGATGCTTAACGGGTGATGTGCAATCCTCCCATATCAGTCTGTCTTCCTACCGGTGGGGAGGTGCCCCAGGAGGAGTATCCCCTGTGGATATCTCAGTTTGCTCTACCTGCACCTGCCTCCAGGAAGGAAGGATCCGAGTCTGCTGCTGCAGTGAATAAATGGTGCTCATAATTTCTCTACTGCAGCTGATTGTGTGTCTTGTGGCTTTGGTTTTTCATAAAATGAGGGTATCAGACTGCTGCTGAATTATTTTTAATGCTGTCAATTTTGCTGCCAACTCTCCTGGCTCATCAGGGAGCCAGCCCTCCTAACATGCATTAGTAACAGGGTAAAAACCTCTCTGCCCCCACGGTCTTCTGCAGTTCACGCAGTTGGACAAAACCACTACTTATTTGGTTTGGAGAAATCAGAAATTCCCTTTGACTGAGTAGCTGACAAGTTCAGTGGTTTATTGAGATCAGAGTAAAGTTTGCTCTTGGGGTACAGGCAGCTTTGAAGCCGCAATGTCTACAAACCTCAGTGTTTTAAAGAGACATCCTATGCAGTCCTTTAGTCCTCTTGGGTTTCAAATGCTGCCTATCCAAGAAGCGTTAAAGGCAAGTTGCTGTGGTTCAATGCGGAAGAGCCACGAGACACTGGTTCTCCTGTGTCATGACATGACAAATCATGAGGATTTGTCATGTCAGAGAAACCACATAAAGGTGCAGCTCACCTCCATGCTCAGTATTAGAATAGCTGGAACCATGTTCAGTACTCCTTGAATCTGCACTCTTGCCATTTTCAGAGTAATTCAGGCTCTTCTGGAACCTTTCTGGCACAGAGCAGAGGAGTGCGCATTGCTTTTCTAGCTCCTGGATACTAATAGTATAACCACGCACAGACTTTGAAAGCATATGAAAATATAAGATTGCAAACATGGGCACAAGTTGGAACACAGGAAGTTACGTTCAAATACACGGAAAAACCTCTTTACGGTGAGGGTGACAGAGCACTGGAACAGGCTGCCCAGGGAGGGTGTGGAGTCCCCTTCTCTGGAGATTTTCAAGACCCGCCTGGATGCAGTCCTGAGTAATGTGCTCTAGGCAATCCTGCTTTTGCAGGGGAGTTGGACTAGATGATCTCTAGAGGTCCCTTCCAACTCTAAAGATTCCGTGATTCCGTGATAGCTTGTCACATCAGCTTTGAGGGACCTCCTCAAAGCCTCCTAGTTCTCAAAAGCTTTCTGGGTGAACTAAGTTGGTACTAGGTGTGGTGATGAGCATCTCCTAATAAACACAGCTGGATGGCTGTGAATTTGCGTGCAAGTTCTCCATTAAAATAACCATAGATAAGGTTGCTGACGTTGCTACCTTAATTGCATTGTCAATGGTATTTTTTCAATGTGGCTTGACAACTCAGCGTTTCACTCCTATGGATTAGGATTCGTAAAGGGGGACCTGTTTCTATAGGGAACCTGAATGCGCAATGGTAGAGGGGAAGTTAAACTGCATAGGTAAGGTGGGTTTCTGGGTAGGTGGTTGGAAGTGCTACTGCTCTTATTCTGGTTGATTCAAACTTTAAGAAGGGCTTGGTGGGGAGGGCGAGAAATACAGGTGTATAGGCTGGATCTTCTTTTCCAGTCATTCTTCTAGAACCGTGCGTCTAAGGAGACTTTTTGGTCTCTCTTGTCCTACTCGTGAGGTGGAACATCCTCTTCCCAAATCCCAATGTAAGTGTGCTATAAACTGAAATGAGGAGGAGAGAACTACTTGTGCTAATTTAGGGTTGTCTTATTTGGATCTTCTGGACAGAAGAACAGAGCTTAGCCTGTTTTCTGGGTGCAGGTTTTGCAGGAGCAAACCACGTGCAGTAAGTGCAAGGTGCCTGAGACTCAACCTGTGCACAGACCAACCGGGAAATGCCTCTGCAGCGGGTTTGACAGTTCTCAGAAGTAAAATACTTTGCTGGAGGCGAATCTTCACACAGATTTCTGTTAATAGTTCATTCAAAAATGTTTTTCATTGGCTTGCATGCAATGTCTAGGCCTTCAGACCAGTATATGCGGATTTGTAAGAATTCCTGGCTCGGGATTATCCTTATGAACCGTTGGCATCCTTACGTTTGAGCATCATTCTTTCTGTTGACTAAATGGTGATACTTCACACTGCGGAGACATGATTTGTGCAGAGATGGGGTCTCATTTCTGAGTCCACTTGGGCATAGAGGCTCTTGCTGGAGAAGGCCTAATTGCTTGGAAGATGATGAGGGTTGACATTTGGAGCAATGCCTCGGGAACCGATGGGGATCAGCAGAGCTTTACAGGAGAATCTGCCCAGTGCCCGTTCGTGTTTGTCTGCCTTTAGCAAAAGCTATCAAGTTAATGCTAATTTAAATTCTCACTTTGGCATCTGTAGGTATAATTGCATAAAGCACTGTGCATTAAATTGATTCCAAATCCATGTGTGGAGGTAGTCTTCAGAAAGGCTACATATGTTAGCCTATTTCTAAAATACATTGGCCACTGAAGACCCAAAGCTACTAAGCATCCCCTCTTTTTTTTTTTTTTTTTTTCTTTTTTTCTTGAAAACATAATGATATAAATTTACACTGGGTTATACTCTGGTACCAGTTTAGTTCGCACAGATGTCCCATCAATGTCATTGGGAAGCGGAGCGCCTAATATTTTTATGAACTGTTTTGCTGGTGGTTCCCAAGCCCGTGGATTACACAGGTTGATTATGCTGGATAAATAAAAGCTTACAAATTCAGCAGAAGCTACTTAAATCTCGGTTTTAACACGCCGTAATTAAAAACTACTGCTGTGTGAATGCCTGGGACTGGGCAGGAGCCTGAAGGCAAAGCAGGTCAGCCAAAGCCACCCTGAAAGCTCCATGGCCAGCAAAGCCAGAGGGTGATTCTCACCTGCATGTACCTTGTTCTTATGGTGCTAGAGTTGAATTTTTTTTTATTTCATTATGCAAAATGTGATCTTAAAAGCACTCCTGTTAGGAGAAATAATTCCTGTCACTTAAAGCTCCCAGGGAGGACCCAGTGTGAGCTTTTTTGATGGATTTTGGTACTGTGGGGATCTGGAAAGAGAGCCAGTCACTCGTCCCCATTGGATCTCTTGTTCTTATAAATTGCTCTTTCAGCTCTTCAGAGTATAGTTTTAGATTTATCCTCCTGTCCTCCAGTCTCTGTTCTTCCAGTGTTTCCTTATTCAATCCTCCTTTCTCTCCCCGCTTTTCCCCAGCTGTTCCCTGCTAACATCACCCCATTGGCGTGATGGCCCATAGCTGCAGGTGACACCATTCTGGCGCTCTTCACGGAGATGCGGCTCTGGCATTACAGCGTTAAAACCGGCCATGTCTTTTTCCCTTCTCTGATAACAACGACGCAGAGCAACACGCAGTTGAAAGATGCGTGGCGAGGAGAGGATTTTTATCTGCCAGCGTGGTTTGATGTTTAATACATGAGGCAGAACCCCAAGCACTTGATCACGATGTCAGGGTAAGCCGCAACGGAGCATGTTGACAGCACCACAGCGGTTACATGACAACCAGAATCAATCTGATCTATGGAAGGGTTTAATACCTCAAGCAGTGACACCACAACTGAGCTGAGCCCCCAGCCTGAGCCCCACTTAGTCCCTGATCTGTGCGAAACATTTCTCTTTGCTTTGCCGGAGGCTGGGGAAAAGCTGGGCGCTAGACTCACCGAGATGCCTCCCCCGTAAGCGATGGGTTGGTGAAGGATTGAAAAGAAAATGAAATATGTCTTTGTTAGCCTTGCTTAAATCAATCAGGAGAGAGCCTCGCCTAAGCTGGCTCTTGGTGACTTGTGTTGTTGTTTTTGTTTTTTTTTTAATCAAAGCCAAACATTTTCATTTCACTTCATAAATATGCTATGAAGAGGGCTTTGAAGGAAAGACAAATGACTAGGTAATATTTGGCTTTCTTTTGCTAAATTCATAGATGGAAGGTCCATATACTGCCTTGTTTAATGTCCCTCATACCTGATATAGACCATTAACGAGCCATTCCGTAATCCTTTATCAGGCATCTGTGTTAGGAGTGTTTTCAACCAAATGATGTCCCCAAAAGCAGGAATGAGAGAAAGGGGTTAAGCTTGTAGGCAGGAAAGGGAAGGCAGGAACCAAGCAGCAAACAATTGGCACCTGGGCTCCATTGAAGACTAAAAGTGGAAAAAAATGGCTTAATTGAAAAATCTGCCCATTGTGTGTGACTGCTAGCCTCCAAGGGAAACAAACAAACCCATTCAAAGTGTGTGGGGTGGGAGGGGTGGGGGGGGAAAAAACAAAGAACTGGAAAATCCTGTGCTACTGTGCAGACTTGGGGTCTTTAACTCTTCCTGTCCCAAGGCTATGGGTGGAAATATTTTTCATAACCAAAACACCATCTCCCTTGTTAAAACATTTGGTTGTATGAATAGTTTCTTAACTCATCCTGGCATCTTCAGCTGGAGCTGCTGGGGTCTCCCAGGGCAGCGTTGGATGCATGGAAAACCCTGATCACAGGGGCATGAGTGGAGGGATAGTCCCTGATTTCTTTTTCTGTCTCACAGGTGTCATAAAAATATGGATATCTCTCTCTCCCGCTTGCTTCAGTGTTGTTTGGGAGGTCCCCACAAGTTGCCTAGATGTGTTTTCAATACATTTCTGCTTTAAATTAGCTTTAATAATAACTTTCTCTAAGAGAGTTTGCAGGTTTCCGCTGTAGAGCAGGGTGGCGGGGCTTGGTTTGCTCCCTGCCATCGTGCCCAACCTTCCTCAGCAGTGAGCTGCTGAGACCCCCTTGAAGACAGCTTGGGAACCCTCACACTGTTCCTGAACCTGATCCATGCTGAGGATGTCTCTCTCATGGCAACATGCCTGGTGCTCTCTGGTACGTGGCACGCTTCACTTTTTTTGGTTTATTGTCTAGGAAGAACGTCTTATTTACACAGGGCTTGCCAAAATTGGTGCTCTTGATAAATACCGGATACGCTAGGCCAGTCCCAGCTTCTTTGGACAAGCAGCTTTTGTGCCAAAGCTCCTAACAGTGCAGGGTGGCTGCAAGTTGTCATTTCATTGAATTATCGCATTCAATTTTAGTTTGCAGAGAACACAGAGGCTTCAACCCAGTTGTCTGCCATGTGAGACGTCACAGCCCTAATGACCCTGGGAAGCATTACCTCCAGCTCGAAGTGCTCTGGGCTTCAGCAGGCAAAATGCTGTTTGCAACAAGGTATGAGTCCCAAGTCCTCAAAGAGGTCACTTCTTCCCACACAGATGCCCCTCATGCTGTTTATTCTGCCTGATAACTTTTCATTTATCCAAGTGCTGAACCGCTCCTCGTGCATTTTTATAAAGCTATGTTTGAACGTTGACTGATTTGCAGGCTTTTTAAGTGTGACTCTTTGGGGTGTCTCTCCATGTTTAACCTTGCTGTTGAAACACGTCTAACGTGGATGGTGTCAAAGGCTAAGGACGGCGCAAATTTTAGACTATTCATAGTTGAAAACATAAGACTTTCCCTTCCAAATTTGGAAAAACGAACATGAGGCAATTGCGTTTGTGTGCTGTAAGACATCTCCAGCAATGACTTCATTGGGCAATGAATTCCATTGTTTTGAGGGCATGGTATTATGTTTTTTTTTAATTTAATATACATTTTGCTAGCATGACTTATTGTTTCAGAGATTTTTATAATACAACCTAGTAGAGATTCTTTTATTTTGCTTTTTCCTCTTTAATTTGTCCTCGGGACTGCTAAAGCAGTTGTGCTGATTCTGAGGTTTTTGGCGCGTGAAACAGTGGTGGAGGGTTCTTATACTACATTTCTCTGGTAGTGCTTGGAGCTGCTGCAGCATCTTTGAGATGTTCAGATATTTGTCTTATTTCTGTTCTTCACAAGCAGTGGCGTAATTTCAGAGGATCAGAAATCTTCATGCATATGCCCCGAAGGGATGCTGCCCTCAAGGCACTAGAAAGGATCCATCCCATGTCTGATGCTTAACAATATCTCCACGTTTCTGTGCGGGGGTGCTGCTGCTACATCCTTTTTTAACTTGAGCTCTCCCATGGTTTGAGCACTCCCCAGAAACTCAGAAGCCTTGGGTCTCAGGCTTGGTCCATGGAAAGCACCTTTATTTTACATCGCCCATTACATTTTAACAGGCTGCCCAGGGAAGTGGTTGAGGCACCATCCCTGGAGGTATTTAAAAGACAGGGAGACATAGTGCTCAGAGATATGGTTTAGCGATGGTTTTTGTCAGAGTTAGGTTGGTGGTTGGACTTGATGATCTGAAAGGTCCCTTCCAACCTGGGCAATTCTGTGATTCTTTGATTTTACATCTATCTCTGGTGCCTCAAAGCTGCAATATCTTTGCATATTTTCCCTTTCCTTCCTGTCTAACAAACCCTTAATTGTGCTGTAAAGAGTGCCAAAGCTTTAACAGGAGAGTCTTCTCCTATCCCAAATGTTCTGCAGCTTTGGGGTGATAGATGCTTGTCCCCTGGGGGATTTCTGCTGGGGTCTGTCCCTCTCTGGTCAGTGCCGTGGTGGCTGGGATGGGTTGCTGGAGCTTTCTGTCCCATAAACAACCTTCCAAAGGTGTCCTGCTTGTTGAGGGAACCACCTTGGTTCCTTTGCAGGTGTGGGAGCAGGCAATGAGCACAAAGGATGTCTGTAGAGAGAAAAAAAGCTTTTCCATGCACTGGAGGTTGGCTAACTAGATGGCTGTCCATTCAGAGAGCTAGTTGCTGGTAGTCCTACTCCAAGGGGTCTTTTTCTCATCTATCTTTAATAGAAAGCACATACGCCAGAAGTTCGACTCGCTGCATTACAGAGATAAGTCACCTGCCAGTGACTGTAGTGCTCTTTGCAGACTAGCCCCAGGCCCCACTCTAACATTATCATCTTTCATATTGTTAACAAAAATAATAGTGTCGGCGTGTCAGGAGTTCAACCGTCTGGCTAAAAGCAGCCCACAGAGCCGTGGTACATGCCTGCCTTTTTGCTGTAATCTAAGACTTTTAGCAGCGTAGAATTATGAAAGCACTGCTGGCAGAGGCGGCAACGCAAGGCTGCCACCGAGCTGAAAGCCCTGCTCTTGTTTCTTCCCACGCCGTGGTTTTAATGCCTGTTCATGTCACACATAAAGCAGGTTCAAAATCAGGTCCATAACTACGTATCCTCCATTGCAGAGTTGCTCCATGTCTGGAAAAGCACGGAAGAATCCCAGGCATGGGAGAGCAGGAGTGGCATGGGCTGCAGCGCTGCTGGGAAGGGGAGAGGGCTTTAGTTGTTTGCTGAAGCATCTGCCCATGCTACGCCTTCCTCCACTTGGTACCATCAGCCCCTTATCAGCCAAGGTTTTACCTTGAACTTCCAGAAAGGCGCTGGGAGGATCCATCCGCGTCGGGAGGATGATGTTATCAGAAAGGCTTTTAACTAATCATATTCAAGCTCTAAGATTCCACAAGGAAAAAAGGCCATAAATTCACATCTGCTTTGGTGTCAGGCACAGCTCGCTCCTGGTGCCACTTTAGGAAATTGCTCCGTCAGCCCTTACAGGGCATCGCCACCCCCTCGAGGAGGAGGTCAGGGCAGGACTGAGCTCGGCGTGGAGGCAGCGGCGGCACTGCCAGCACAGCAGCAGATTAATATTTCAGAGGACATGAGTGAGCGGTGACTTTGTGGCAGATTAAACCAGCCAAAGTCCCACGTGCATAAATACTCCTGCATCTGCTTCCTTCCCGTGCCGAAAAGGCAGCTCTAATCTGTATTCCTCTCAAAACCGAAACAAATGGGAAAATGTATCAATTTGGTATTGTACTTATTTGCATTAAAAGTAAAGGATTCTTTCTTAGGATGCGACGGCAGCACGCAGCATGCAGCCTGAACATGTATTATTAACGCCATCTATTTGGCTACAGCTCTAGAAAACAACATGAAGAGGGAATCAGGGTTGATCTTATGGGTAAAGCACACCACGGGGATGCTCCAGCCCCAAGAAAGTGCACGCTCCTGAATTTAAATTCAAACCTAAATTTAAGTTGCTAATATTTTAAAGAGAAGCACAAAAATGCTAAGGCATAGAAATGCAAAAACAAGCACCCAAGCCACGTCGACTCTGCCCTGAAGTACTGATACGAGTGGAAAAGTGAATCTGGGATTACTCTCTTTCGTTATTTAGTCTCCAACTAAATTGACTTAGTCATGGTTACTTGTCTGATTTGTGATGAAGGAAGAATTAAGGCTGTTGACTTCAATCATGAAATTGAAACTAATGTTGTTTCCAGCCTCAAATATCTGAAAACAAGCTAATTTTCCAGATTGTGGGGCTTGCTTGCTATTGCTTATTCCTTTCCCCAACACTATATTACACCTTACGCTCTCTTTCTCTTTTACAATACTCTCTTACAGTACAGTGTGCCCGTACTGATTAAAGAAAAAATGAAAAGTTCATACACAGAGGATTGAGACATAAAAATGTGACGGGTAATGGTGCAATAGTTGTCTCTTCTTCTTTCTCCTTTTGGCATTCTTATAATATCTAAAGGTTTAGGAGCTGTTTTGTCTTTAGCGCATGCAGTAGATGGTCAGAAGACTTATGTTGCCTGCATTGCTTCGCGGAGCCTTTCAATTTGCTCTTCTGTCCTCTCAGTGTGAAATGCAGGTCTGTTTGCTCTGCGAGGCCACTGTTTGAAGCCTGTCACAGCAAGGTGACCGGCCGTAACCCTCCCCAGGCACTCTGCCAGGTGGCCGCTGCCCTGCTCTCTGCAGAGGAACCGGAGCCCAGGGCAAACGAGATTCATTTGGTGGGGCTGAGGAACCAGACAGGAGCCTGCTGTTGCTCCTCACCCGCTGGTGTGGTCCTGGAGTGAGGCAATCAAGCTTCAAGAGCCATTTTCTTCCCATATTCTTACTTATAATTCAAGCTGTTGTGTTAGTATAAAAGCCCCTTGACAGGGATCCCAGACCAGGGAATGGATGTGAAGGGACCAGGTGGGTGTCAGTAATGCAAAGTGGGTATTCAAAGTTTGCTTGGCACAAGAAGGTAGGAATGTCCTCCCACCTTTCAGTTCATCCCTGCACTGGAGCCTGTGGTCAGGAAGGGAGCTCTCTTGCCCCTACCCCTAAGAGGTTCATAGCCTGAATCCCTCATGGGATTTCCAAGTGTTTGCACCATCCAAGTGCTGCTCTCGAATCTACGCAAGCACCTGCACCTCAGCATCCTTGGGCAGGGAGGCCCCACATCTCCTCCCTGCCCTGTCGAAGAACCATCTCTTCTTGCCTCTTTGAATTTGGCTCTTACTAATGTCATCCAAAGGCACCTCCTCCTTGTGTTGGAAGAGAGAGCGAGCAACTGATGTCTCTTCACCTGCTCTGTGCCACTGGGGGTTGTGCTCTCGTCTTGTAGTTGATGAAGGCTGGAGAAAGACTTCGATCTTGGTGCAGGAAAATGGGCTGCTGTCGCCTTTGACCTTTCATTGTTCTCCTCCAGGAGCTACAGCTGTGGAAATGGAGAATAACTACAGCTATAGCATTTCAACAGCTGCTGTTAACAGGGCTAATAAACACCATTTTTTTAACTGCTTCCTGGGAAAAGTAAAAATGTGGTTCATACAGGATGTGATGCACAAAATGTGGTTTCCCTGAAAAACCCGTGGCTGTAAGCTGGCAGTTAAACTTATCCACGTGATTGTGAAATGGAAGAGTTTTACTTGTGGTTTAAGTGCAAAACTTCAGTATGGAATTAAGCAGGGCACTGTTACAGCATCTCTCTGCAACCGGTTACTAAGACAAAGATGATAGCCAAGAGCAAATTGTGAAATTGATTTTTTTTTTTTTTAGATATTTAACTCCTGAGCAAGAGCATAGCATTTTAATTCCAAAATAAGGAGTCTAGTGTCAGTTCACATCCTTCTTAAGGTACAAGCTGCTGGAACTAGAGGTTTCATGAGAGTCGGTTTGCCTTTTTTTCTTTTTCTTTTCCATTTTTTTTTTTTTAAAGTAACACAAGTT
>VXBH01000483.1:119333-130182 GCA_013400035.1 Rynchops niger | reverse complement strand
GGCGGGGGGGCGGGGGAGGCGAGGGGGAAGCTGAAAATGGGACCCAAATGTATGCTGGCAAATCTAAAGCACGCCAGAACAAATAAAAGACACCTCAGTTGGTTATTTCTATTTAAGCCGCAGCAGTTTTGGAGGCTTGTTTTGGCACGATCAATTAGTTCCTCTGCGCTTTTTCACCTTCCGCAGAAGCAGTGGGAGCTTTACAAGTACTGTTTTATAATCCTCAAACAACCTACTAATGCTTTCATTTCCCATCAATTTGTTGCCAGGCACAAAGGGGTTTAATCACAAAATGATTGGTAACTCTATTTAAACAGAACATTAGCCTAATGACGTATGAAACTGTAGCAGAGTTGTTAGCTTATGTACAAATGTATTCCTTAAAGAGCGACTGAAGTTGCCTTGTCTGCCTTCCGAATCGGTTCGCTAATCTCTCTGCAGATTTTTCCTTCGCATTAATCTTCTGCTGATGAACACTCATTAGGCACATTGCAAGCACTCGCTCAATGCCCATGGCTCTTTTCATCATCTTGGGAGAGAGTCGGTGGTGTAAGAAGAGACTTAGATGGTAGGTGACAACAGGACACCTATGTGTCGTTCTACAGGAAGGACATGGACCTGTTGGAACGGGTCCAGAGGAGGCCATGAAGATGATCAGGGGGCTGGAGCACCTCTGCTGTGAGGACAGGCTGAGAGAATTGGGGTTGTTCAGCCTGGAGAAGAGAAGGCTCCGGGGAGAACTTATAGCGGCCTTCCAGTACTTAAAGGGGGCCTACAGGAAAGATGGAGAGGGACTCTTGATCAGGGAGTGCAGTGATAGGACAAGGGGTTACAGTTTTAAACTGAAAGAAGGGAGATTTAGATTAGATATCAGGAAGAAATTCTTTCCTGTGAGGGTGGTGAGCCCCTGGCCCTGGTTGCCCAGAGAAGCTGTGGCTGCCCCATCCCTGGAGGGGTTCAAGGCCAGGCTGGACGGGGCTCAGAGCAACCTGGGCTGGTGGGAGGTGTCCCTGCCCAGGGCAGGGGGTTGGAACTGGGTGATCTTTAAGGTCCCTTCCAAACTAAGCCATTCTGTGATTCTGTGTTCAAGGCTATGAAACACTGCACGTAGCCCACGCCATCAGTGCAGCCCACGCTGCTCCATGCTTTCTCTCCATACAACGTGCTCCATCTCAGAGGTCACGAGGCCACGTATCTGAAGTCTTCCTGAACACTGCTATTATCTGAATTGTGTTGTGATTTTAAAATTTTTCTTATTTTTCAGAAGAGGTGAATCTTTTAGCTACCTTATCCAGCAGTTTTCTTCAAAACACTGGTAATTAAGAGCCAAAAAGCACAGGGAAGCCTTTAGGAATCTGGCCAGCATCATCATCTCCTGGATGCTCTCTGAGCCCGCAGACCATCCATGCTACATACAGGACTCGCGTCCTAGATTATTTTTTTTTTCCTCCCAAAGGCTCAAGCTGACAAAACTCACGGAGTGGGAGCAATACATGGAAATAATGATGAGACAGCAAGAGTCTAATACCGGCTGTACAATGATCACCATGTTTTGCAGTATGACATCCTCTACTTAAGAGCATGGCTTAATCAAATCATAGCTGTGTTTTGCACAGTTGGGGCCTGCTGATACAATGGATATCTGGCTCTGATAGCTATAACCAGTCAGCAGTTATTGGTATATGCCTTAAACCACCACGAAGCTTTGTTTTTTCTAGCGGTCCCAGACATGCAGCTATTGCCTGGGAAGCAGAAGGACCTTGGTGCCACCTTTCACCCTTCCCAGAACCTCACCCCCAGCAGCAAGTATTTTAACAAAGGACTTGGCCAACAGGACCCTGCAATTGCTGCAGATGCGTTAAGGGTTGTCTAAGGGAAACCCGGCTTTGTGTTGTGTGTCTGAGCTTGTGTCCCAGGCAGCTGGGATGGTGAAGCTTCTGCTGAGCCCTGCATTTGCCATCTTTAATGGGAGATGTTTCATGAAAGGCTCCTGGCTATAATGGAGTTAATCTTTGCATGAACCGGAACTCACCTGACCTCCAATTTAAACCTCTGGTACTTTTCCAGTATCACACACTTAGAACAAATCAGGTTTTTTTTTTAGCCAGGGCATCTATAAAGATTATGCAGGCTACATCACCATTTTAGAAAGGCTTTTCACTGCACATTTATTTTTCTTCACTCCCTTTAATTAGTATTTGTCCAAGGAAAGCTCCGGTTCTAATGCTGCTTGTCCTTGGGTGACCAGCTAAGGAGTACTTCACATGTCATTACGCGGTTATCCTCTGTCTTCACGCCAAATGGCTCACTTTTGGATGAAAGGGTCCCTCCTGGCAGCTGATCCCCACGTGTCCTGACAAGTCCATCAATCCCACTCTGCAGGGCATGTGTCCACCCTGGATACCTGATGACAAATGAAGTATGATTGATATTCCCTTCACACCCTGCAGCTGCTGGAGTTGTTCTGTCACACTAAAGATTTCCAGGAGAACGGTTTGCAACTCTTTTATACCTAAACCACAGCTATTTATATCCTGAATACAGTACAGGAATGATGGGAAGTGAATCATCAAAGATGTTTTGATTATATGAATAAGATTCAATTTCAAGTTTATCCTAATGAGGCAAATATTCTTCCCTGGAGAAGCACGCAGAGTCTCCTGCCACACTGGCAGCTGTGCAGGGCAGGGCTTTGTCCCTTTCAGATCTGGCTCATGAAAGAGAAGGGCCTGGTCAGTAATTTGGTGGGAGACTTCTAAGCTAAATTTGGCATGAGGGAACAATTAGTCACTTTTACTCATTATGTCACAGATTTTTCTATCTGAATTCATACCAAATCTGCAGACCACACCGTCCAGGAAGAAATTCAAGCCTCGGACAGCTGTTTTTCCATTATTTTTTTTCCAGTTTTTTTTCCAGTTTATGTCTCTTTGCAGACTAAGGGGCGTCGTCTCAAAATCTGTGCTGTGCCCGTGCGGAGGTGACCTGGCAGCAAGCCGAGAGGCAAAGGATACAGAGAGAGAAGCACGTGTGATGCTGAGGGGACAAAACCAAGAGCCCCCTGAATTGGGAGGAGAACTCCAAAACTGCCGTGGGGGTTTTTATACCTATTTAGGATATTAGCTCTTCTTTATAGTGTGTTTTTCTGGGTTGTCTCTCTCCTACTATAAAGTTCTGATTGTGAATAATAACTTATTAAAGAACTACATAATTTGTTATCGTTATTAATTTTATTTTATTAAGAACGAAGCTAAACAAATACTCATTTCTTTGGAAGCACGTTCTCTACCATGCAGGCTGCCGCAGGTCGATTAGCCCAGTTTCGTACACAGAAAGACTGTGCTGGTGGTAACGTTCTTCTGTCTGCCTGCAGGAGGAAAAAAAAAACCAAAATCCTTTTTTTTTTTTTTTCCACTTGGAGAATTGAAAATCGATGTTAGTTTTACTGGCTGGAGCTCAGCTATAGCAAAACTTGGGCCAAAATCTCCGCAGGTGTAAAGCGGTACAGCTGTTCTGGCTGGAGGGCGCTGGCGCCAGCTGAGCCAGACGCTTTTTATTGCTTATTTGATCAAATTAAAGGATATTCACATCTCACGTCAATTCTGACAAAGAGACTTGCAAGCAGGAGCGTTAAGAATGGCAAAAAGTCGTGCATAAGACCACTTATTGCTAAAAAATGAACCAGGCTTGCATTGTCAGCACAGTATCCCCAGGCTGTTGCTGACCCTAAGACCTGCCCTGCTCCCAGCGAGGCCAAACTGGGTTGTTATTGGCGTGGTGTGAGCAGTGATCACCCTAAAAACTGAGCGGGACCCCACTGTTTGCACCAGCGAAGCACCTGCCCCATCACCTCCAGCAGTTACCAGTCCTGTAAAATCCCAGGAGCACCCAGCTCGCGGGGACCGGGTGGTGTAAGTGATGGGATACAGTCCTGACGGAGGAGGGCTGTCCCCTGTGGGTATCGGTCCTGTCAAAGACAGTGGGGATCTTTATTCATACAGTTTCTCCTGCCTCTGCAGAAAACCCACTCAATTTCTTCCACGAAACTCAGATAAGGAAACTTTTCATCGTATCCTTGAAAAGAAAAATTGCAATATATCTGCCTGCAGGTGATGACTACAGTTGTCTCCCCTCCCTTCCCCACCCCCAAAGAAAAAAGCATCTTTCGCTGCAGAAAAATCTGTCCATCGTTTAGCGAAGCCAGCAGCTGTCGGGAGAGGAAAGACGCAGATTGACAGGGGAAAGAAATAGCAAAAGAGCTCCCAGAACATCGTACAGAAAAATAAATAATCTTAAGATGTTAACCTGGCACAGATGTGTGTATAATCAAAATAAAAACCAGCAATATAATGTCCTGGTTATCTCCTAAACAGGAATACTGTATACACTGCAAGGTGTCCCACTCCGAGAGCCTGCAGTTATATTTTTCTTGGGATAATTTTTCCTTCCGAACAGGAAATCTGGCACGTTTAGAGGTTGGTCCCCTTTTTTTCCCCCCATCTCCTTTCTTGATCATATTATGGTCTGGTTTTATCAAATTACTTTGGGGTTGGAAATTTGCAAGGGCCCTGGTGCAGTTGCGTTTAATTTGTGACCTGCGTGAGAAATCACATACTGTATCATTAAAACCCAAACAATTTAAAAAAAAATTTCTTCCGTCGCCTCTCCTTGAGTTCATGTAGTCTTTGGATTTTTCTTCCGCTTCAATATTCTTTCTGTCTATAATCCAGTTCACTTCCAGACCCTGCTGTTCAGCTGTTACTGAAATGTCGTCTTCAGAAACACCGAGCAGGGAAATGTTGATTTGTTTTGATCTCAGGGGAAATAATGTAACTCAGCGACAAGCCCACCAACAGCAACTCTTAATACACAGCTAGACACCTTGTAGAGAAATCACCTTGCTGGTAGGCTGCGGACATATATTTAATTGCATTTAATTCTTGAATGCTGATACAACTCATTTCAGCTGTTTGAATAATGGGGGGTTTGGTTCGCTGGCTGAACCAAAGCAGAGGAAAAAAACCAATAGTGTGTTTGTTTTCATTTTCAGGTTCTTTAATCCTCTTTGCTACGTTGTCTTTTAACTCTCTTTTTGTAGTTTTTATTACAAAATGAACAAACAAATGTAGTTTCCAAGTGAAAAGCTGAAACGTTTCATGCAGATATTTCCTAAAGATAATTTGGAGAAGCGGAAAAATAAATTAAAACTCAGCATTTGGGTGCATGCCTCCAAACAGGCTTTTGGGTAACTCCTGCCCAAGCCAGCACAGTTTTGGCTGTGAACCTGCATTTTTCCAGGCAGCACTGGGGCAGGCACGAACGCGAGGCCAACGTGCACCAAAAGGACCTTTTTTCCCTGTAATCGCATTGCATTTCTCCCATGAGTTTTCTTACAAATGCTGAATGCTCAGACTTTGCGGCCTCTCAGGCTACGAATGTCACCATGCTGGGAAGAGCTTTCCCACGAGCGATAATTCGCTCACAAAACGGGACTATTTCTTCCAGTAGCGACTCCTAGAACCCTGCAGGGCCTGGCCACGACTGATGTGGGCCTTACCAGCTTCCCAGGCTACCTGCTGGCCAGCCAGCTTTCCTAAAGCAAAGTATTTATTCAGAACAAAAGCATTTCAGAGGAAAATATTATTAGAGCAGCGATGCGATGCCCACCTCATTCCAGAGATGGTCAACCCTCTCCCCCTGCTCCAAGACCCAGCAGGCTGGTGGTGCCATCACCCACCGATGGTACTATAATGGGATCAAATGGGGCGAAAGCATCCTCTGCCATCAGTGAATAAATCATGGGTGGATTTGTTACTTGCATTATTTCCACATTTGGGGAATTGTAGTCCTTATCCTCCAGTGTATCTAGTTCCCACTTGAAGCTTCTTCTAGACCACCTATTGAGCTTCAATGTCAAGCCGCTAACCCAGACATCTCCAATGCCAGTTCACATCAAGGGCTAAATGCCTCCTGCTTCCACAGCACTTGGAGTTGAAACATCGGCACGTCACTATACCATTCCTGAAATACCGCATGGTGGCAGGGTCCGTCCCCACACTGTTCCCCCTGCAGGCAACCGTCCACCCTCTGGTGAGAGGCTGTCGAGGACCAGATGTGGGAGCAGAGACGAGGGGAGGGATGGAAGAGAGGAATGGAGCTGGGGGAAACCCAGTGTGGAGGATTTCAAGGGCTGCGGTACAAAGAGGTGAGATGTCAGCCAGGTTCAGGGCCCTTGGAGCAGCTTGATACAAAACAAGACTAACAAATAAATAAACCCTGGGTTTTAATTAATGTGTTCTTTCATTCAGGCACAAAATTAAAAACCCATCCATCCTTAATTACCATCATCTTTTTTCTTTTTTTTTTTTTAATTAGGGTTTTTTGCTATATTGTTACCTTTGTCCAATTCCATCAAATCAAATCAAACTAATGACAGACAGATGGTCGCAGCTCTCACGATGCCTCCTCACTCAGGGCCAATCCATGCCCTCTGATGTGCAGAAGCAAAGCACAGAGGGAGCCTGCGCTCTTCCTCCAGGCACCGAAAGGACAGGATTAAAAAACAGGACAGGATTAAAAAACACATAGTCAGCAGGAGGCAAAGCTGGTGAAGATCGCTGCAACCAGCTCTCCTCATGGAGCTGAGCTTGGATGATCCACCGTGTTCATAAACCGTAATCAAAAAACACGCACAGGGGTGGAGGGGGGAAGAGTAAGCTCATGTCTCCGGAGCAGGAACAAGGTGTGTTTGATCTCTTCACGCACTCTGAAGGATGTGGTGGAGGCCCCATCCCTGGAGACATTCGAGGCCAGGCTTGATGAGGCTCTGAGCAATCTGACCTTGATAAAGATGTCCCTGCTCACTGCAGGGTGGTTGGACTAGATGACCTTTAAAGGTTCCTCCAAACACAACTCATTCTGTGGTTGTATGATGTGAAGATTTGTGCATGCCCCCTGCCTGGTGTGCTGCGTAGACGCTGCGCGCATCCTCTTGCACACCCTCTACCTCCTGCTTGGCCGGTAATCCGCATGCACTGAATTATGAAGGGCAAGATTTGTACCCATGTCTTTTGCTCCGCATTCCCAAGGTCAGGAGGAAACCCACAGGTGTGCCACAGCCGTAGCCACCACCAGCTGCAGCCTGCCTTTACCGGGAAAAACTCAGCTTTCCACCTTTCCCTGTTTTGATGGGCAACCCTGTTAGGAAGGAAAAAAACACGACCATGGACTGTGGTTCCTCACTCTTGGCTACCAAAAAATTGTGGCTCATTTTTTTATTTAGATTTTCTACCGACGCAAACAGAAGCTTGTTCACCTGGCATTCAGGCAATGCTGTCTCACTGTAATTTGAATGGTTGAGCCAAAGTTTCAAATTAAGGGAGGCTTTGCTTCATACCTTTCAGTCTCTGGGAACAATAAGGTTTCATTCTGAGGTAACCCTTGAGCTGTTTCCAAAAGGCAACGCTTGAAGAGGAGCTTTTTGGGGTTTGGGATCTCTTGGCTTGCATGAAACACCTCATTCTGGTGTGTTTCAGAAGAGCAGATGCTCCTGCAGATACTGCAGGGCCTTCAGCTCTTTCTCAAGCTCTCAAAATATGGCTAAAGACAGCAGGAAGCGACCTTCTGGCCGTTTAAAAGCAGGTATTGCTAGCAAGGTTGTGATGGGATTTTTCTCTGCATTCAGGCAAGGCTGACCACCCCTTTTAGCAGCTGGTTCGTCGCTGGCATTGGGAAGGCTCCCATCATGTTTTTTTCCATGTTGTAAACTGTTTACTTTGACATCCAGACACCAAAACAAGTGGCACTGCAGTCACAAAACAGAGAGGCATCACCTGTAGCCAGGGTGGGTTAAAAGGAGGTTAACCAGAAGGGTTAAAAGGCACCTGGGCCTGTTGTACCTGGGGCCTAATGATGATGTGCTCCAGCTATAAAAGGCTGCAGGAGGAGCATAAGCTCTTGAGGTAGAGGTGTGGAGCTATGTCTTGGTGCAGTGTTGATGCAGAAAATGTGTGTGGCTGGTAAGAAAGGAGGTGTGAGAACTGACTGCTGCTGAAAGTAAGTGATCTTAGGGGGAAAGGGGCTGGGGTGCTGGTGCCTGTGTGGTGGAGAGGGGCTGGTGCATGTGGTGAAAGAGGCTGGAGGGTCCTTGATAGGAGGTGTTGGCTCTCAGATAGGAGTCAAAGATTCCTCTGCTAATATCACACTTTCCTCCCTTGTGATGGGCACTGCTATCCACTTGTCTGTGTATTTTTATTTTGGAAAGGCTAATGAACATTTGGTTAAGCCTGAAGGGGTTTCTGCCCCATCCTTTGGCAGGAGGGCAGAACTGGGAGGGATGAGGAAAACTGTCCATGCTGATACATTAGACTGGAGATCTCCATTTTCCAGATGCACTTTCATAGCCTATGATGTGACCTGACCTTATGGGTCAAGGGGCAGACAAAATTCAACACCATCTGCTATTAGTTAGTTAATACTTAACCCAAAAGTTGGGGTTGGTAGCCTCAATGAGCTAGAGCTACGCTGGAGATAATGGGTTTAGCTTTGGGAGGCATCTGATACCTTAATAAACCCAGGGGACGTGGTAACCAAACATGGTGCTGAGCTGACCCCCCCCCCCGGCCCTGCTTCATGCAAACCTCCTGTGGTCTTAGGATTCCTGTGCATCTCCCTCCGGCTAGTACCAGTTTGGGTGCCCACTTTCCAGCCTGTATAGCTGTGAAACACCTGGGTGTTTAACTGTGCATTGCAAGGATCTTGTCCTGCCTGCCAAAAGCTCACAGCAGCTGCCCAGGCTAATCTTACAAGTCAGGTGTTTGCCTCTGACAGGCAACTCTTCATATCTTTATGACTAGATGTTATTATATTGTTCTTTCATTTGATAACTGTTCCAGTAATAGCTTCCATTTGCAGTAAATCTCCTCTGCTGTCTTTTTTTTTTCCCCTATTAAACCTAAGATGATAACCTTTGCGGGAGGCTGTGAGCAGAAATTCAGCGAAGCTTTCTGAGACTGGGGGGGGAGGGGGAACCCGTGGTCAGCACTAGCAAAGAGTCTGGTGGGAAGATACTTTTGGAGAAACTAATTATACCCCGGAGCACTTGGAAGAACCTACCTGGCATGCAAGTTGAACTGGAAAATTAATATCTGAATGGCTCTTCAAGTTAGTATGTCTTTGGGAAGTGCTGCTCAATACCTGGAAAATATGCCTGTGACATGAGTAGAGATAAGTCTGAATGCGACTCAACGCAAATATTTGGCTTTATTTTACCACCACAGAGCAGAACCGATCCCAGTTAAGTGGCTTTGCAGACACCAACTAAAATACTTTTTGATCAGCTCTCCCCAACACACAGCCAGTTCAGCTTCACCTTCCCCAGCAGCACAGCCCTTGGTTTGCAGTGGGCAATGCTGGAGCTGGACCAAAAACCTGGGCTGGGTGCAGGCAAGACCCCCAAGCCATGAAGGAGCACTCAAAAGACTTACTGCAGCTGCTCTCAGGCTACAGTTCCTCTTTCTTGTGAGCTTTTAGACGTAGCCACTCTGGAGGGTGACAGCACAAGGAGAAGGGACATCAACCCCCAGCACCACTAGGAGCTTTGCACCTCTCTTCCCGTGTTGCAAGGTGGGTTTTGTGGCCCAGTACTGCAGCCCTGGCCAGGTTTGGCTCATCTGGTTGCTCGTTTGCTCTGGAGTTGAGCTGAAACTTGTCAGTGAGCTGCAGTGCAAGGTAACTAAACGCATCCGTGAGCAAGGCAGGGAGCTGCGCAGAGGTCTGCATAACTCGGGCGAGTAACCACACCTCTGTGTCCTTCACAGCAGGTCACCAACGCTGGGTGTATGCATCTGCAGGGGGACAAGGAGAGGCTGCTGCTCTGAATGCCAGCGCCTCAGTACCAAGCAGCAGTGCTGCAAGCAGGGGGTTGAGATGGGCCATGTGGATAAGCTGTAACCCGTCATCCCACGTCTGTAAGTCACCACGGGTGAAGAGAGCTGAGGGTGAGGTGGGACTGATGCTCCAGTGCCAGGTATGGCCTCCTGCACCACCGTCTGCAGTGGAGCAACTTCAGCTGGTGGTGGTGACTGCTTCAGTTTAATTCAGTGGTGATACCAGTATTAAACAAGAGCCTGGAGCCCTTTGGAGGATGCAGGTAGTCATGGTCCAAGCCCCTGCATGCAGCTGAATAAGCTGGGCTGGAAATGCAGGAGAGCTCTAAGGAGCCCAAAAAAAGCACAACAAATGTTATTAGGAGGAGCCTCTAATTTTTGGGACCTAATTTGGGCAGCCCCTGGTGCCTCTCAATCAGAAGCGCATGTGCGAAAACTCCTAACTCCTGGGTGTGCCAGGGTTGGGGCCAGAAGATGCTTTCCCTCCATGGGATCTCAACTTTGGGCTGCAAAAATTTCCTCCTCTAAAGGGGAGGAAAGGGCTGCTTCCCCATCTAAATTACCCCAGTTGCTCACAAAAAAAAAAGGGCCTTTTACCTTCAGCCTGAAAATAGGATGGAAAATTACAGTGGTTATCTACGGCGTGTTTAAGGTCACTTCAGACATCGACTATTTCGTTGGCTTCCCAAGTCCCAATTAAATCATCATTTGCACGCTGTAATTTAAAGCATGCACTCTGCTAGCAAAATCCATAAGAGATATAAAGTGTGTGTGTGTATACAGTCATTGTTGCTGTTTAGTTTCTTACCTGTTTTGATAGTGAAAATATTAAAATAGGAAAAGCAAAATACTGATTATCCGCAGATACGCCTAATTCCACATTGCAAAGGTATCTGCTAAAATAACACGTATATAATGTAGGTAAATGAATGTCCATGGGAGACTAAAGCTGGCACACAGCA
>VXBH01000483.1:91680-117679 GCA_013400035.1 Rynchops niger | reverse complement strand
CGGGAGCGGGGGGCGCCCTTAGGTCAGTGCGGTGAAGGGCTGCGCGCGCGTGCGCGGCGACCGTTAACAGCCGTTACCGCACGCTCGCGCTGCGCTTGGAGC
Source organism: Rynchops niger (assembly GCA_013400035.1). Lineage (NCBI taxonomy): Eukaryota > Metazoa > Chordata > Aves > Charadriiformes > Laridae > Rynchops > Rynchops niger. Next base: position 117,577 of record VXBH01000483.1, on the reverse strand, counting down.
GGGGGGATGGCAGCGCGGTGAGGGGGAGCCGGGGCGGCCCCGCGGGGCCCCGGGTATCCTGCGGCGGGTGAGGGAGCTGCGGCCCGGGTGAAGGGAAGCGGCGGCGGGCGGTGGTGGGGGATCCGGGGCAAGCAGGTGGCCGTCGTTCCCCAGCTGCCCCGTGGGGCCGCCTCTGTGAGGGACGGGGCGGAGCGGCCGCACCTGAGCGCCGCGCCCGCCGCGGAACTTGGAAGACAGAGAGGAGAGCCGGGGGAGTTTGTGTGGGGAGCCCGGCACAAAGAGCCCCTCGGAATGCGGTCCTTGCCCCACCAGAGTCATTATTTGTGTCTGCAGGCGTTTTGAGAGGTTTCATTTTTACTTTTTTTTGTTGTTGTTGTTTGTTTGTTTTTGTTTTTTTTTTTTTTGTTTTTTTTTTTTTCCNNNTTTTTAAACTGAGTGTATGCAGCTGCCTTTTGTGCAGCGGGAGGTCGGCTCCGTGGCGGTGCCGGGCGGGTGAGCCGCGCTGAGGCTGGGGTGGTTTGGGATCACACAGGGAGGGCGAGGAGCGGCGAACTTGGGAGCCTGGGCAGGGGGCTCCTTCACGGGGAGCCCTCTGGAGGCTAGCGCTTCCACTTGGAAAAAATCAGTTATGTAAACCTAAAACTTGGGGTTTGAGGTTTGTTTTTCCTGCTTATGCTAATGCTTCTTTCAAATAAGAAGTATTTTAAGTATCAGTTCAATAAACTTCCTAGAGGAACAATGAATAATTGTACCCGGTTTGACATAAATACCACCTTGCTTCCCCCACGTCGTTGGCCGAACTTCCTTATGTACATATGTCTGAAGGCTGAGTCGTTTCAGTTAAGGGCCCGCACATTAGCAACTTACTATTTTCCTGTTTGTTTTGAGAAAGTCCATCTGTGGTAACCTTTAGGTTTATAAAGTCATTTGCCTATATTGTTTCCTGTGCAGTGATACCTTTAAAAGCAGGAGGGAATAGTGGATTGTTCTCACTCGAAGTGAGAAAAAGTTTGAATTGAAGTTATGATATGTAAGTGTTAAAATTCCGATTAATAACATACCTAATTAAAACAACAGACTGAGTGCGTCTCATTTGAAGAGTGCTGGTGCAGGTTTTCTGCATTGTTGTTAGTCTTCACCATACTTTGTTTTCAGCACGTGATTTATCTGTCAAGCTTTAATCCCTGTCCTGGCCTTTTTGATTGTTTTTTGTAGAGCAGGGTGATACAGGGTTATAGGTAAACAATACTATATTTGATTCTGCTCTGACTGTTTTATGCTACAGTCAAGCCCAACATAACTTTTCTTTTGGTGTGAAAGAACTGGTCTTGCCATTTCCTACAGAAAGTAAGTGCAGTACGTCATAGTGCACAGTATCTTGGCTTCATTGGGTAATTGAATTTTGCAAACGAAATCTTTTAGGACTTTAATTATTTGAAATAAGTTCTGCAGGATTGCCAAAGTTGAATGTACAGTGCAGTACTTTTTTTTTTTTTTAAATCCCCCACAGTAAGTACACCGCAGCTAACTGCGCAATAACTTTTCTTGTGTTTCCCCTCTAGTGTTCCTCTGCTTTGCCCTGGAGGAATCACCTCTCAGAAGCAATATAGAATTCCTTTAGCTTGCCCTTTAAGGCTGAGAAAAAAAGATACAAATTGCAACGGTAATTTTTATTATTTGGAACTTGCTTGTTAGAGCAAATATTTTTTCTAAAGTTACCAAACAGTTACACTTAGGATGGAAGCATCAGTGCTAGGCTTGGCTTAATTAAAACAGAGGTCTGATGATCATAGGCTGTGTGTTACGTTGTCAGAAGAAATCTAGGCCTTAACCTGTTCTGTGAACTTGTGCAAATGACACTAGTTTTATAGCAGAATGTTGTTCATGCCCAGCATTAGCTTTCTCTGATAATTAAGATAGTTCTCCTGTGGTACTGTCTTTACTAACTCTTCAAGCCTTGCAGGCTTTTGTTTTGTTTTACATGAGCAAATATTCAAATACTGAGCTGGCATGGAAGGCCTGTTTTGTGAGGCGATATATAAATAAGCGATAAGCAACAGTTTCTATCTCAAAGAGCTGATACGTAAGGCAAAAGAAGCAAATAATAGATGGGAATCTTGGAAGGAAAATATTAAAAGCACTGTGTGGTGGAAGTTCTTCAGTTCTGTTTTCTGCCATAAGGTTGAATTCCAATCCCATGCTTTAATTACAAAACCACACGATATGTATGTATGTCAGAAAACGGAGTGGGGTAAAGCTTAAGTAAAAGGTCACTTTGCTTGAATTTGTTAATTTCCCATTCTGCCAGCCTGGCTTGTCTGTTTCCTGATCCTGCTGCCCTATCTGAGTTTGATAACTCGGCAAGCTAGAGTAAAAGAAAACCAAGTGGGTCCAACATCTGGGAAGTGTTTGCATCTTAAAACACTGGTGAACTGGCTGGTGATCTGTGAGTGTCTGCTGCTGTCCAGGGCATGTAGGGTGTAGAAACACAGAAAACAGATTTGGAAGGCATCTTGAGACATCACTTTGTCCAGCCCTGTTACATGTATCCTGAGGTTACCTGGTATCCTGAATAAATATTTCGCCAGAGGATCATGTACCACTTCAGTACAGGGCTGAATGACTTGTTGATAACATCCTCCTGTGACAGGATCTTTATGTCCCAGGTTATGCTCTGTATCCGCCCTAACTGCAGGTTATCCGCTTCGCATCCAAAGCAATTTAAAGCAGTAATTTTCTTCAAAAAACTACATTCCCTGGAACTGCAGCTTTGCTGCCTCCCTCTTTGCTCAGGTTGCGAGGGTTGTCTGAGAGTATGAAAAGAAAGCAGCTCTTCAGTCATGTAGCATGTTTACTTGTGTCTGATAGGTGTGAGGTTTTATGTGTAGGCTTTCAATAGTTGATGGAACAAAGTCCCTTTAAAATCTAATCCATAATACGCCACATGGTACAACGGTGTGTTTCCTTGCCCACTTAGTCAGGGAGGAAAGTGCAAGCCGTACTCTTTTAACACTGGGGAGGAGCTGAAGCTAAGTTGTGTATTATTTACAACAGAAATGTATGCAGTGGCTTACACTGTCCCTTTGTTGCAGTATTTTGCCTTCCTTTGGAGGTGAAAGAAATCTCTGCCCTATTAGACAGCTTGCTCACTTTCTGTCGAGGAGCATAGCTTAAAGGAATACTGTTGGTGTTAGGGTAATATAACGCATTGAAACATGTACAAAGTGCGCCTCGGTGTGTTTGATTTCTTAGTGCTATTTGATTTTGTAATACTCTCCTATCAAACCAAGGTGATACTATACCATGTATACCAAGAAAAAGTAAAGGCTTTCATACTATATAAAACTTTATAATACATAAAACTATTGTGTATGTGTGTTTACTGTGCACAGTCCTTTAATTATGCTCTTATGTTGGATTACTTGCTCCGTCCTTAATTTTTTTCTTTTTCTCTACTAACGTTCTGACATGTCCTAGGGTCTCTGAAACAGAGTTATTGTTAAGGAGAACAGGCAATTAGGATATCCTAACATTGCTAGACAAATACATCTTAATGCTTAAAAATATATTCTGAAACCAGAATTTGAGGAGTATGTATGTGTTAGTCTTGAAAATTCATTACTGCAAAGTAGCTGCCATTCATTTGTAAAGAGGAGGAGAAACTAACCGAAATACTAAAGCATAACTGGTCTAATAGGCAAGTGTGACTGAAATATTTGCAGCAAAGCAAAGTAAATCTGATTTTTTAAAACTGTTAAGATAAAAATTTGGCAACATCTTTATTTCCCCATGGAACAGCCATTCCAACAGAAGCTGTGTGTGCGGTGAGAGTCTGGAAACACGGGCGAGTGATGAGATCCGCAAGCTTCTTAGGTGTGGCAAAGGATGATTAATTGAGTACCATGCAGTTTAATGGATACAATGTTTGGTTCCATTCCTTGAACTATTTGGATGCAGCTCAGGTTAGCATCAATCAGTCCCTCATATCTAAAAACTGGGGTTATTAAACAATTGTAAAAATGTTGCAAGAGTTGTTACTTCTGGGTTTTGACTCTCACTTTTGAGAAGTGAAAAGTCACTGTGTTTGAGAATGCATTTCTTATCAAATGCTTGTTTTTCCAATGGACTAACCTGTTCCTCTTTCATCAACTAGGGTAGTCTTTCTCTTCTGTCATTTAAAATGCAGTAGAAACAAGAAGCTGTACCAGTTTTTCCCCTTTTTTAAGCTCATTTAAAATGCTTTTACTTCATGGTTACAGATATGCTCTTCTACTGTAAATAGAAGTGTGCCAAATTACTGATTTGCTTTGTGTTTTTAAGCCACATGTTTTTACACCTAGTGAAGTTCAGGGAACTATGGATTGGCATAACGTAGTTTTCCTATGACAAACCCTAACGACATTTAACATTAAAACACCTTAACAACCTTTCCAACAATCCCCTCTGTTTTTCTTAACCATGTTGTAGGGTGCTGGTAGCACAGCAGTTCCAGGAGACTGAAGTTCACAGGCCACAGAAGGGGTATGGTATGGATCGTAGCAATATCCTCTTTTCTTTTGTCCCAGAGTGTACTTCAATGCTGTGGTTTGATGTGGCGAAAGTGGGTTATCTGCACATGAAAAATATAGGCCTCGGATTATATGCCAACATAATCAACTGTAATGCAATCCCCCTGTGGATACTCATGGGGTAGTTACTCCTCCAGTGCCATAGGCTCTCACAAGTGAGGACTCACTGGGAAAGTGCCTTCTCTTCCTCTGCATTTGCATTTGTGCTTTTCAGGCTTACTGTGTGTAGAAGACAAAGACATTTATGAACCGCTGATGTAAAGGAGTAGGACCAGTCACCTTCCAACCAGCCCTTTATAGAGCCTATATTATATTCAGCTTAAAAAGAATAGCTCCTGAGCTAAGTTAAAATAAGTATAAGGGTTTGTCTACATAGTCAAGATCTGCCTGTAAGATAGGAAGTTCTGTCTGTAGTCATCTGATCTTGATCTCTCCCTTCAAATAGGCAGCATGTGAGTACTAATTGTAGTGGTGGTTTTTCTGAAGTGCACTAAGATCACTAGTTTCTTTCTCACAGGTCACTGAACGATCATTAAATGCTAATGACTTTTGATTACTGTTGACCTCGGTCAATTTAGAATTAGTGACCTAGAGATGAAAACCACTGTATCTCATTACCAATTTCCTGAGCTATCTGATCTTTCCTTTGTAACTCAGTTTTGGTAAGAGGCAGACTAGAATTAAAGTTGACCTCTGTCTTAGAAAAAGGGTTGAATGCTTTCAGGTTTGCAATATCGTGTTCAGAAATAAATAAATAAATAAATGGCAGTCACTAGGAAAACTTCTTTTTTGACCCCACAGATTGTCAAGAGGCAAACTCAACATGAAGTGAAACAGACAAGCTAGGGTAGTAGTGATGAGGAAGAAATGCATAATTTGTCACTTTTAAATTAGTAGAAAACCAGTTTATTTCCTGTAACCTTCTCATTTTGTAGTTGCAGGTTTTCTCATCTCAGAGTTCATTTATAATTCTTGTTTTTACTTTGAACTATCAAGAAGCAAATTAATGCTTATAGAATAAATTACAAATTCTGCTCTGGAATATTTTCTACCTGCAGTTCCTGAACTGTGACATTGGGGAATATGTCTCAGCAGGCTGCTAAACCCACATATTTCATATTGTAATGAAGCATATTGCATTATTTCTGCCCGTATGCACAGAAAAGAATGTTTGTTTGATAATTCACTGTAACGGGATCAAATACACTGTCCACTGTTGAAACGTAAGCCTTTCTTTATGCGGTTGTGGTTTATGTGGACTGTCATTTGTGCAGCAAGGTATTGAAATAATAATGAAGGTACAAGAGAAGTTTAAATGTTTTTTTTGTATCTTGCTTTAATACATTAGCTATATTTATTTTGACCCAGCTGGGAATAAAACCTTTAACTTTAAAAGCAAAACACAACAGTTTTAGAGATGTTTCTTGGTTTACATTGTGCTTGGGACATAAATATAAAGTTATTGAACCTCTCGCTGAGGTTAAATTGCAAACTTTAAGCAGCTAAGCAAGAAAGGAACAGGAAAAAGTGACAGTGGAAGATGTTGCACTTGCTGTAGGAACAGGTTCATGGTGAGTCAACTGAAATCCACACAGAAGGAAAGTGGATGTTTATTCACAAAGTAAACATTAGGGATAAATGTTATTCTTAAATATAATGTTTTGGTTTGATTTCATTGTCTCAAAAAGGATATTGCTGTAAATCAAAAGGGGGTAATGAAAATGATTGCAGATACAAAAAGGACAATTAGGGAGTAGGGAGACCAGTAAGAAGTGCCATGCAGCGACATAGCCTGTAGGTTAGTAAATAGTACAAGAATGAGAGAGTAAGGCATCTGAATACTCATTCTTTAAGCTTCCATTTTATGTAAGTTTGTATTTACCTGTTGGCTGGGCTGCTCAGGGCTTTCTGCTTTTGTTTGCTTTAAAGCATTAAGGGCATTTAGGAAAAAATGTAAAAACTATCTTAGTGGATAATATTATGCAAAATATTTAAATCCTCATACTTTAAATGCTAAGCAGAGTTAAGAAGAATATTTGCCAACAAGTAGGTTACTTGCGTAGCATAAGAGCTATAGCAAAATACTATTCAGCTATTTTTGACTTTGTTTTAAAGCTTCTAGTGTTCAAGATGCAATTCTACTCTGATGCTATTCTGCTCTTTCCCAGCTCTTGTCAATTCTGGGAAAGAAACACGTTTAGTCATCTTTTTTTCCACAGAAGTCCTTACTGAATAAGACTTCACGGCCAGCTCTTCCACGCAACAGAGAGAAGCAGATGCAATCTTAGTTACTTTCAGTGCTGCCAATCAGAAACTTGAGAGAGAGGAGGCTGGAAGATTTTGTCTACTGTAATGCATTTTTTGCTTGAGGAAATCAGGAGTATAGCTATCGGTCCCCTTTCCAAATGAGCATTTTTGCAAACAGAAGGGTTGGAATGGTGTTTGGGAAGGATTCTTCCAGGTCACTAAATAATTCATAGGTAGGTAAACAGAACTAGGCTTCTCAGCTGTGTGCATTGGGTTAGTTTGTTGGGGCTTTTTTTGGTTGGTTGGTTTTTGAACTTGTACATTCCATTTTTAAATGAGTATTTAAAGTCAACTTAAATTCCATGAAAATTAGCAGCGCACAGGTAGATTTGGTAAACAGTAACATTGTGTGTTCATTTTGGTTAATCGAGATGTATTGTCTGAAATATGTTTCCTTGTAAGGGGAAATCCAGAATTTAAACAAAGAATGTTAATAATGCATAGGCATAATAACTGCTAAGGAAGAGACTTGGCAACTTTACTAAAAAGAAATATATGCATTTTCTCATTGCCTACTCGGATTTAAGGGTTGTTTTTTTTAAACTTCTTCCTTCTGAAACATCTTCCTTGTGCAGTGGCAAAAGGGTTATTCTTGTAACTAGAAGGGCTGGAAATTTACATAAGGAGGGGAAAAAAACTTATGCAAATTCAACAAACTCAAATTTTGTGCTGAGAATACCTGCTGTGTCCCTGTTATAAACTCTCAGCTGTGGGGAGTTATAAACATCCCATCTGTGGGATGAGTTTCCTTCTCCTCTACTCCTTCTTGTACCTCTACAGTTCAATATGGCTTAGGTTGTTATTTTCCCTTCCAAATCAATCTGTTGCAGATATAAAAGGAAACGAAATAGAAAGGGGGGAAGAAAAGAAAAGCTTCGTGGAAAATATTTCTTTGGAAAATGCATAACCTACCTTTTGGTGTATTTAGGAACAGACCTGATTTTCACACTGGTGAAGGTGATTTTGCACTAAGGCATTGGGTTGTGAAATATAGCAACTAAGGCATGGATGCATATCCTTCTGTTTGCCCCTTCCATAAGCAGTGACTTCAGACAGAGGGGACAGATGGGTGTCGGGAAATGGTATCGTTTCAGACCTCTGCAGCAGTCTCAGGATGGCCAACGGCAGCATATGGAACATGTCCCAAGGATACCTGGTAGTCTTTAAAATACCAGGTACCTAAACACTTAGGTTTTTCAGTTTCAGGTTTAAAGACATTCGGAGATTGCGTGTTACAAAACCATAGCTGTGATTTAAGCAGTTGTGATGGTGTTTCAATAAATAGCCAGAGTAACATTTCTGTGCTTCAGTTTAAGTCAGTGGCAGATTTTTGTCAGGGATTTCAGCAAGGTCAGCCATTTCTCCCCCAACCTTTGGTCACTGTAATTTCACTGTTGTACTCTTGTCCAGCAAAACTAATTAAGGGTAAAAGTGGCTCAATTTGCATTGAAAGCAAAGAGGATTTTTTTCTTTAAAACTTGAAAATAATTATGAAAACCTATTTAATTATCNNNGATTGAAATTTCCCCCCCCCCCCCAATATTTTAAGATGTGAAATGTTGACGTCTATTACCTAATATTTTTTATTTCCCTGCTTTTGTTTTTAAGTGGTTATGCTTGCTTGGGTTTTTTTTAATACACTTGACCTGCTATTAAGGAAATCTGATCTAAATTTGAGTTCTAAGTAAACTAATGACTGAAAATTAGTCATCTTTGCTATTTAAATGGTTTGATTGGCATAGTTTATATCCTGTTTATTTTAGAAAGTATTTGTGAATAGAACCGGAGTGTGGTTGCATCTCAAGTGATTTCTCCCTGAGATTCTCTAAATCATTAGACTTTTTTATTTAATGCTTTGAAGTATTGATTAAATATATTCACTCTGGTTTGCTTTAATCCGATTGCACATCTAAAGTTTTCTTCTGATGTGGTGCAGCCATGTCTGGTGTAAGCTGGTTTAATTTGCACTGCTTAGTGATTCAGGACCCCTGTCAAAGGCTATGACATTGTCTAGAAACATAAGGAGTTAAAGCTAAAGCTGTGACCTCATCTCTATTCATGTTACACTGGAGTAGAAGCTGCGCTGAAAGGGTTTGTTTAACTGCATCGCTGTCTTTGCCGCCGCTGCTAGTTGATTGCTTTAATTTGGTTCTGCTATCTATAGCGTGCTTTTGCTGAACATCTGTTATGGTAGGGATTTGTGGAAATACTGGAGACATATGAAGTCATGCTAATGTCAACTGCATGTAGAAATAGCTCACGTGGAAATATTTAGACTCAAATACATATTTCTACCTGATTTCAACTTTTTATTGCTTCCCCTGCAAAAATTTAAGGAGCATCGAGGAGAGCTAAAACACATGTACTTTTGTCCAGTCATGCACTTACACAACTGTGCATGCCATTTATTACTTTATTACTTAGTGCTAGGTATGAAATGAAGAGTGTAACTGCTGTTGCTTTAATGTCAGAGCGGCATACGTTACAATAGGTGTCACTGTGCGGCTGGGTCCAATCGTTATCGGTGACTTCAGCTATTGGCTCCGAACGCTGGCTGACTCCATCTGCAGGGCTGCAATACCTACTCTGTTCCGATCCGTTCAACACACAAGTTCAGCTCGCCGAGCAGACCGGCAGTGCTACCGTGCGCATCTTGCTAGCACCCTTCGGAAAGCTATTGCTACAGACACGCGTGTGTCCTCTTGGCAGGGTGTAGTGCTTTCAGGCAAATCCTGATCAGGAGATCTGGAAAGAAACAAAACTGGCAGGAATGATGGGGATGTATTTTATGATTCAAGTACTGGATCAAACTTAAAGCCAGTTTCTTACTTGGTGCACTGGAAAGGTCACCTTGTCTTGCTGGAAAAGAAGCAAACTCTCAGCTCTGCTGCTCTCTCTTTAACAGCTTCCATGTGCATTTCTTAATGTTCCTGGCTAGTTAGGCTATCTAGCTTTACAGACAGGTATACTCATGGTAGATGAGAAAGGAAAGAACATGAAATGTCTCACCTTCTTCTTGATGCTTCCAGAGACGGTCAAGAACAGGTCCAAGAAGAGCTCTAAGAAGGGAAATAGCAGCAGCAGTAGCAGCAGCAAATTGCCTCCAGTTTGCTATGAAATCATTACCTTGAAGACCAAAAAGAAGAAGAAGATGGCTGCTGATATTTTTCCCCGCAAGAAACCAGCCAACACTAATACAACTGCTGTCCAACAGTACCACCAGCAAAATCTCAATAACAACAACACTATTCCGGCACCTAATTGGCAAGGATTGTATCCAACCATCAGAGAGAGGTAAGTTCTGGGCAGTTTATTTTTGCTGTTTGCATGGAGTCGTGAAAAGTAGCAAAATATTTGTATGCAAAATGTGTAGTTAGTTATTTATTTGCTGAAGAAAACACAGTTCTCTCTTTTCTTCTTTGTGTGTGCGAAACAAGTATTTTGGTAATGGAAAATATTTTAATATCTCTTTTCCAGGCAGTGCAGCTGTTTGTCTTGAGTAAATAAAAATGTTGCTGGAAGCTGCAGCATACCCGTAAAGATTTGCTTTTAGACCTTAGTGGGATTTTCACTGATACATGCTCTTGACTTTGAGTTCCACTTTTTGAAAAGTTCTCATAAGTTTGGGGTTGTTTTGTTTATTGCACACGTGCACACACATACACACCCCCTCTTTCCCCCCCCCCCCATTTCTGCTTACTTTTTTCTTTGGTATATTTGTGTGATGATGTGTAAACTAGCTTAAAACAAAGTGTGACCTGCTTTTCTTTACTAACATGCAACTTAAGTTGTTAAGAAATTGAATTTCTTGGGTCGGGGGTAAGCACAGAATTACTGGGCCCCATAAATTAACACGCTGCCTCTGTTTGTAGAAATGCAGTGATGTTCAACAATGACTTGATGGCAGATGTTCATTTTGTGGTCGGGCCACCAGGTGGGACCCAGCGGCTGCCAGGACACAAAGTAAGCAACAGCTGCATTATCAGCTCGGACGGGGATAGCTAGAGAGAGCTCCCACGGTTACACCAGGACATAACGTGGGAGACTCAGCTCTTCTGAGAAAGGCATAATTCTGTATTTTAAGAGGCTACATGGAGTGAAATCGTCTGTTCCTTGCTTTTCTTTGTGTTTTTGGTTAAACAGTACACTTGTGCTAAGGCAGTCATTGTAAAGTTAGGAATACTGCTTTGTGCTGCTGATTAATATTACTTTTGAGGTTTTCTAGAAATAGTTAACTTCCGTAGTGGATATGAGCCTTTTCCAGTAGCTAGTGCATATACGCCCGTGAGAATAAAATGCAGGGAAAACGTGTAATTCTGTTCTTAGCTTTGACTTAATTTCTTACCGAAGTGTGCCTGCAGAGTTTGTCAGTGAAGCCCATGTCCTCTGAGTGGCTCTCCCACATTATTTTCGTTGGCAGGGCTTTCAGTTTAAAGCATGAAATAAGATTTCCCTTTCTCAACAGTATGTCCTGGCTGTTGGGAGCTCTGTATTCCATGCAATGTTTTACGGAGAGCTGGCTGAGGACAAAGATGAAATCCGTATACCAGATGTTGAGCCTGCTGCTTTTCTCGCAATGCTGAAGTAAGCATCATTCATCTGCTGGATATGTTTTCCTTTTTGATATATACATACACTGGTAATGTCATAGTTAAAGTATTAGACTTGCTTATAAACAGAAGGAAAGCAGTTGCTTAAAACATTCCTCTCTTTGTGTTTCATGTATTTTAAACTTGTACCTCATTTTGCTTTTCCCTCTACTTCCAGGCACGCATGTATTAGTCTAAGGTAGGCAGTTATAAATAATAACTTTGACAGGGGATCTTTGGGCACATTGTATACTGTAATGCCTATTGATCTGATTTGTCACTACGTTACACAAAGGAATGGAGTTACTAAAAAGAATTGTCAGCTGTAACAAAAAAAACCCTTTTCTACATTGCAAGCATGGTGAAAAGTTAAAAAAAACACACACAAAAAGTCCCCAAACCCAGAACTGCTGGGTTTGTATATTGACATCATTCCAGCTCTTTTATAAACTTGCTGTATGCAGGTCTTGTCTTAGAAAAATGATGCAAAGTTATTGAATATAGCCTCTGAAAATTAAATTTCTCCTCATCTATCAAATTGATGCATTTGGAGAGTGATAAAAAGGCTGTTTACATGAATAGCGTTTTTTATTCTAACAGGGGAAAAACAGTCAGTTTACACGATCATTATTTTTCTTCTGGCAACCTGCATAAGAAATACTATCTTATCCTAAATGAGCATAATGAACCGTCTTCCCTGCTGAATTGTCCTTGAATGTATCTATAAATTATTAACAAGAAATGCCCTATCACAAAAATGCTATGGCTTTGAGGGTTTTTTCCCTTCAGCTTTAGTAACTGTCATTGCTTTCTGATAAAGAATATATGTTAGTATCTGATGGTGATCCTCTAAATATGCTGCAGATTTTCTTTCATGTAATGGTGTAATTGCTAGCTACCAATGTATTGTATTTCGTAGGTTGTTTTGACTAGGTTGTGATTACAGAATGGTTTCTCTTTTTGTTTTACATTTCAGTGGCATTGTAGGTGAACTTTTGAAGTTGCATATAGAGTTTGCTGCATAGAGGATTTTATAGGTTATCACAAACATCAGAAATGTTCTGTGCAAATATCAATAACTGTCAGGAAAAGCTGAAGTCACATAGTTGTTCTATGTGGAATACAAAGTTAAAATATGACTATCTAGGTAGGTGCGTTATGGATACCTGCTTTGGGCCTTTCTGGTTTTGAGGGTGTTTTCTGCAGAGCTCAGACTTGTGCTTTACTTTCATGCAGAATTCTACAGGGCACTAATATAAGATACTTGGATTCCTCCAGCCCTCCTTCCTTTTTGAACAGCAGATCTATTTCACTGTGGCTAAACATGATTTGCCATATAAAACCTGAATGTTTTCTTAATTTATCATTAAGAAATGTGTTCAGAGAGCAGACCTGAAAAGAGAGTATCAATACTGACATCTAGGTCTTGACATATTTTTTAGCCCATGGCAATTTAGGAAACTATCTTTGAGACCATGGCCAGAACCATGGAATTTCTCACCTTCCCAGCTTTTATTTAAAAACAAAAACAAAAAAAACCCAAACAAACAAACAAAAAAAAAACCCCAAAAAGTTTGTGTTCTGTGTGGACGTTGAGCTACCCTTGCCAGTGCTAACTTCCACTGATGCAGTACACCTGAACCTGCAGAGCGCTCCTGTGTCTGTGAACGCTAGGGGTGTCTGCAGCCATGACAGTGCAGGGAAGGGAAGGGGTTGCTGCTCAGTTCCCCCTGTCGCAGGATTCAGTGCATGTGCTGCACTGGGCGGAGCTTGAGGGAAGCCACAGTCCCCATCATTCCTCTCTCCCTGGCAAATCATCCCCATGAACGTTCCTTGGAACTGCTGGGAGCAGTGAATGGCAGAAGGCTCATGATACTTTTCCTTCCTACAGAAGGAAAAGACCTTTTACCTATCCAAAAGCAGCCCTCTTCTTCATCCACTCCTTTCCACAGTTGGGAGGGATGCATCATAATCTTTGTCAGAAAATACATTGAGTTTGGTTTTGGGGTTGGTTTTGTTTGGGTTTTGGGTTTTTTTTCCTCTGAACAGTGAATTCTTATAGCATAAAATATTTTTTGTGTTTTACTGTATAGTGGGCATTCTGACAACAAACATCAGACAAGGTATTGCCAAATGTAATATAGGAAATAATACCTCAACTGGTAGAAACTAATTATTCTCCCAGTAAAATTGCTTTGGCTGTTCTCTACAGTTTTAAAATTAGGGTTAAATTCATAGCCTAGCTGACACATTGAATTGCTGTCTTTAATGTATTATATGTTATCGTAATCTTGACTGTTCAAGTTAGAATTGTGGTCTCATTTTATCCCAGGATAAATGTGTTAGTAAACCATCAAACCCTGTAGTTGAGCAGAATCCTCTGTTTAAGAACATGGTGAAACGGGAGTATCAGTAATTGCAGACCAGAGTTGAGGTGCATTGGCAGAGTGAGAAGTGTGGAATATTGCTGACAGCCGGTCTGTGCTGTGTCTGTTGTAAATCAGTGATATTAGTTCTTCACATTCATGAATATTAAACTAGCAACTTTTGTACTATTTCAGTTTAAAACAGATGTCATCATTCTCTGCTGTACTAGCAGGCAAAGAGAAGTAATAGAAGGGAGAAAAGACTTGGAGAGCAATGAGGAGAATCATAAAAAGGAAAGAATTGATAAATAGAATTTTTTTTGGATAGTAAAGGAGCTAAGCCTGTAATCAGTGATATATAGATGTGCTCTTTGTTGTTACAAATAGCCCAGCTGAAACCAAGTAATAAAGTTTTAAAAGAAAAAAGGTTTGGATTTGTGTAAGTATCTTGTTTCTCTGTAACCTCTTAGATTTATTATATTGCTTGAGCAGTATCTGCTCTGAGCATGTTTTCTAAGTGTAGCTTGGAGGATAGTACCCTATACCTGCAAAAATACAAATGAAGATATTTACAACTATAATCAGATCAGTGTAGGTACGAATTCCACTTTATAAGCACATCTTTTCTGCAAAAAATTCTTTCTGTTGGGAAACCTGCGAACTAGAAAATTTTAATTAGTACAGGGTCGCATATAACTTCAGGTTTACTGGAGGAAGGCACTTCTATCAACCATATCCATCAAGGCTTGCTTATCCCTATGAAGAGTAAAATTGCATTTGGTATGGTTTTAGCACATTGCATTCACCAGCTGCAAATGGGGCCCCAAAGCATGAGATACTAAAAAGAACAAACTGTACAATGCTTCATTTCTCTGAGCAATGAATCCCAGCAGTTTAGTCACATAAATAGAATTTCACCTCCATCTCTTCCACCACACTAGCATAGCAGTGAAGCTTTTTTCCTCCTTATGCAATGAGACTGAGAGAAAACACTGTACTAGCAGAGCTAGGAAGTTGTAAGCATTAAGAAACCTGAAAATAAGAATTCTGTCTCTTTTCCTTTTTCTGTATGCTTCATCACCCAGTTTAAAAACAAACAAACAAAGAAAAACTAAAACACACCCACCCCACCCCCCAAAAAACCCACCCAACCCAGTAATTCTGAAAATGGATAGCAACTAATATACTTTGATAGCATTTCTCTCCTTAGACTACCTAGTTATTCCAAATAAACTTGTTTTAATTCCTGTATTTATACATACACTTCACTAAGTCATCATTCACCGTTATGGGACATACAGTCCAAGTACTCTGTGTAAAACGTGTTCCAGACTGTTGTGTTAGCCCAGTAAGGTAGCCCTTGGGGAGCTACTGCCTGGACAGGTAGCCTCTCATTAGCCAAAGCACGTACGGAAGGAAAACAGAGCTGTAGGGGCCATAGTTTGTAAACATAACCGTTGTCTACATAGCATGTACCCCAGATGAGAAGTTTTATTCACCTTAGATTTAAGCCTGTTCTGTTCATGGTCTTACATGAGTGATGAATTTGGTTTGTGCTTTCTGTATTTAATCAGTGCTCCCCAAAACAATGCTTAGTTTTAATGTGGAGTCAGTTAAATATTCGTTGTTTATAATTTTCAGATGTTGTTGACAAATTATGGTTCTGCACTAAGCGGTGGTGTTACATATATGTGTTTTATTTCAGATACATATATTGTGATGAAATTGATTTGGCTGCAGATACCGTACTGGCCACTCTTTATGCTGCCAAGAAGTATATCGTCCCTCATCTTGCCCGGGCCTGCGTCAACTTTCTAGAGACAAGTCTAAGTGCAAAGAATGCCTGTGTGCTGCTTTCCCAAAGCTGCTTATTCGAGGAACCTGACCTGACCCAGCGCTGTTGGGAAGTGATTGATGCTCAAGCTGAGCTAGCTTTGAAGTCTGAAGGGTTCTGTGACATTGATTTTCAGACACTTGAAAGCATTCTCCGAAGGGAGACTCTGAATGCCAAAGAAATTGTTGTTTTCGAAGCAGCTCTGAACTGGGCTGAAGTGGAGTGTCAGCGACAAGAGCTAATGGCTACCATAGAGAACAAGCGCAAAGTCCTAGGGAAGGCTCTGTACTTGATACGCATCCCTACCATGGCACTCGATGACTTTGCAAACGGCGCTGCTCAGTCTGGGATTCTGACTCTCAACGAAACCAATGATATCTTCCTCTGGTATACTGCTGCCAAAAAGCCAGAGTTACAGTTTGTAAGCAAGCCCCGGAAAGGCCTTGTTCCTCAGCGGTGTCACCGTTTCCAGTCCTGCGCTTACCGCAGCAACCAGTGGCGTTACAGGGGCCGGTGTGACAGCATCCAGTTTGCTGTTGATAAGAGAGTGTTTATTGCTGGCTTTGGGCTGTACGGCTCCAGCTGTGGATCAGCAGAGTACAGTGCCAAGATTGAACTCAAACGACAAGGAGTTATTCTAGGCCAGAATTTGAGTAAATATTTCTCAGATGGTTCTAGTAACACTTTTCCTGTGTGGTTTGAATATCCAGTGCAGATTGAGCCTGACACCTTTTACACAGCTAGCGTGATTCTGGATGGTAACGAACTCAGCTATTTTGGACAAGAAGGAATGACAGAAGTTCAGTGTGGGAAGGTGACTGTTCAGTTTCAGTGCTCTTCGGACAGTACAAATGGCACTGGGGTGCAGGGAGGGCAAATTCCCGAACTCATATTTTATGCTTGAATGAAAGTTTGTGGAGACAAAGCATTTTGCTATGAAGAACCTGTCTGGTTCAGGCCTACTGACACTTAGCTTTTTATCTGCAGATACGTGATCAGTATAGGTAATATGTAACTAAATGCTGTGGGTAAGTTACTGGCTTGCTATACTTGCAGCATCGTTGGTGATAAAGTTTAAGGGTAATATTTAAACTGGAAGCTCTTAGAACAAGCAAGCTTTGTAAGAGAGGTGCCTGTTTGCTGGTGATGGTGACTTTCTTTGATGCACCTGTGAATCACCAGAGGATGTCCTCCTCTTGTATCTCACTAAATGCTGTCCTCATTGATCCACTTTCTCTTTCTCTGTTTTCCTGCTTTCTGCTTGTAATTATTTGGGGAGGTAGGGGTAGAAAACGAGGAGCCTTGTTTTATAGCTCTCCTGTCTGCTCTTCAGACTTAAGAGATTCTGGTAAATGAGCTGCTTTTGATCATGGGAGCTGAAAGAAGTGCTTCATCTGTAAGTAGAAAAAGCATAGCTTTAAACCTTCATCCTGTGAGATTCTCCTGCGGCCAACTGTTTGGCATGGCTGCAGGGGAAGATGGAGAGAACCAAG
Source organism: Rynchops niger (assembly GCA_013400035.1). NCBI lineage: Eukaryota > Metazoa > Chordata > Aves > Charadriiformes > Laridae > Rynchops > Rynchops niger. The sequence goes on along the minus strand of VXBH01000483.1, from coordinate 100,420 downwards.
AAGCTTTCAGGAAGCTACGCAGCATGCCGACCAAGTCCATAGTGCATGGACATGTTGGGGGGGGAGGGTGGGGCTTGGCAAGTTACCCTCAGAGTTCATTTTCTAGGAATCCCACCTTGAAAGCAAGGAAGCACTTGCACATGTTGAAATCATACATGCAGCTCTTGAAACTCTACTCCCATGACGTAGTTTTTGCTACATTGAAGTTGATTTGCTATTTAAATGGCTTTTCTTTAAACCCTTGCTAAATAAATGGGAATGAATATCTAGCATTTGATGCAGGAAAATTTTTTGTTTGGTTTGGGTAGGTTTTTTTAATTCCTCCTAAACATGGTGGAGGCAGATTATAGAGGAACAAAAGAATGTACCAATCCTGACTTGGACTTTTTTCTGTAATATAAGATTTCTTCTTATTACTACCATACTTTATCAGTGGAAATTTAGACAAAGACAAGAAGATTCCCAACTGTAGTCATGTTACACTTAGTGTATATTATCAGATAACAGTGAGGAGGAGAGAGTCTTCTCTAATGGTTAGTGTTTGATCTCTTGCAACTGCTTATGGTTACACATCAGAGGATTAGGTGGTGCAGAACTCTTTCTTGTCTGATTTTTTTAATTATTATCTTTTCAAACTTCTTGTTATATGTATATGTTGTCTTTGGAGAAGTATTAGGGATCATGACTCCTTTATCAGGGAAGGAAACCAATATGAATAAGAAATACAGGTACTATTTAAATATATGAAAATCCTTCACTATTGCATTGGGACAGTTGCTTCTCGGGGTTGTTGCTACCTATTGTAAAACATCTCATTCTTCTTTCATCTCTGAAGTGGGTTCTGTTTGTTGTGTATGTTTTAACAAAATGAGAGGACCAAATGATTCTTTAGACAGGCTGAAGATTAATGTTACAGTATATCAGCACATTAATGCAGCATAACCCCTAAATTCACTTGTCAGTTTTGTAATAAAAATGTTTTTCTCATATGATTTCTTACTAGTTTAATACTATTACTCTAAAGTGTTTCTTGACGGTTGGAATCCTGGCCTCTGGCCATCATAAAGTGCCAATACATCTTTGCAGTGTCCAAAATACCATCTGAAGTAAGGAAAACTGGAGCGTAGACGTCAAACACTTCATGGCCAAATCCCAGATCATCTCTCTAGGTAATGAAAGGAGAGCCAGGTAAAAAACTGCCCTGCAAGATCTATGCTTTTCACTCATCATAGTGTTTAGTGTTTTATATACATACATACATATGAGAGCATGTGTGTGTGTGTGTGAGCAATGTTCTTTCTGAAATGTAAATACCCTCAAATATATAGAAAAATGTTTTGGTTTTTTGTAACAGATGTACATAATCCAGACTGTTAGTGACATCTAAACAGAATGCTCCGTGGAGAACTCCCAGAGAGATTTAAAAAAACCTCCAGTTAATTATATTTAGATCTGCAGCCTAAAATAGACAAGAGAATAATTGTATGGACTGGAGGAAGAGTTGCTGAAGAGACTGCAAAAAGGACTCTTAAGATTGTGATGAGGTAATGGTCATCTACTTTCAGACAACATCTGAGCAGCAGTTCCATTTATTTAAATATATTTGGAAGCAGAGAAAGACACTAATCAGCTGATTAAGTTTTCTTACAGCAAGTGATTGATGTAGATGTAATTATCTGAGTGATGATCAGATTGACAAGTTGCTTGCAGTAGCAAGCTGCATTCTGAGTTGTTTGGAAAAAAATCAGGTGCCTCGGCTAGTGGGACAAATCAGAATACTGCACTGGTATAACTAGGCTTGGGTTCTCACTTTTAATTTATTTTTTGGTTTATACTTATCTACCAATAAAGGTGAGGTATCTACTACATTCACTGGCTGGAACAGAAGTGAGGAGATCAGAATACTGTGTAGCTGTGATATGTAGAAAATGAGCTGTTATTTAATTATTCCTTTTATTTGCACCTTTAATGAAATCTTTTTGATGAAGTAGGTTGAAAGCAGCCTCTAGCTTAATTCCTCTGAGTCCATTGCAGGTTTTAGGAGCTGGTGCATGTAAAGCTTTCCAATAGGGATGAATAAACTTGAGCACCCCAAAACACCTTTTGATGCTTACAGAGTGACTTGATTCTGAGCACTGCTTGATGCTAACAGGTACTGGTATATAAGAAGGTGGCCAGTACCAGTCACCTTAGGACATCAGGGCACTTAAATAGGTGTCTAAACGTGGGTTTGGTTGGCTTAGCAGTAGCATCCCAGCTTGAATACTTTGAGTGACATTTTGCAAGCATCAGCCATATCAATCTGGAATGTAAGCATAATGTCAATAGAGATTCTTTCGTAGATTCTGTCTGAAACTGTACCTGGCCATCTTTGCCACTTGTATGTTTGATTTTCCTGGTGAGGGGAATCTGTGATAAGAGAGTATAATGTAATATACTTTCTGCATTTCTAAAATAGTATTTAAGCAAACATTTTAATTTCTACATACTTATTGCACTGAACTGTTCTGGAATTTTTTTTTTTTTTTTTGGTTTGTTGTGATAAACTCAGCTAACTTCAGGTCGCAGCACCCAATTGTGCTGGAGCAGTGTTTGACCTTAGCAGGCTTACAGCATTATTTATAAAGGACAGATATATATATATAAATATGAAGTACCTCATGTTGAATGTTATTGTACTGTATCTTTAATGTCACAGTGCAGATCTTGTTGGACTCATGAATGTGTATAATCACGTTAAACTTACAAATAAAAATGGTTCTTAAACGGTTGTTTCCTGCAGTATCTTTGAAGCATGAGCTGTGAAAGCCTTTACTTAGTTATCTCTTTTAGCTGTTTCTGTTGTTGTACAGTTGTGCACAGATATTTGTTGAGCTTATGTATTCAGAGATCTTTTGATCCCCAAAGAAGTAAAAGTCTAAGGAAAAAGCAAAGAACAACAATGAAAATGTTAATCAGTTACAATGTAAAAAGGTTGATGATTAAGCTAATGAGCTAGAGTGAATGAATTCATTTATGTGCTTTATGAAAGACCTTGTCTACTCGCATTAATATTTTAATGTTCTATTAATATTATTAAGGATGTGGAGATGAAGGGGGAGGGTTTCATGTTTATTCTAAAAGACAGTTGGCACGGGAAAGGTCATGGTTTTCAGTCTCTGGTACATCAGAACAAAGGACATGGTTAGTGCCAAGAGGCCATTCTCTGCTGAAAAGTTAATTATATAATACTATTCAGAATTCTGACTGTTTCCTGACCTAAAATTTTTTTTCCAGGAGATTTGAAACTTATTTTAAGTACTTTTGTGGTCAGTGAAGCTGAAGCCCCACTTCTGGGTTGCCCATCTCCAAGACCTTTCAGATGTTACTAGGTAATGATAAGAAATAACTCCATGGTGTGATGCAGAGATGTGGAAATTTGAGGAAGTCTTCCCCAGTGAAAACAGTACTTTCAGACTTCATCCAGTATTCTGATTAAAGCATGTTGGCAGGCAACAAACTTGGCACTTCCGGTAAGTTGTTTTCCTAGAATTGTTACTGCAATACTTAGTACCACAGTGCTACATTCTTGATTCAGATTCTTTGAGGTGTCCAGTGTTTCTCAGTAGTTTGGAACTGGCTTCAAACAGGAGCTGTGGTATGCCTTGTTCTGTGCTAATGATACCAGCTCTGACACCCGTGGTAGATGTCAGTGTGATGTGGTGCAGGAAGGACCACATCGGCAGCAGCAAGTCTAGCTAGGTATGTTGAAAGAGACTGGTGCTGCTAGTGGCTCCAGTTTCTCTGATAAACAGGTAAGAACTAAGTAGACAAGATGAATAAAGGATGGTCTAGCTCATCCAAAGGGACATTTTCCTCTGTTTCTGGCTGAAATCTGACAAAGTGCTAGGATACTTGCTTTGGAGACTGAAGTTAGGTAGAGATGTGTCATTCTTTTGCACCGTGTTCAGCGATGCAGAGAAGCATGTGTGTATTCACACCAGAAAAAGAAGTTTGAAGCAGAAGGAAAAAAGTGATAGGATGTTTCTGGGTTTGGGAGGAAGAAGACTCCAAGAGCTGAATTCCATTGTTTGTCTCACAGGTAAAATTCTGCTTGGTGAAGGAGTCTCTTCCCACTTAGTTGGAAACTTGTTAGCAGCTGACAGCCACAACCTCTCACAAAAGCAAGGTCCCATCTAAAACAGGCTCCTTGCGAGTGCTCAGTTCCCAGGAGTAGGAACCCAAGATTTCTTGGCCTCTGATAGGCAAGACTACTTATCCTACAGCCCAGGACAAGCCTGTACCTCCTTAAAGAAGCTGACCGGGACTGCTGTAAACAGGAGAGTCTTTTTTGACCTCCCAAGTTCAGTGGAAGCTGAGATCCTGGCACAGGGGTGAGATGGGTACTTCAGCCCATCAGCAGTGTTTGGCCACTGTGAAAAGCAGCAGCTTTTAAGCCAGCCTATTCTACCATGCTTGCAAGCAATCAGTGAGAGCAGGGTTACCTGCTGATTTCCTGAAGGCAATGAAAGGAGCTGCTTTCTCACATGGCAGTGTGACCGTGTTCAAAATAAAATTAAAAAAGGGCTTTTTGTCATGCTGCTCCATTTCCAGAAGTCTGAATTTATTTTCTCCCCAAGACTTCCTCATAAAGTGAGTCCCTGGCCCAATTGAAATCAGTAAGAGTTGCCCTAGTGACCTCAATAAACCCAGGATTTTCATTTGCAGTGTTCAATTTGTGTGATTATTCCCAAAACACAACATAAAACTGCCCAAGAAAGGGAAATTAATTTTTGAAATCCCACTGTAATCTGATTATGTAAAATATAGGTAGAAACCTTTCTATTAAACCTTACAAAACTCCTGCTTATCAGATTTTATATGCCTACCCCCAAGCTTTTCTACAAGTATGCTTTATCTTCAGCCATGAATCTACAGGCAAACCAGTAAATCTGTATGAAGCTTTTTGGAGATTTTTATAATCTGTGTATGGAATTCATAGCGTATAAAATGCATAGTATGGATAAAGTGTTTTTAATATTAGAAAGTGTGCGTAAATTGCCCATAGTCTGTTCAGCATGAAGGAAAACCAAAACCAGCTATTTTACTTGAATGCACTGCCATTTTGAAAGAGTGTCTTGAATTCTGCTGAGCTTGTTGATAGCATCAGAACGGCATTTATATTAAAACTTTAACTGTAGCATTTTAAAATGAGCTTTCTAATTGTTTTCTATAGACCAAGATAACACAGTTGTCCTTCAGGGATCCTCTATCCTGCTTCAAGGGGGTTTACATATGAACAGATACTAGCAAATGCAATTTTCTGTATCTCATTTTAAAGCTTCATAGCCATGCTAAGTGCTGCTTAGGGAGCATCAACATTTCAAAAATAGCCATGGCTGGTTTTAGCCTAAGAACAAATAGGGGCTTGCATGGAGAGATATCTTCGGTGGTGATACTGTGGTTAAGTACAGAGGAAGGGTTTCCATTTCCCTGAGGTGGAAACACCATGTGCTGAACATCATGTCTAACAATTCAGCCGCCATATAGAATTGGAAAGCATAAAATGCAGTGGGGGACTACCACATGACGGCAGCAGCGGAAGCTCCCAGCTGCAGGGCTGTAGTAAGCAAGCTGATTTCATGAGCCAAAGAAATGTGATCTTGTATCATAATGCTCTCTGTGATGGAAGGTTAGAGCTGGGCTGCTGGATGGCATGTGATTGTGATTTTTCACTACTCGGAATCCCATTTTGCGTTTCCTTGTTATTCTGGGAGGGTGTCCAGCTCTCCTCTACCCTGAGCTGCCTATTCCTGCTCTGTGCCAGGGGCTTCCATGTGATTGAAGCCCAACAGTTCCCTTTGTGCCGGGACTGAGCAGACTGGGAGCACATGGTGGAAAGGACTGGCTGAGTGAGGGTGGGACATCCCAGCACTTTGGTGAGACGCTTGCATGCTCTCCTGGATGTGCTGAATGCTGACCTGGCGTGGCAGGACATGGCAGGATAACTCGTTTGTGTGTATGTATGTATTTCAGTGTTCCCTAGCCTCACTTTCTCCAGCCAGTTGCTGGTTGTGGTTAATGAGTATTAATTCACTTTTTTGTAGGTTGTAAGAATTGTGATTCTGCAAAGACTAATTCAGGCTTCTGTCTTTATGAAGTCAGCAGTCCCAGTGTGCTCAGGGGAAGTGGTAGGGGACAGGACTCACATCTACCTTAAAAGCATACATGGAAACATCTGCTTTCTTCTCTAATGCCTTGTTCTTAGGAGTAAATTAATTCATAGAGAGATGGAGCTTGGCATGTATGGCTTGTTTCTGTAGTGGGACTTTTTATGTATAAAAGAACCAAGGAACTGTATTTAGCTTAAAAGTACTAAATTATGCAGAACTTTCAGAGCATGGGGGTAGCACAATATAAAGGCACTTCTAGATGTGGATATTGCCCTTTGGTTGCAGTCTTAAGCTAAGGTGTGACATGTTGCTTTTCTTCTTACCCACCAGGGCATGCTAGTAGTGGTACTTGCATCAGACACCATTAGTGCTTAGGGAGAAGCGATGCTGAGGGAGGTCGGAGATCTGGAATACAGAGGAAAAGTACCTAATCAGAAATAACAGCTCTCATCAGGCACAGACAATAGACAGTAAACTGGCTTCAGGAGAACTATTCAGGCATCATGGGAGACAAATCAACAGACATAAGAATACAGTCATGACAAATACTTAAATTATTTTTAAAAGATGCTTATACTTGAGACTTTCCTAGACCCTACAAAGGGAGTAGTTGTTTTGCTGCCTCAGTATAAAGCCCATACATGTTTTTTCTTTGTCCTCTGTGCTTCATATAGTAGTTTCTTTACAATATACGCTACATAAACTATTTTTCCTCCTCAGTGCCAGGACACGAGCAGGCTGGCTGACCCTGCTTAGGAAAATAATTTTCAAATATAACCTGTAATTGTCACATCATGCACTCTCCTTCGCCCCTCTACTTACAGTCTTTGTTGGCTTGTAATGAGATGGCAAAGAGCAGGAGTCCTGAGATACAGTTGGGAGAGGAAGCTTTCCCTGCATCCCCACTGTGTTTCCAACAACAGCAGTAGCAGGGTCCTGTGTTCACTTATCAAATACTCACACCGATTTGATGTGAATCAGGCATAGGGTCAACATGATGCCTTTCTGGTGAATTAGTTGGGGCACACAGGACAGCCTTTGCAAGTTCTGTGATTTCATCACCTTACTGCCAGCTGGGGGCAGGGAGGATGGATGATCCCAGATACGGCACAAAGCCTGCTGCTGTTTTGAACAAACATGAAATGACAGAGTGAGTTCATATTGGGTCAGCATTTCATGGCATTTCTGAACTGGTATTAGGAGCTTTAAAGATCACTGAAGACCAACATGAGATATTTAAAAGTTGGGGTTCCTACCAGCTCATGGCAGTCATTTTTGTTCCCATTTTACAAGCAGAACTCCCCAACAGAGCAATCACAGTGATCATGGGCATCACTAGCTCTGGGGTACCGGGAAAAGGCAGAGGCTGAAAACTGAACACTGGAGGTCTAAGGGAAAATTGTGGAATGGTCAGTAAAATCAGCTGAAAGATACTGTATTGTTCTGATTCATTCCTTCCTTCCCAGCAACGCAGTCTGCACTGGCAGGCTTGTTGTCACTGGTTGAGGGTATATTTTCGTGTAATGAAATATGACTCCCAACATTAGCAGGGCTGAGAGCAAATGCCTACTGTTTCCCACCTAGGAAAGCTGGCACTCAGCATTCCATGTCTGCCTTTGTAAGAAAAGGCAGAGTTTCCTTTCATCACTGCCAAAACCAAGTGAAATTAATTGAACTGAGTCTTGGAATGAAATGTGAGCATGACTTGATCTGGGAGGCGGGCTTACAGAATGAAACTTAAAAATATGCAACACTGGAAGGAACTAGCGCATTAGGTTACAGTAGGACTGATGAATTAGTAAGGATAGTCTATCCATAATTTCAGTGAGCTGGGACAGGTAGGAGAGAGGAAGATATGCACAGAAAAAGCAATACCTGCATAGTCAGGCCAAGATCAGGACCCTTAAAGGAAAAAAAAGTCAGCCAAGTTAAGGGAAAAGAAATCTCCTACCCTTGGCTTCTGCCATTTGTCATGCTGCTCAAGTGATTGTGTAGATGAAGTGCTTTTGCTGAGCTCCTGTTAGGACACTGTAGTTAGAGAAATGAATTACCCCAGAAGGCCAGAATGAGGTCTTTCAGAGGTCATTATCAGAACTGGTTTCTCATCAATACACTACTTGATTGGAGGAAAAGACTCAAAATTGCAGGGCTTTGATTGCTGAGGGGGAAGCTTTTAACCGCTTCCTGCTGTTCTGTCATTTTGTGCTAACCCTAAATGGCCCCATTAAATTGATGTCCTGTTTCCCATTCACTGCCCACAAATCACTCTTCTCCTGTTAATATGGGAAACATTTGCACACGATAGGAATTGGAGTGGCTAAACCAGTAAATCTTAAAGCCAGTAAAGAATTTAAAAATCTGGATGAGGGGATTGATCTGGATGAGGGGATTGATCTGGATGAGGGGATTGATCTGGATGAGGGGATTGAGTGCACCCTCAGTAAGTTTGCAGATGACACCAAACTAGGTGGGAGGGTTGATCTGCTTGAGGGTAGGAAGGCTCTAGAGAGGGACCTGGACAGGCTGGATCGATGGGCCAAGGCCAACTGTATGAGGTTTAATAAGGCCAAGTGCCGGGTCCTGCATTT
>VXBH01000483.1:72762-88461 GCA_013400035.1 Rynchops niger | reverse complement strand
TGGAGAAGAGAAGGCTCTGGGGAGACCTTGTAGCAGCCTTCCAGTCCCTGAAGGGGGCCTACAGGAAAGCTGGGGAGGGGCTGTTTTCAAGGACATGTAGTGATAGGACGAGGGCAATGGTTTAAACTAGAGCAGGGCAGGTTTAGATTAGACATGAGGAAGAAGTTCTTTACAGCGAGGGTGGTGAGACACTGGCCCAGGTTGCCCAGAGAGGTGGTGGAGGCCCCATCCCTAGAGACATTCAGGCTTGATGAGGCTCTGAGCAATCTGATGTAGTTAAAGATGTCCCTGCTTACTGCAGGGGGGTTGGACTAAATGACCTTTAAAGGTCCCTTCCAACCCAACACATTCTGTGATTCTATGATTATCACCTGTGTGTGAGGAAGAAGTATTAGCCCTATTTTACAGGTGGAGAAGTGAGGCACAGGACATCCAAGACAGTCCTGGAAATGACTCTGCATTGTAGCACAGTCTTACTCAAAAGAAGGCACTCTCTCACCTTTTCATGTTAGCTGGATGAGCTGCAAGATCTCAAATTGGTTTTCCTGGTCTGCCACAGAATTTAGGTCAAGTTCTCACTGGAACCAGGCAGTGAGCGGGGATATGCAACGTTTCTCCTGCTTTGTACCAGCACCTCGGCATGAGAGGAGAGTAGGGTGTTGCTGTTTCAGATGGTGTTGTCCCTGTTCCTCCTCTGAAGGGTGAACAGAGGGCTGTAGCCGAGTTAATGGCTTCTGTAAATGCACTATAAAGTCTGTTTATGTAATGACCTGGAATTTATATCTTTGCTCATGAAACAAGAGCTGGTGGCTGTTTTAATGACTAGCGTGTAGTGTAAATACTATACAGAGCTGATTTTTTTTCCTCAAATAGTCCACACGTGCTGGTGAAGTCAAGGAGAACTGTGCTGGTATCCAAGGACAGAAGCTGGTTGCTTGTCTACTTAGGATACATTGAAAGCATTAGAAATGGTATTTGAGAAGAAAAAGGAAGGCTGTTTACCACGTGGAAGAGAGCTGCCTTACAGATGATTAGCTGCAAAATGACTAGTTACGGGCTGCAGTCACTTGCCCCTCCCAAGGTTCACCTGCCTTCTCTTCCGTCATCAACCCAGGAGTGAGCCCTAGGAAATACCTTAAAAGGACAACTCTGGAGTAAGGATGTGTAGTCCAATGCAGTCTGTTGAAAAGGTCTGTTTTATCTGAGGAGCTGAAGGTATGAATGGTGATATTTGTGTAAAAAATTACAGTAAGAAAAAAACGCTGTAAGAATATTCTGTAGCTAAAAAGAACCAGAACAAGTCAGAAGAAAACGAGGTAAAAAGATGCTTTGCTGATATGTTGTGATTTTGGGGTGGGTTTTTTTTTGCTTTTTGGTTGTGTTTGGTTTTTTTTTTCCTTAAACCTGCTTTGCTGTATAAGCTTCTGTAAGCAGTCGCTGTAGTAGTACATCTTGTCTCTAAACTCTTTGATTTTCTTCCCTGGTACCATTAGCATTTAGAGCTACTGCAAGAGGACCAGCTGGATTTACCATTGCATTGTGGTAAGCTAAAAAGAACTCTCACACCTGGTCATGAAGTCTGAAAGGATAGGGATGGGGAAAGCAGGGAATTTCATCAGTTCCACACTTGTGTGCAGGATATGAGGAAAAATGAGGCCTGGTTCTTCTCAGGCTAATTGCAGTGAATCAATGCAGAGGAAGATCACCTGCAAACAGGGTTAGAGTTGAGGAGGATATATAATATCATACAGAATCTTATATTCCAGAAATAGGGTATCAGATGTGAAGTAAATTGTGGGGCTGGTTCAGGTCTAAAAATGGTCTACAAATCCTTAGACTGTGGGTTCTAATACAATTTGGCACTTGTGACTGAAGGCTAATTCAGGTTTAGAAATTTGTGCAGCATGAATTTTGTAGCCCTTTAATAGTTAGAGAGCTGTTATATTAATAGTATAAACCAGGCACTGTGTAGACTGGGTGGGAAAAAAGAGCTCATTTCTCTTGTCTAAAAGAGATCCCTCAAAAAGTGACATTACGGTCGCTGTGAAGGGAAGACAAGAGAGTGGTACAGGGCCACGGCCTGAGTGGAAGGCCTTGTTAGCCAAAGCAGCATCTTCTGTAAGTAAGGCCTTCACAGCAGAATTAAAAATACACCTAGTCTAAGACCTTAATAAGTGGTTTCCAAAGAAGACATGTGGCAGAAAGAGCTCAACAGAGCAGGCAGATCCTGCTGGCCCAAGTGGGTACAAGCCAGGAGCAGGGGGACCATGGGTCTGCACTTCTGCTGGAAAATTATAAATAGAAGAACAGTGGGAAAGGGATGGTGTAAGTCATGAAACAGCCAGAATTCGTTTAATGTTTCTCAGGATTTAAAGCTAATCTCAAGCTAAGTTTACCCTCATGATTCCTCCTCCCACCCCACACCTCCAGGATCTTCTAATTTATAGCCTACCAGATTCCTGTGCTTTTCATGAGGATGATGTACGTGAATGGAGCAGTCTAATATCTCAGGGGCTCCAGAAGCCTGACAGTGTTTTCACATTGCTTCTGACTCCAATAAATCAAAGCATTCAGAACTACAGACTGCATACCCAATAGAAGTCCTATGGTAGGGAATGATGGCTGTTTATGCGTTTTTACGGCTGTGAGTCTCCTGGATGGCAATTCCTGCTGACTGGAGTGCCTTGCAGCAGTTCCATAATTGCAAGTAAAAATTTCACTGTTTTGCCAAATTACTGAACCAGAAGGGTTTCCTTACTAAAGGACCGGAGGGAAGAGACTAGAAGGGAGACGTAAAGGCAAGAGGCTGTATAAACTGTTGGGTTGTGATCAGCATTTTGATCATTTTAGGAATTTGTCAAAAGTGGGAGGGGGAAAGTTGTGCAGTGAGAGATGGGTGAATAATTAACCACATATCACTTAGTCAATGAGTTTTGCTGATTGGGGATTATCTACAAATGTGTGTGTGTCAAATATTATTCAACAACTCTTTTCAGTGAATAATTTTTGAGTTGTAGCTGTATCCTGAGGAGTTCGTTTGGGTGTTTCATAATTAAATACCAAGAAAGAAGTGAGAGTACTAGCACACCAAAAAGTAATCACATAGATGATGCGTGTCTAGTCTCATTGACTTCTTAAGGTGTAAGAAAGACAGTGAAAGTTTGTTTGATTTGATCTTTTGCCATTGTCTAGTCTTTGAAGAGGTCACTTTAAATCTTGAGAGCAATGGAATTCGAGGCATTTGGAGTGAATTACCCAGCCCTATCATCATTGGATAAACCCAGCTTTTTGGGAATCTGACTACCATCTGCCCGCACATGATTATGCGTATGAAGCACTCCTCTGCAAATCTTATACAGGCAACTAAGCCTATTTCTTTGACTTACTACTACTGTTACTCTTTCTTTACCTCACATCCCTTCATTAAACTGCTGTGCTCCTCCTAGATTGCATTAGAGCTTATTCAAAAAGGGCAGTTTCCCGTAAAATATTTGCAACGGAGCATAAGCATTATTCTCAAATTTAAAGATCTTAATAATGGTCTTTAGCATTCATTTCCAAGGCTCTGAGGAAAATGCTGATATGCTTTAACCTCCCCTTCTTGGGTAACCTTGGGCAGATCAATTTCTTAGAGAAGCTTTGTTATCCCCATCTTACAGCTAAAGCTTGTTTGGATGATAAAAATCACTTGTAGTCATGAAACAAAAGTCTTGGAGACCTGCATCACAAAAGCTGGAATAGTAGTTAGGAGAATGCATGTTCCAAGGGTCTACAGTACCTCCATCCACAAACCCGGTGTCAATAGCAAAAAGCAGAACGCAGTGATCTGCAGATGCTGTTGATGAAGTAGAACTGCAGGTAAAAAAAAAAAAAAAAAAGAAAGGGCACACATTCTTTAGGTGAAAGACTTTACTGGACAAGACGTGGATTTTTAAGCACCAACTTTTGTGGTGACAGGTCAGTTGCATTTTACCTGTTCAATTTAAATTGGCATCTGCAAGAAACCTCTGGACATCCCCATGGAGCTCAAGCCAGGCAAAAAATTGTCCTGAATTGAGAGTACTTAGCTTTTCTTTGTTTTATTAATAGTTAAAGAGATGGTACATCCATTCATGAAGGAGGAAGTTTTAAATAAAATAGAATTCTGTATTCTAATTCTATATTGCCACATAGCTTTCTCCTTCAGAGTTCACACTCCAAGTAGCACAACTGGCCTTTCAGAAAAACATGTGCTCTACACAGCTTCTGTGCATGTGTTTGCAGCTCACAAGCAGATTGCTAATATTCTTTTTTTGTTTGTTTCGGTGCTTTCTCTTAGTAGGCGATGTTCATGACAGTTTGATTACTTGGAATTTGAAGTGAAAATGTCCAGCCAAAGATATCAAGTTGAGAGAGAAAAATCAGCAGCGCCTTAAAATAAGAAAATCAGGCTTTTTGCAAAGGACACAATTACTTGTTCACATGTTGCTGAAATGCAAAAGTACTTTTAATAACTGTTTAAACCTCAGCTTTTTCTAATAATCTTCATAATCCTCATCTAGGATTGCTAGGGAGTAATTTGTGGCTGCGGCGTGTATGACAGGGAGAAAAGCAAAGCTGCTTGACAGAACATCAAAGGTTTGTGCCACTGAAGTTTTATGCAGCCATTGCTAAATCTTTCATGCTTGAAACAATGATGAAAAGTGATTGTCAGCTATGAAACGAAAATTATATAAATCTGCAGGGTTATGGGTTTTTTTCTTCAGCTGAAAACATGACCCAGCCTAGCACAGTTCACTTGCCAACCTCAAGTGTTCTGTCAGGATTGAAAAAGAATAGAACTTAGTCAGGAAAGGTGAATGCATTTCATGCTTCACAAATGTATGTTGGGGGTGGGAAGGAGAGAATGCCGAAAAATAAAATCAAGCAGGTCAGTGCCCAAATACCTCATTCTGATTGTCTTTATATAACACATGTAACAGACAAAGTAGCTGCTTTCTGAATTTCCAAAGGGAATGTTCAATGTAGCGTAGCTGAAATGGAAGCTAAAACTTCCTGTAGGCTTTAGGTCCCCAGCAATACCACTGCAGGTAATTCTTCTAGCTGCAAATAAAGCAATCCTTAAAGCTGGATGCTGAGAAACAGAAGTTTGGGGGTGATTTGGCTTGTCATCTCTATCACAAGCTAGTCTTAATGAATAGCTTGTTAGCTCCTTCCTCACCTGCTCTTTCCTACGCAGAGCCCTCCAGGATGTACCCAAGAAAGCGGGCGAGTGGAGAGCAAGAAATGTGAAGCTTTAAATTATCCTCCTCATCAACACTGCTTACGTCATGTGAGAGGGGCCGCAGGTAGCTGCTGCTGCAAACAGAACCCAGACAGCTTGCAGAGTGCGTGCACTCGACCTATGTGGTTGCACGCCTGTGGCACGATGGGCTGCCCTACTGGGGTTGCTGTGAAAGAGAAGTCCCCAGACCTAGACGAGGAGAAGACAGATTGATGTCAGCCTGTTCAGCAGAAGAGCTGAATCATTCAGCACCTTGCTGCTCTTGTGAGGCTGCTTGTGTGTTCATTCTGGGGGCTCACAAGAAAAAAAAAATAAAATAAAATCCTCTCACTAGCTGTGGCAAGGAGACTTTATGTAGACAGCATCCATTCTGCATTGCAGCTGATTTTTTTTGTGGTGGTGGTTGTTGGAGGGAAAAAGGAGGGATGTAGCCTGGCTCCTACACTCCTCGGACATGAGGGAGTGGTCCCATCAGCCTAGTGCCCTCAGTTTTCCCATTGCAAGGGCTTTTTTTCTCCCCAGGCTCCATGCTGATCAGCCAGAAGGTGATGGGAATCAGATTCTCCCATCCAAAGCTCTGTTTTCTTCTCACTGACGAATATTTGCTGATCTTCTCAGATGTTTGCTTAGCAAAGTTGTGTTCTAATATCCTGATTATAATTTGAAGCTGATTAGCATACATGCACACAGTCAGCCTCAAACATATGCGAAACTTTCAAAGATTATATTAATTCTGAGGAGATGCTACTCGGCGATTAGTCACAAGGTCTGTGGAATAAATTGATACTTCTCTCTGCCTCTGCTCTCCTTCCCGTTGCTACTGCATATTTTCTGTCCCACCTCTGTCAGAGGAGTTGGAGGTCAGACGAAGAAAGAAATGAAATACAGTTGAGCAAGAAAAGGTTATAAAGATAAATGGTACCATTCGAATGTGATGCACTTGAAAATGTGCTGCATAGTAAGAAGTGCTGCATGTTGATGAGCTGTATTTGTTTTCAGTGCTTCTTCATCTTCCACTATTTTGCTGTAGAGCCAATGACAAAGATCATGTTAAGCCATTTTATCTTGAAAATCCAAATGCTTAATTTAGACTTGTTCGGCTCTTTGGCTAGAGAGGGCAGCCCTGTGCCAGAGCCTTGCAGAAGTAATCTTTGAGAAAGACAGTAATTTCAAGCAGTTAGATAGGTGGGCATTGTCCTCTCATTAACAACTCCTCTGTTCACCAAAAAAAAAAAAAATCTACGTTGTCAGATAATCTCATTGCTCAGGAGGTTCCCTCAGTAAGATCTGGGCCTATGAAGCCCTGCATCTCTACTGCTCCTTCAGGGACTGTGCATCTTGGATGTTAGGCAGAAGAAAATCACCTTGTCTCTGCAGATAGCATCCTTCAAAGACAGTTGCCGTGCAGTGGGGCTGTGCTGTATAGCGTGGGAAGAAGCAAAGGGGTAAAGCAGTGTGAGAAGACCAGAAGCCAGCATCTGGTATTGTTTTACTTGTGCATCTGTATTATAAGATTTTATATGATTAAATTGTTCCGCAAGGTAGCTGTAACTAAGTTATAAAAAGTCTCATCAATGTTCCAGCTGGTAGGCAGCAGAATGTGAGATGCAACTGATGGTCAAATGTATGGTCTAATTAGTCATGAATAATTATATTTGATTCCCTTAGGTTTACTCGAGAGCAACTTTAAACTAAAGGTTTGGTCAAAATACCCTTCAATTTTGAAACTTTTTTTGGCCTAATGCCTAAAGTCTGAATACCCAAGATCTTCACATTTGACATTTCAAGCCAGAACATGGCTGATCCTCATGGCTTAAACCTCTAATTATACAAATGAACTAACAAAATTATCTCTTCTATAGTGATACTGCTTTTATCTCCAGAACTTTCCGTGGAAAGCTCTGTAACTTTACTAAGAAGGGCCTTGTTATAAGATTCTGATTTAAGTCTCAGGTGATATTTTTTTTGTTTGTTTAGTAAGCTTTTATTGAAGATTTTTTAAAATCTTCCTTACAAGAAGGCTTATTTTTAGAGATGTCCTGCATCTGTGCTTTGGACAGCATAGCCTGCTGAATTAAGTCTTAGTGAGAAACTGATTTTCTTTATCAGCACCATCTTGTGTATATTGTGTATGAATCAACAGTGCCTAAAAGGAGGTACCATGTTTCAGTGAATAAAAGGTGGGGGGAAGTTGTGTTTTTTTGGTAGGGGCAAGCATCCATAGGCATAGTTACCCTTCAGAATATGTTTACCATGTTGTAATCTGTTTGTGCATCTCTCCTGCTGGTTTTTAAATATCTTACATCCTCCCCTCCCTAAGTACATTGCATGCACCTAACTGCTACCCCTCATCCTGCAGTTCAGTTCCTGGTGTTCAGAGTTTCCTTTATGTCAAATGTACAAAGGTGGTAGAGCATCTTTTGGGGATGCGGGGAGAGAACTGGTCTCCACTTCATTCTTGGTGAAAGTAGTAAGCTATGGAGAAGGTGTACTTCTCACTTTTGGTCTCCTCTTCATCTGAGTTTGGTTTTGCTGCAATGGAAATAGGTGAGAGCAGAAAAGTGCACCCAGAGATTTGCTCCAACTTAATTTTTAGAAAGAGGTTGCTCTAAATGTTCTAATATTACACATGGATAACAATGATACAAACCCTGTAATGCTGTGAGTTTCAAGCCATTCAGCAGTGGTGAAAGAAAGGAACAGGGGAAAAAACCCAACAAACACACACTCTAGTGGATTTTGTCAGGAAAAACTCCCATTGATTTATTCTTCACCAAAAATTGTTTTCTTTATAATGCTTTTTCATCTAAAAAATGCCCAAGTTTGCAGAGAAAATAAAATCTATTTTTCATTTTCTCCTTTTTTTCAGCACTGTCGTGCAAAAAGTACTTAATTTTCTGCCCTAACAAAAATGCAAATGCAGAATAACATCATAGACTGTGCATGGTACAGCATCCACTAACACTGTCAATATCCACAGTCTATTTTCTCCGTTACTTTCACAGGGATACACTTCCATATCTTAGGTCTTCTCATACCACTGGACAGTACAAAATGCCTGAAGTGATCGTGCAGAACACTTCATAAACAGAAAAAAATGAGGTAATCTGTCCTAATCAGGTCTTGTCCTGCATGCATTGTTTGTTAAATGAAACAAGTTTTCTTTCCCTTCCATTATACTTCGTTTTATCATTAGCTATTGTAACTGAATGTTGTTGCTTCTATAAAATCAAGTCCTCCTTCAAATCTGGCTGAGTCTTTGGCCACAATTACATTGCAGCACTTAGTTCCACTTAGAGTTTCTCCCTCTGGGCTTTTCTAATCACCAAAAATACCTTCTTTTTGGAAAAGAAAAATTAGTCTTTTAGAACAGTTTTTTCCTTTAAGAAAAATGAATTGAAAAATCCAGAATGGACTCTTCCTGTCCTGTCTTTTCAAATAAACTCATATTCAGGAAAAGGCTTAGTTCGAAAGATGTCATACCGAAAGATAAAAGCTTTGAAAACCTATTGGAGTTTTTACTGGAAACTGGTTATTATACTTAGAGAACCAAACAAAAATAAATGATCAAAGACACAGCTTCCTTCTTGGAGAAGGAAGGATGAGAACCTCATCATCTAAGTTGCAAAACTGGGGCAGGAAGAAAAAGTTTTGCCCCATCGCTGTTGCATCAAATTAAAGGTTAAGATACTGCAGAGGAATTACAATAATAAGGAAAACTATCTCAAAGCAAGGAAATGGGGCAACAAAGGATACAGAAAGAATGGAAGCTCCATATCAGATAGACCTATGGATTTTCTAATTTGGTATCTTCTGTTTTAGCAGGGCCCATTCCAGCCATGTGAGAAGGTGGTTCAAGAAATTTTATAGCAGGGCAATTGATAGAACAATGTGCCTGCCCCAAGTTTCTGGCCCCTATTGTGTAGAGCTTGCTTTCCGCTGTTCCACCTGTTATATTAAATACGTATCCATTCAATACATACACACGTGTTCATGCATACAAAGCCCCTCTAAGTGTTTTGGTTTGCAGTACGCTATCCGTTTTTTCATGCTTTTTTGGAAACCAGCTAAACTGCTGACCTGTTTGCTACTCTGTAGCATAAAATACTCAAGCTAATAATACACCCTTGAAAAGAGCCTGTCCTTCTGTCATCTCTGAATCAGTTGCCTTTCATTTTATTGAGTGCCTTCTAGTTATTGTAGTAGAGGATGGCAAGATGTGCTCATGTGAACTTCATGAAATTTTTGTTTTGCTTCTATTTCCAAGGCATTTTAAGAAACCTTTTTTTTTACTTTAAATTTTTCTGTCTTGAGTACTTCAAAAACTGATTGAAATTTTATTGAGATGCAGGGAGGAAAGAAAACAAAACTAATTTAATCATATCAAGGGGAAGCAAGTTCATTTTCTCAACCCAGGGGACTGTCTTCGAGCTCCCCCCTGGTGGAAGGTCCATGGGTTTCAGCACTGCAGGTGAATGATTCTGGCCCAGAATGATTTCATCTATCAGAAAAGGGAGTTAAGCGTGTGTCAATTTTGTCTAAACTGCCAGGTTTTCCTAGAAATAGTGTTCCAGGTTTTCATAAGCGTGGAGACATTTTTGTCGTTTCAACCTCGTTTAGCTTATTGTATCCTGCCAGCCATGTCTAGATAAACCACAACGAAGGCTGCTGCCTCCATTATAAGCCCACAGCTACTCTATCAACAAGCCCTCGGTACCATGACCATTATAAAAGGCCTAAAATTTGATCTGCCACTGATGATAGCCAAGTTTCAATTTGTGGCGGCTAGCCTGCAAAAATGATCTACAAATGGCATGTTGCAGGCTGTCATTTTGTATCCTGCAGGATGGTGTTCAAGTCCTCTCTCTTCCCTTCAATGTGAAGGTCATTCCTCCAGATCAGAAATTACTATTGCTCTAAGTGACATGGGGAACTATACCAGAAGCTTAATTTAGAATAAAAATACAGGCAGTAGAATAATGTTTTCTGTCAATTTCTTTTCTGTGATTTAATAAAGATGTTAATTTCTCACTGAGCTGGAGATAAGGTCAGTTTTTAAGAGAACAGCGTATTTGGGAACATGTTTCTGTACTGTTCAAATTGGTGGATTAGTCCTCAAATGATTCTTGCTTTATTTTTAGTAGGAAATATTCTCCTATTTCCTCCATTGCCTTTTTTAAAGTAGCAAAGTGCTTACCGATCACCTTTTTACAGCTTTTATTTTCACCAAGCTTTCCTGAGACTGTAACTGTTCAGTATTACAAATCCATGTTTCCTATTATTGATGAATCTGGCTCTCGGAAAGTGTGACTTACAATGATTAGCTATCCGATTAAACCAAGAAAAAGAACCGCCTTGAGGGTTTGAAACAAGTGCCCTTCAGAAGATTTAATTTCATGATCTCTCTAATCAGTGTTTTGTAAGTTCAGTGTACATCCTACGCACATCTTTTAAATAAGTGGAGATTGCATATTGGTTTATATTGTTATCACAAATTAGCAGTACAATATCAGTTTCTCTGATGCGGGGAACTCTGAACAGGAATCGTTTGCATTTCTATTTGAGTGTTCTGGGGACAAATGTAATGAAATGAATAGCCTTTTGATGTAATTGGCTTCCAATGTGAGTCTGAGAATAGAAAGCACAATACATCGCACAGTTACTGTAGAAACGGTTGAGGTCAAAAGCTCAGCATGCAGACCCTACATCACTCACCACTGGTTTTGTGCAGTAATTTTTTTTTAATTCTCACTGCATCTCCATCAGACCCCAGGAAGCCAGATAATTCAGCGTTAGTATTCCAAGTGGAAGTGCTGGGTCATTTGTCACTGGTCAGATCATGCTATGGAATCCATTTTACAAAAGCTGCCAAAATGAAAAACTACATTGTATCAGTGCTCTTATATATCAGCCACAAGAATAAGATCAGGACCAAAAAAATAGAAAAAAAGAGAGGAAAAAAAATCTCTGTTTTCCTTCTCACAGAAGAAAAAAGACACAGAACAAGGCAAGAAAAAGTGGCACAAAATGGATAACAGTCTGCCAAGAAACCCTTTTTCCAAAATATCTTTCTATTACAGATTATAGACAGTTAAGATTTACGTGCTGTTTAGTGGAGCCAGCCTTGCTGAATACAATGCAAGCAAAAAGGGAGATAATATCTTGCTAATATTCAAAAGTCCTACACCCTTTTGACTGTAGAAATAAAGAGATATAGCTCTTATAAAACTTTAGCTAGCCTGTGAGCTCATCAATGAACACATAAACCCTTCCACACAGAGCTAAATGTAGAAAAGGAATTTCTTTACTATTTTTGGACTGGCTACTGTGAGAGCTGTGCTGCTGCTTCAGCTTGAATTCATTCATCTGTCTGCAGAAAAGTTCAGAATTCCTCATCTGTGTCTGATCCCGTATGTTTATGCTGGTACAATAAATGACAAAAAGTGCTTGCATATTTAACAGGCTCAACTGCACAAGGGGGATCACATTAACCTCCCGTTTAATTTTTGGATTATTGATTTTTAAAAGCACAAAAGCTCTTTTTAAGAGGTCTTGCAGGAACAGTTGTTGGCATTTTTTGTATTTCCTATTACAACACAAAGTTATTATATGGAACTGTATTATTATTTGCTGAAGGAGATGGAGGAGGTAGCGCTTTCCAATTACCGATATCCTAGCAGGCAGTGTTTTTTCCAAGGAGGTAGAGGACTTGGGTTCAGCTCCCCTTCTGTCCAGAGGAAATTCAGTCCTTTGCCTTACGTCTGTGAGTTAGGTACCCAGATTGTGTGCAAGCTCTGTCTCAGCCTTCCATTTGTCCAAACCCAACTATTGTACAGAAAAGGCAGATACACTGGGAGAAAAATAGAGCACAAGCTGGTGTGTGGTTTTGTAGCCTGTCAGCAAAGGAACTCGCTTGAGAAGGACAGGATCCTTAAGCATCTGCTCATTTTGTCTGCATTGCTCAGCACTAGCAGGGAAGCAGTGCTGTGAGCAGAGGTTGAAAGCCAAGGTCTCCAGGAATAGACACAGTCATTGGGCTGTTTGTAACAGGGTGGTCTGCAAAGAGCAGCCCCAGTGGGCAGGGATGAGGCCTCCTCAGTAAAGGGAAATGTGCTGTTGAGCAAATGCACTGTTGCAGGTTTTTGTGGAAGTTTGACAGGTAATGTACCCAGACAAATCAGGTACATCCTACTCACATGGCCTACGCTGTCCTCTGTGGAAAGAAACTCTGCTTAATTGTGGTCAGCCTGCTGTCAACAGGTATCCGTAAGGTGGACTCATCCAGGTTGACTCCTCTGCCTTGAATTTGAACCCTTAATTACTTTGAGTTGATTTCTCTCAAGTACCCTCATGTAGATAACCCTCAAATCGAAGGGATTAGCCTCCAGTTTAACTCCATTGAAAAAGCTAATTGGGGAGAAAATGAAAGGAAAGCATGACAAAGTGTTTTTTTAAGGGGAAGGCTTCAATGCCCTATTGAAAAAGAAATGTCATCTAAGGTGAATTTGAGAATTTGACACAGGTGGAGTGATGCTGTGCCTGCCTGGTAACATTGCATAATGTCACCTGTCAAATGGTTTCTATATCTGCTATGTTTCACCAAGTCCAAAAAAGAAGTATCTGTCACTTTAAAACGCATTATCACTCCTGGTAAAATGGTGTATTTCTCCCTCTTTGATAACTAATATTCCTCAGATAATATTGAAACTGGAAGCAAAGCTTTGTCTTTTCTCAATATTCAGCTCTAACTATTGAGAAATTCTGATCTTCTCTTAAAGAAGCCGAGCTTCAAATAGGACTGTTCCCCCTCACCTTGACTAGTCCCCTATTTCTAAGTACTCCGCTTTTCAGAGGAGATTCTGGTATAGTGACCTTTGAATATTTATCAAGTGGCATAAGGTAACTGTGGTGTCCATCAGGGGTCCATACTGGGACCAGTACTGTTTCATATCTTCATCAATGACAGACAGTGGGATCAAGTGCACCCTCAGCAAGTTTGCAGATGACACCAAGCTGAGTGGTGCAGTTGACATGCCTGTGGGATGGGATGCCATCAAGAGGGACCTAGACAAGCTTGAGAAGTGGTCCCTTGTGAACCTCATGATGTTCAACAAGGCCAAGTGCAGGGTGCTGAACCTGGGTCGGGTCAAGCCCCAGTATCAGTACAGGCTGGGGGATGACAGGACTGAGAGCAGCCCTGCCAAGAAGGACGCGGAGGTACTGATTGCTGAAAAGCTGGACATGAGCCAACAATGTCTGCTCACAGACCAGAAAGCCAGCTGTATCCTGGGCTGCATCAAAAGAAGCGTGGCCAGCAGGTCGAGGGAGGTGATTCTGCCCCTTTACTTCACTCTGGTGAGACCCAACTTGGAGTACTGTTTCCAGCTTTGGAGTCCTCAGCACAGGAAAGATGTGAGCTTGTTGGAGCTGGTCCGGAGGAGGGCCACAAAAATGATCAGAGGGCTGGAGCACTCTTCTATGAGGACAGGCTGAGAGAGTTGGGGTTGTTCAGCACAAAGAAGGCTCCAGGGATACCTTATTGCAGCCTTTCAGTACTTAAAAGGGGTCTTGTAAGAAAGATGGGGACAAAATTCTTAGCAGGGCCTGTTGTGATAGGACAAAGGATAGTAGATTTAGACTAATTGTTGCAGGGGCTGTTGGACTAGATGACCTTTAACAGTGCCTTTCAACCCAAGCTATTCTATGATTCTATGAGTGTTGTACCCTACCTGTAGAGAAACGCTCTCTGTAGAAGCGATTTGATAATTATACAGAAAGAAAGAACTTGTTTTCCTGCAATGTAAAATGATTCACACCTGGCCTATCCTCACTATGCAGTATGCTAAATAATGCATGCATTTTCTAAAGGATATTAAAACATGGTTGTTAAAAAATGAAACCAAGAGAGAAGCTCATATAATGCACTACATCAGGGAAAAAAATATCAGTAAGTATAAATGGAGAAAATGGCTATGTCAGCCCTCATGGAGATAACACATTTTCTTCATAATCTGCTGATGTATGGAACAGGCAGTTCCAAAGAGCAGCTGTCCTGATACTGGCTTGAAAATGAAAGGAAGCTGAAAAACAGTAGAGCCTGCTAGCTGTAATCTGCAAAATACCGAAGCACTAAGAGATTATTTCAAAGCATGAAACGCAGCAGTATGCACATGTTAGGGTGGTAAAGCAGTCAGCAAGGAGACTGTAGGTGGCATCAAGTGGGTCTGGGAGAGTGCTGGTACTGCAAGGGTTAAGAGTAGAGTGGGGCATTTCTACCAGGGTCCGCTACAGGATGGATAATAGGCCCAGGTGCAAATCTCACTTCACTGCCACCTACGTGATTAAAGAAGTCTTCCCCACCTCTTCTTTAAGTCACAGTGGCTTTTTTTGCCTTGTGATTTCAGACTCATAAATCCAATCAAACTACCTCTGTTGGATAAAAAATAAGCACGGGCAGAGAAATACCTCCTTCTTCCAAAATCAGCTATAAACTGGAAGACAGCACAACTTCTTTATTGTGGTAGATCTCAAGACAGTGGGCGGCATGGCAAGATTTACAGTGGGATCTCTTTCAGGCAGCGTGACGTATACCTCCAAAATCTTTGCTTTACCTGTTGATGCTTATTTTGGGTTTTTTTTTTTTTGTCTTCTTAGCATTCCCCTTGCTAAGTGCCTCATTCTCTGAGCTTGTCAAACTGTATTTTTTAGGTTGCCTCTGTAGCTTCATGGATCTTGGGATGATGTGCACCTTTCATTTCCCAGGGATTAAGGAGTCTCGCCAGGGGTGCTCTTGTCTCTGCAGCAAGTTTAATACTGGCTGACTGGCCTTGCTAGAAGGTGTTGTGATGGCAGTGCTTCATTGCAGAGGACTGGGTGGCAAGAGGAACAGCGCAGGACTATGATGGCTAAAGGCAAGTTGGGTTGCTGCAGCAGAAGATATGAGGAGCAGGGCTGAAGGGTAACCAAGATGGAGAATGCTTGCAAGTAGGGTAATACCTTGGTGGCTTTGTCGAGAGTAGCTGTTGGTCAGAGGTTGGATCAATGACTGTTCTCAATGGCTGCTATGCATCTTTTATGAGCCATTCCTTCCACCTGCTAGGTAGGTTTGTAGGCTACTGTTTCACTTTTTTAGGAAACTCAGCTATCCTGTCAGGTATGTCTCTTTCATGCGGTATTGTCCTGGTTTGGGGTAAAACAGAACCGGTTTTCTGATTTGTAATTTTACTTTTTAGCTGGGCCTCTTCTAACTGACTAAAGTCTGAAATTAACAGCATATTGTTCAGACACTGTTCACTCTGAGTGATAAGACCTGATTATACCAAGGAGTGGTATGCGCAAAGGCTCTTGCTTAGACTTATTGCTATAACAACCAAGGTCAGCTAACTTCGCTGTTTGCCCCGTTAGAGGGTCAGAAGCAGAGAAACGTAGAGGGGTCC
>VXBH01000483.1:47599-72728 GCA_013400035.1 Rynchops niger | reverse complement strand
TTTTATTATTCTATTATTATTTACTATTTTCTTATTTATTATTATTTTCATTAAAGTAGTTTAGTTCTTTTTCTAAACTTGTAGATCTCCTTATCTCTTCCTCTCCTATCTGAGGAGAGACTGGGGAGAAGGGGCATCTGTTGTTCTGCTTGGCCAATCCGGCCAAAACAACGCCAGGTATTTTTCTTGCCTGGAGCTGTAAAAAATAATCCTACTGGCTCATCTGGTAAGAGTCTGCAGTCATGCTCTGTCTTGAAGCAGGAACATGAGAGGAGGGACAACGAAAAGAGAAAAAGGTCACTTCATCCTCCAAACACGCCACCCTGTAACACTGAGGCTGTCTTTCAGAGTTTCAACATAATTATTTGCTAAAAAGGACAAATTCTGCTTTCCTGGTTTTGGTACCATTCCTGGAAACAGCTGCTGCTCTCCTGTGAACTGATGCCTGTGTTCAAATTTGCAAAGTCTCCTATGTCCTGTATGGCATACATGCATTCTGTAGATTTTATCCTGGAAGGGAAGTGAAAAATGTAACAGGTCTAGTGAGTAGTGTAATCAAAGATTTATAAGTAGCCATGCATTTTTAATGCATATAAAGTAATAAGAGCTGTACAGTAAAAGTAGAAATGTGACATTAAACGGTTGCTCTTGCCAATTTTCCACAAGGTATTATCAAAGCCCCGTTTCAGCAGCAGGGTTGCAAGACTGCATCCTCCAATAGGAAGATAATGATTTGATCCATCTCCAGTTATGGCCACGAGCATCCTGTGCTTGAGGGGCTGCTCGGCTTCTCTTGTGTAACTTTAAAAGAAGCTCAGCTGGTCAGACCAAATGGCTAATCAAGAGATGTTTTGTAACGCAGCCTTTTATTTCATTCCCATAACGGACAACTTCAAAGCCAGTATTTAAAATAAATAAAAAAATAAAGGTGGTTGCGATCAAAGTGGAAAGGAAGTGTTAGCACAGGATGGATCTGTAACCCTCTGGCCCTGGGAACTGCTTGGCAGAGAAGAAATCTTCTGTCCCTTCTTTTCATATATATCTTCCAGTGTATTAATCTTTTTTTCAGTGTTTTCTTTTTCCTGAGCATCCCACTTTCTCCTTTTGTAGTTAGCTGCCAGAGAGATGTATTTTCCCTTACTAGCTGCATCAGAATTTCCTAAGGTTAGGGGAACCGGTGCTTCTGCAGAATTATTGAATTCAAGTTATTTGGTGATACTTCTTCCTGCTTCTGCAAGCCTTGCAGGACAGCTAAGGCATAGATCATTTCATTTTCTGGAACACTTAGGTCACTAATTTGTCTGCTAGACTCGTAGTGTTTTATTTTCAAATTGTAGATGCACAAGCGTAAAGATCTGTGAGTATAATAAAATCAGTGTGAAAAGAGACTAAGGTTCATCACAGGATTTCTTGGAAGTTAATCGTTGGAAGCATTGGCTTACAATCTGGCTTGCTTATCAAATTGATTAAAATGGTTGGAGCACGAGGCAGCATTGTATATAAATTTGGCCAGATTTATGTTAAAAAAAGTTTGTTTTAGAAATGTAACAAGAAAAAAGTAAATGCAAACAGCAGGTATCTTGACATTTCATGACCTGCCTGAAATGGTCTGTTTGGAGAATCCTGTTGATGGGGTTGGTCTGGTATGTGCTGCTTTGCTGCTTGATAAATCCCTTGTGGTGCCTCCTGTAGCCTAAATGAAGTTCTGGTTCAGCAGTTACAATCTGTGGTACAAATATTGTTTATTTGGTGTCCAAAATATGTCAGGTATTTTCTAGTTTTGCACTGATTTCTACTATTCTTTGCCTTTATGTAATCAGTGATACGTGTTTTGGAGGAGCTGCGGTATCAAAATTGTTAATTTTCTGCCACTCAGCACGTGTGCTGATATGCCCTACAGCTTTTCCTCTTTGGAGCCCTGGCATTCTGCTTCGCTCACGTGTTTCCTGTGAGAGAACTAAGCCTGCCTGCGTGGCCCTGGCTTGTTTCTATTTGTCCTGAGAAGCTAATCTTCACAATTATTGTCACCAATTCAAGCCCATCCAAATAGCTGGCTTTGAGAATATTTGAAATACTGCTGCCACTGTTTCAGAGACCCAGATGTACTAGCTTGAAATGCTTATGCTACTAAAAGAGCTGTGAGAAATTTTGTATGAGGCTCGTGTTGACTTTGCAGCCAAGATTTCCCCCTTTCATTATAAGACTAGCTTTCAAACTTTTGATCAAACCACGAACGAACAGATTTATTTCCCCCACCCCTCAAAATCTAATTTGCAAATATAATCTTCAACCTAAGACTCAGACTGCAATTGCTGCTGATTGGAATAGTGTGAGGAAAATCAGGCTGTATAATTCTTTATGTGGTATCATTAAATGAAATGCCAGCACTAGCTAAAATATCCACCAAATGCCACCGGTTTATACCTTAAATGCAGTATTCACGAATTGTTCTTTGGTATTTCCGTGAGGGTGGAAAAGGCTTCAGTCAGAGGGGAAGAAACAATGGTCTGATCAATCACAGACTCCTTGAATTGCAAATAAGGATCAGCAACCAGCTCAGTAAACATGTTCCCACCAACCTCTGTAATGCTGGTCTGCTGAGCTTTCTGCAGCCCTCTAATGTCATTCTCATACGATTCTTTATATAATGTACACACTGAAATCTTTCTCACTGTTTTTATTGTTGTTTGGTTTTAATTTTTTTAATACTGACGGTAAGCAAATGTAAGTATGTGTGAAATTGAATGTTATTCACCCCCAAGACAATGGTGCTTTTTGATCTGTAGAGGCTCTTGAAACAGGGATGCTCTACCTTCCTATCTGCACAGTGCCCACCGTGTCAGAGCCAGGGTGACACGTCACTGACAGAACCCCTAACATAAAGTCTTTATCGCACATCAGTTACAAGCGATTATTATCTTGTATATTACGATAAGAAACTAGTGGTCTAAGAAATGGTGCTAAGCTGCTGGTGTAGCCAAGTGCCTGGTGTTTTTATAACTATCTTGTAAGAATGTGAATATGCAGCTGCGTATTATCACCCCTCATCTGCGACTGGTGAACACCAGCGCAGCTCAACTGGGACCTTAACGCTTTTGTGTCATTGAGGCCTCTGTGACACAGCTGTCACACTGGGAGCTGTCAGAAGGGACTGCTTTTGCTGCTGCAGAGAGATGCTGCTGGCAACATCTGCAGCTCCCCATGGTCGTCTCTTCCATTAGAGGGAAATCTCAGATGTTCCAAGCACAGAACAACAAATAATGCCTCGATCCCCCCAGGGTTTTCTTTTTGCCATCTGAGAAATCATTTAACAAGTTTCCGCCGTGCATTTGAAACAGAAACCGTCAGTGAGTTGTGTGAGCGTTCCCCCCCTTTGCCTCACTCTCGTGATCAGACTGAGACTGAATGTCGTCTTTGGAAATATGCTTCAGACAAACCAAAGCCATTGAAGTCCTGCCTGTATTCCTGGTGGAATTGTAAAGGACTGGGAAAGATGCAAAGACAGACACGATAACCTAATATTTTCTTCTGTCTGTAAGTTGAAAAACTTGATGTAACGTTGTGTGAGCTACGGCTCATGAGGAAGGCAAGCTTTGTTCAGTGGCGCTTTTTAGTTAGAGATATGCTCTTTGCTGATGGCTTCAATTCTGTTGAGATCTGGCTGTTGGAAAGGGCTAAAATGTTTTATTATCCTGGGCTTGGATAAGGGCATGTCTAAATAAAAGGCATTTGGGACAGTACTGCTCCCCGTCCTTTATGTTTTGTTTAAAATGTTTGGCGAAATTGGATTTTATTCTTGACTCAGCAATATATAAAGAATATAATTAGACAGCAGCAAGAAGTTGTGTGTAAGGTGATTGTAGTTGCCTGGCTTTCACACTGTTTTCATACAGGTGTCTGTTACAATAATTTCATTACGCTATGCTTCCTGATTGGCTTTTGCTGGAGATCTCTGCTGTATGCAAACATGAAAGACCTTGGAAGCTGCTAAGCTTTCTAAAACGTTAATGCAAACATGTTACATATGTAGGAATAGTGAGCATTTTCTAGACCAAATGCACGTTAGAATGTGATTAACTGATTCATTATCTAATAATCAATTGCTATTGGTCTCAGGCAAGCTCGTGCCCCGTGGGGTGGGTTTGGTTTGCAGGGATGACTTAGCGTGGCACTTTTACCCTCTGCAGTGGAGGTGTCTCCATCTGCACTGGTAGCTGGTGCTCTGTTGTCAGAAGTGGACAATGAGCACTTCTAAGGAACAATTTCCGTGACTGATTTGGGGCAATTACCATAGAAAAATACTTCATGATCAGTTGCATTGTATATAGCGATCAATCGACATGTAGCTCCTTGCTAAGTAACATAATCAGTGATCACAAGCAAAGCTGCGTTGGAATGTACTCATTCATTCAGTTTGCTTCAGCATAAGGTCAAAGAAAAGAAAGGGTAATATGCTGTTAGAGAAATCTTGTAAGCTGGCAATTAATCATATTGCTCCTATCTTGTGTCTTAAACTTATCATGTCATATGGATAACCCCAAACTTTACTTTGATTTTTACTTTAATACTCCTTAACCTTCCTGTGAAAATACATCTCTTAAATGACCAAAATAAGAACATCCTGAGAAGACTGAAACTTCCTCATTAATATACAATTTTGGCACAATACAGTGTGGTATTAATGTCATGTACTGTTGTCAGGGCCCTGCCATATCTGGACATAACGGCATGACTTTTATAACCTTGTTACAAAAAGCAATTAGGGGCAACATCCAGCTCTGCAGTTACGTATCGTGTGGAGACGTAAGGAGCTTCCAACAGTGAATTTAATTAGCAGCAAACACAGAGTACCCTGTGACCTGCAGAGCAGATAACACAGTTCCCATCCAGCAATACCAGTCTCTTCCTATAAAAGGGTACCTAAACTACTCTGCTGCGGACCCATGCTAACTAACAGGCTTCCAAGGGACTTCCAAGGGAAGGAAACTTCCAACCTGGAAGGCTGAATCAGGGAATGCAATGCCAGCAACTCCAGTCTTGTACCAAGCAACAGCATGGGCAGCTTTGCAATGCTGAGGAATAAATCCAGGAGGAGCTTTGTGCTAATGCCAGGAGGTGCCACACATTTCTCAAGAATGTTTAGAACAGATTTTGGTAATCAAATCAGCACTGCACAGAGTAATTGAATGAGCGGATGCTTCATCTGCATTAGTGCATAAGGAAAGTCATGACGTACAACTTTGTATGAAAGGGAGTCTTGAGGGCTTGTGTGTTGGCTGTGATGAAGGAATTCCTTATTTGACGTTGAGGGGATATTCAAAATTAATTAAGCCAGACCTGGTTTTGTTAAGGTTTGCAGTGCTAAATTCCAGTCCTCTGAAGTGTCTGAGGTTAGAGAAGAAAGCTTGTTAGTTACTCTGTGCCTCTCTCAAGCCAAAAGACCTGATAATTAAAGCCATGGTCAGTTGGGATATAAATGAGGAGGAGGTGAGACATGTTTTTGCAGGGTGGGAAAACTGTGAGTATCAGTAATAGAGTGTTAGAGTAGCTGGCTTTTACTGCAGACGCAGAGCTGGTGCCAGCGCACTAGGTGTAACAACCTGACACAGCTGAGGTGGAAGAGCCCTGGGCTTTTCCCAGCTGATTGTCACTAGCCAGCACAAACTTCATGGAAAACATCTGGAGAAACAGAGCAGGCAGTTTTCTGCTAGCAGGGTAGGGTCTTGGGGCTTGCAGGTTTTGTTTCTATCCCCAGTGAACCGCTGAATGGCTCTGGATATGCTTTGGAAAGCCTCTTTGCATCTCTGCTGTATAGCACACCTAATGGTGTTCACCCTGCTCTGCAAGGGGCTGGGCAGCCATACAAGACAATCTCTGTTGGTATTTCTGTGGTCCTGTGGAAGAGCAATACTAACCATGCGAAGGGCTGCTCTCATTTTGCTGCTGACTTTCTGTCCTGCTTGATGCTGTATGTACTGAACGATTGTTAGGTTTCACACAATTGCTGCAGTCAGGTTTCTGCCTATTTAAATCTTTCTATATCCATTTCCCAACCTGACTGAGCCTAGCGCCTGACTTAGAGCCATTTCTGCTATGATGATCCTGTTGAGATGCTTGCAGGGGGTTACTTGCAGGTAGCTGACTTTGACTTGAGTTTGAACTTCAGTAAGAGCAGAGATTTTTAGGATTGTTCTCAAGTCTAACCTAAAATCTTCCAGCAATGGGTGTTGGAAATGAGCTGTATGTGCACAGAAACAAAAGAAACAGGATTTAAAATAATTTATTATTTAATTATTATGTAATAAATAAATTGGTAATAAGTGGGTTCCCTAAGTCTCATCTAAGATGACTTTCATTAGAATAACTTCCTCTCAGAAATGTAATTCAGGTTACTCACTTCAGGATGCTCAGACTTTCTGAGGTTTGGATCTCTCCACCAGCCTCAGAATAAAGAAGCTGCATTTGAGGCCATAGCCTATTTTAGTCCACTTCAGATCTATCAGTTCACCTCCATCCTTTTTGCACCACCTCAGAAAACAGAGCAATTAAAACCTCAGTGTAATTTTTAGCTCTGAACTGCAGCCAGCAAGTGAAAGGCATGAGACAGCCTTGCAGGTTGCTCCCAGGTCCAAACCTTAAGCTTGGGAACTATCTATAGATACATAAAAGGAGAAGGATACCAGAGGGGACTATGCAAGGTTTCTCTTCAACTCTTTGCCCTGATACAGGTTTGTTCTGTGACGTTGAGTGGGTAACTTAATTTCTTTGGCTTTATACCCATCTGCAAAGGTACAGTCACAGGCCTTTATCTGCTCAGCGTGGCTGGGTGAAAATTGCCATTTTAAAGCTCGCTCTGTGCTCTGACCTGCCCTTCGGGAGGACGCGTGGGTGCCTGACAGAGGAGAAATGGGCAGCAAGGCGTTTCTTGTTTGGTTTTAGCAGCACTTAGCTGGACTCATCTGTCTGCCAGTGGCAGGAGGTGTTTGCAAATACATATGTGTGTGAGCGCTGGGGTAAGGTGTGTCCTGCGCCATATGGCATGTGCAGATGTATGTTGGCAGGTGTGAACTGTGTAACTATATTTCTGTGCATCGAGGATGGTTTAGGAAGAAGAAAGAGGCTGCTGAGAACTCTGGCTAGGTACTCACTTTTCTTGTAATGTATTACTTTAATTTAAATTCACTTTACAGTCAGCGCACATGAGAATTATTTTGAAGGTTTAATTTGCTAGCTGCTGAAAGCAATAAGGTGGCTATCAACAGAGAAGAAATAGCTTGGCTGTTTGTTAATGCTCTTGGGCTGTACTGTAAGTACTCCAGGCAGCTGTAAGGGTAGAGGAGCAAATGAAGCACTGTTGCTTTTAGAATAATTTGTTTTATTGTATGAATAGTTTTGTGTTTCTAGATATTTACACGGAAAATATTTTCTGGGGCAGATAGCTGGGAGAATCTCTGTTGATTCTGAAAAACATTCAGACAGAAAAGCTGTTAAACGGTCTAGAAAACATAACGTTTGGTCTCTTATTAGTGGCAAAAACTTCATTACATTTATTATGTTTGGATTGGTGCTAATTTTCTGGCCATTTCGGTCAGCAGAAACTGTACTGAATTGCCTATATTTGTACTGGGAATTTAATTTCTGAGGATGGCGAGATTTGATTTTTATCTGCTATAAGCAACCATCTGGAGTAAGTTTATTTGTGTTACGTGGCTTGCATGTATTTATACTTCATACTGAAATCCCTTAAATTGAATTCTCTGAATTTTTACATATCATATAAATGACACTTGCTTGCAACACAGTGGAGTGATTACAGTGAATACTAAAAGGGCAACATTCTGCAGTAAAAAAAATTACAATCTAAAATGAACATTCATTTACAACAGAGTGTAAATTTATACTATTTACTGAAATGCATTCACTGTGCGGTGAAATACTTCTTGTGCCTATTGAAATACAGTTACAAAGCACTGAAACTTATAATATTTAAGGGACATTCTGTTACACAGTAAAAATTGTGCCATGTTTGTTAAAATTATATTTGATAGAGTGAAATAAACACGGTCTGTGCATATGTTTATTTCTCTATATAGACACAATTAAAAAATTATATCATGACATCAATCTGCTCTAGAGCAGTAGTACTATACCTGGGTTATTCAGTATCAGTCATGTTCTACCATGCAGTAGTAGGTCATTAACTGGTTCCTTGTGGTTGGGAAGGTGCCTCAAGATGTGAGTTACAAGGGACACAGCTTGTCAAGGACTGTGATTTGGTATAGAAATTGCTGGAGCAGGTCTCACATGACAGATGAGCAGATGATTTAGCTGGTAGGTTAACCTTCTTACCCATCTGCATGAGATTGGTGGGGCCAGGAGACATTGATGCATCGCCTACAAGGAGAAGGAGAGATTGACCAAAAGGTTGGATTACAAGCAAAGTGGCCCCCATGTAAACAGTTACATACAAGCTCTCTCTAAGCGATGACAGACATCTCTGGATAGACATTATTTTGCCAGTATCCGAATAGAATATATTTATGGTACTTGGCAATAAAACCCTATCGCCCACATGCTGGACTTGTTTCGGGGAGGGACTCTTCCCCCTCTTGCAGAAACGGCTGCAGCAAGGAATGGTTGCAGTGACATTGTAGCTTGGGGCTATGTTATTCACGCAGGTGCTGGAGGTGATTGAAGCATAAAATGAAAATGTGTTTGTTGCAAGCCCAGTACTGTTCACTGCCATGAGAGAAGGCTAATGACACAAATGCGTTTGCGCTCTCATGACTCTGCTTTCCGTAGACACATACAGAGAAAATGTGTATATTTTTGGACAGACTCAGAAAAGGTTTTAATAGTATGTGCCTGGTACTTGCACTGATTCATTAGGCCGTAATTGTGCTAGTGGAATGCAGGGTTTCTGGCTATGCCTGTTTGGGGTTGTTCTGGGCAGCCATCAGCCATGCTATCGAAAGTCATTTTTCCTTTGTTTGATAGTCTTCCTTTGACAGTCTTCAGCTGTCCTATAAAGCTTAGGGAAAAACCTCCTGGAGGGAGCCCCAGCTGTCAGCCTGTGCTGACACCACAGCCCCAACACCCATCCCTTACTGGTACTGGCACTGAGGCTTCCTGGGGGGGCTTCCTGGGGGAGGCACCGATTACTGCAATCCTCAGGCCACTCCGACGGATTGCAAAACCTGCTCGTTGCACCTCAGGCTCTGGAGAGCACCAGGGGGGTGATTTTTAGATCATATCAGCAGGTGGTGGTAGGCAGACATTAAATCATGTTGTTGGGGTGAAAGTCTGTGCATTGGAATCGCTGGTGCTAAATTAACATAATTATTTGCTGAAACCAGTGTGGCAGTCCTTACCTTTCCACAGACACCAAAGAACAGGCAGGTTCTCACTCCAAGATAAAAGATTAAACACCCCAAATTTTGTTGCTGATGATGCTTCTAGCAGTTTAGATTCGGACCTGCTTTCTCTTTGTAGCCATTGTTAAATCGCTGTCTAAGGATAACCACTTAGCATAGTTTACATGCCCATTTCTATTCCATAAATGTAAGGAGATTTGACTCTGGGCTAATAACTGATCTGTCCATTTCTGTCTTTATCTCAGCCAAAGAAGTTGTTACATAAAATAAAAGCAGTGAAGATGAAGCTGGCCATTCCCTCTCTCCTTTTAAAAGGACATCAGACCATTATGTTGCCGAATAAAATGTTAAGACTTGATATTCTGAAATAACAAAATCTGATTTCCAGTTGCCCTTTTTATTTCAAAAGAGGAAAACTCGCCTATTTCTTCCAACCAAAATGTTGGCTCAAAGTGAATGGGAAAGAGGTTCAAGAAGTTGCCTGGGTTAACTTGTGGATTTGCCGCTACTTGATCTTCTCTAAGCTGCCTGTACATTGCATAGCGCAGCTTGCCAAGGCTCCCCTGTGTAGTCTGTAGGTCCAGATGCACAAAGATATTTGCTCTCTGCTTCCAGTTAATTTTCCATTTCACCTCCGCCCCTTACTTTTTTCCTGAGTGGCTCTGGCATATATATTCATTATTCGTATATATATTATTCACCTCAAGTACTGCGTTCAGTTTTGGGCCCCTCACTACAAGAAGGACATTGAGGTGTTGGAGCGTGTCCAGAGGAGAGCTACAAAGCTGGTGAGGGGTCTGGAGGACAAACCTTATGAGGAACGACTGAGGGAGCTGGGGTTGTTCAGCCTGGAGGAGCTGAGGAGGCTGAGGGGAGACCTTATCACCCTCTACAACTACCTGAAAGGAGGCTGTAGAGAGGTGGGGGCTGACCTCTTCTCCTTGGTGACAGGTGATAGGACGAGAGGAAATGGGTTCAAGTTATGTCAGGGGAGGTTTAGATTGGATATTAGGAAACATTTTTTCACTGAAAGGGTTATTAAACCTTGGAATAGGCTGCCCGGGGAGGTGGTGGATTCACCATCCCTGGAGGTGTTGAAAAAAAGGGTAGATGGGGTACTTAGGGACATGGTTTAGAAGTGGCTTTTGTCAGGGTAGGTTAATGGTTGGACTTGATGATCTTAAAGGTCCCTTCCAACCTCAGCAATTCTATGATTCTATATTCTCAATAATGCTGGCCTTAAGGCTCAGTGACCTCCTTGTCTGTCTCCTTGTATAAAGCATGAGCAACGCTTAGCAATGAAGAAGGGGAGGTCTCTGGGGAAGAAACTGGGATGGAGCTGATAAACGCGAAGGGGAGAGTCTG
The DNA here is from genome assembly GCA_013400035.1 of Rynchops niger. Classification (NCBI taxonomy): domain Eukaryota; kingdom Metazoa; phylum Chordata; class Aves; order Charadriiformes; family Laridae; genus Rynchops; species Rynchops niger. The sequence continues at coordinate 61,989 of VXBH01000483.1, read as the reverse complement.
GGGGAAAAGTGACAGAAAGTGGGTGAGCGAAGGAGCTGCACTCAAGGAGGACAAGGGCAGGAGAAGGGAGAGGATGGGCTGGGAGGAGGGCACAGGGTCCCAAAGGAGGGCAAGATCCTGAGAGGGCATGTGGCATCCAGGGAATCAAAAGCTGGGGGGGGGGGGGGGGGGGGACCACCCTAAACCAAACCAAATTTGAAGAAAGGAAAAGTTATGAGGAAAGTGGAAAGAAGGGAGGAAGAGAAAAGGATGCAGAGGCTGTGCATGGACATCGCATTTCCAGCCTGGATGTCTGCAGTTGGCAAAGGGAAGGTTGCAGGAGGTGGGCAGAGGCATGATGAAACCTACTCAAAGGGCAACACCGTTGCAGAGCCCTTCTCTGCCTCTGCCATCCCCCTCCCTGCCCCCACCCTGCCTTGCAGCTAAATTTATTCTGCTCCTAGTACTGTTTCTGTGCTGAACAAACCAGCACTGTACAAATTAAGGGGACAAGATGTTCAGAAGTGGCAAATTCACACTCTTCTCTTTTTTTTCTTTCTTTTTTTTTTTTTTGGGGGGTTTTCCTAGCACATAAAAGCGAATTTAGATTGGTGGTGGGGAAGGCAACTAAACTGGGCGGGGGGAGGGGGGGAACTGCACAAAAAAGCATTTTGGTGCTCAAAGAGCTGAGTGCAATGTATCAAAGCAGCTTATAAATGAAGTTTTTGATTAATAAGGTGGGTTGCAGCAGCACTGATGCTAATGATAAATGGCAAGTTTCTTCCCATAGAGACCTGAGCAAAACCACGCATATCCTTGAGACGGGTCCCTTTTTTTCTTAAGATTACTATTTCTGCAAATATAGAACAAAATTTCCTAGCAATATTTGACCACTGTGTCCTCAGTTTCTCTGAGTTGGAGGCATTTAGCATCCTCTGTATCCCTGTTGCTTTGGCTCTCTGTTTAAATGGGTCTTCTGACATGGGACACCATAACTTACAAACAGAAGCAATGCAGATCAGCCTGGGAAAGCTGACAGCAGCTCAGGGCTCGGTGTTTGCTTTTCAAACCAGGGAGCTGCTCGGTCCCGCTAGGAGCTGTCTCAATTCTGCAGAAGTGAAGAACAGAAGAAAATCTGTTCTTTAACTTAAGCTCTCCCCAAAGAAATGCCAAGGAGAACACATCTGGCTGTCTTCTACGAGGCGCTCATAGGTAGGGTCCAGAGTTTCAAAGTTATGCAGGAACCCAAAGATACAGGTTGGAAAATCACTCTAGGCTGAACATACTTAGTTTCCTAATTCCTCGAGCCAGAAGGACTTCTGTACCTAACTGCTTCTGTAAATTCAGCCTTTGAGACCAGACTCCTGCAACTGTGCCATAGCTGCAGAGGGCTCTGCTACCCGCTTCCCTTCTCTGTGCCTTGGTAAGGATTACATTTTTCAGTGCAATGGTTAACCATTCAAACAGAGGGAAAGGAAGCCTGAATATGCTACTGCCGATTGCTAGGTTTAATAAAAAATTTCTTTTGACCTTATTTTTCCAAGGAAAGTGGCTTCTCAGAGGAAATGGTCCAGAGTTCTTTTAAGGGTGAGGAAGGGAGGGGAAACCCAAACCTATTTACCATGTCAAATCCAGCAAGGTTCACTGAGGAAGGGGGAAAAGTTTGAAACCTTAAAGACTTACAATTCAATTTTGTTTAAACTGGAAGCACTACCTTTTTTCCCCCATTCCAAACACGCGCAAGGCTGACCTTGTACTGCTAGGGGGTTGTTCTCTTCATTTGCTCAGCCAGCTCCAGCAACAAATTTTCTTTAATCAAAAAGGAGCTAAGAAGAAAGGGAACCTGTTAGAAATCTGAAATTACAGTTTAAAGTCCTCTCTCCTTCAGGTTTTTCCTTCCAAGTGCTAGAGTTTCTCCAAGGGAAGTGGTGTGCATTGATACTCTCCCATGATGAACAAAGAGAGATTCTTGTCAGTGTAGTAAGTGCAGAGACGCAATGCATTGTCATAAAACCAGCCCAAGACTTTCTTGCAAAATGATTACACTTCAAGGAACTTTTAATCTCGTGTTAACGAGACCCCCTACAATCTTTGTGCTCTCAGTCATATTAGAAACTGGTTTATAATTAATGACAACTGTAATGCCACTACCTTTGCATGAGAGAGATCTTTAGCTATCCTCTCAGAAGGGTTTGAAAAAAAAATTGAAAAACGTGAGAGAAAGATCTAATGGCTGCTTTGCCTTGTTACTAATAACAAGTGGCTTTCACTCATAAGTACCTGGAAGCATAGAATATATGAGCAAGAAAGTAATCTTTGTACATAAAGCATTCAAATTATAGTAGGAAAGATCTTATTTGCGTAAAACCAAGAGCGTATTCCAGGTGGCATAATATTTAATAACTGTATTTTGCCTTTAGAGAGGAACTGAAATTAATACTTTGACCAGAATTTGACAGTTTACAGAGTTCATATTCAAGATAGGGATGTTTGCAGGATGGAGGTTGTTAAGAAGCCTGTTAGTATAGGTTAATTTAATGTAGAAATTTCTTGTTGTTATTCTTCTTGCCTTCTGCTCTTTTTTTATTTTCTCCAAGATTTACCAAATAAATAGGTCCCTAATGTATCTACATTCTTCAACGGCATTAAAAAGGCTGGGTCTGATTAATTAAAATCTCATTATCCATCATAACTGCAGTAGGTATGCAAAAATATAAGATCTATTATTCAAGGAATTAATGCATTTCTAGAACTCTTTGGGGCTCACATGAGAGCTGGGAATGCGCACTGTATAATAATTTGTTTCAGGAGAGCTAATTAAGTCCGTTCATTTATTCAGTTATCTAAGCCTAGTCTAATCCCATATACCGCTAAAACCTGGTGATGCTCCCAACTTCATTACTGATTTGAATTAATATGAGGACACAAACAGAAAAATGTTCCTTCCATTTAGTGATGCATGGGAGATGCCAGGCCTGAGGTGCACGGGGTAAATCTGTAGCCTGACGAACTGCCCTTTTCTTCCAACCGAGGTCTGGATTCCTTTTAATAGGAAAGTACCTTTGGTCCTGCTGGAATCTCTTCAGATAAACACAGCTAAAGCTACCTACATTGCAGCTTGCCTTTGAACCCCAAGGGGTCTGGAGGGAAAGAAGGGTGTTCGCAAGCAAGCTGTGATCACAACTGTTGTTACAGTTGGCATTTACTTTGCACAAAGGGTCTATGTTATGGGGAAAAAAAAGAATGGTCCTTGTAGTCATCTTTATCCCTTTCTGCTTCTCTGCCTCATGCCAAGCACTGGTGAGTATGCACAAACAAGAATAGAGTCCACTTGTCAATACACAAAGGGTATTTGTTTAAGATGAGGATAAATTTGGAGTCCATCTGACAGTTCTCTGTTTGAGGATGCTTACTGCGAGAGTGGGGAAAAGGCCATGAAATGTCTGCTGTGTCTCGTTGAAAAGGCTATTGGTTACTTTTAAAACATAAAGCCAAAATACTTTAAAAAAAAACTGAACCAGTTAAAAAAAATTATCCTGGTTGTCTCACTCTAATTTTGGGGGCTCTTTCACTTTGCAAATATCATGAGACAATACACTAGTAAAGATGAGAAGGTGACTACTTGGTGTTTGCAAGACAAAACCAGTGTTCTTCACCCAACCCTGGATGACAAAATGTAATTCAGAAACAGGCTAAAAAGAACTGTGGGCCACAACCTCATGCAGCAAGCGCAGGGGTTGAATGATTATTTTGGTTTAGGTCAGTTGTTTTGCACTGCTGGCTTACTACATTTGAGAATTATGTACAACATACCAGAGTGTTTCTTCCTTCAATCATGGTGCTACTTTTCCCCAAGAACTTTCTACCCCAATATAGGCAGTTGAGTAAGGGCTAAATTCTCCTAGCCTGGCAGTGCCACCAACAGACTGGCAGCTTCCCAGAAGGCATAGATGCCTAAAAACTTGTTTCACTGCCCATTTGGAAGCAGAGCTCTGCTGAAATTGAGCTCCAGGCAACCAGTCTTGGTATGTACCATTTGGAGTTGATAATGAGTATCTGAGCTAAGTTTTTTGACTACGTTGTATGCCGTTTCTTAAGGAAATCAAAGGGAAAAACATATAGCGGTTCTGGAGAATTAGCATAAGTATATTGCGTTAGGTCAGGATACTTCTGTTTTGCCAAGGAGGACTGAATCCTTGCACTGCTGTAGTAAGGGAATTATTTATTAGCAAGCTGATATAATAGAGCAGTGGGGGTTCTGATTAAACTGACTTATAACTTGCTGTTTTGCATGTGAGTCTGCAGACCTCCTTTCTGGTGAACTGAAGGCATACATAGCCTCATCAGATAGATGAAGTGATGGCAGCCTTTTAAAATTCTTAGCTTTTTTTTTTTTTTTGCAGTCCGGGATGCTGTAGCTTTTCGTTAACTGGGGTTTGGGTTTTCTCTTCCGTTTTGTAAAGAATCTCCATTATTAGATGCTGACACCAATTGATTACCCCACTGTATTACATCTAAGAATATATAGCCAATTAAACCCCTCTGCTTTGCTAAGGGTGAACAAGCCATGTAGACTCCTAATAGTCCCACCACAGCATGTTGTTCCTTTGTTACTAAGGCAGCAATTAACAAGTTTTTAATGGAACAAAAGCTCCCAGAGACAAGCACAGCATGATAATAGGAAGGTGTCTACTTTTTTTCTCCTCAACACGGCAAGATCTTGTATAACCCTTCCTCCCTTCCCCCTCTTGGGTTGAACAGACCCCTCAAGGTGCTCAGTGTGGGATTTTGAGTCCTTCGCTATCTGCCGCAGTGCATCTAAAAATAATGATATTTACACATGTTCAATTATTAAGGGGTTCTAAAACATAAATCCGAACTGCAGTTCTGTTAAAAGCAAAAGGTGTTTTAATGTCAGTAAAGGGGAAAAATTATCCTTTCTTTTCATACCAAGATGATCTCTGTGGTGCCGCTGAATTCTGCACTGTCAGGTTTTGCTCATGGAGTAATTGTTTTTTAAAGCAATTCTTTCAGTTTTTAATGTCGTGTTTATGCAAATTAAAACACAGCAAGAGAAGGAGAGGCCAAGAAGGAGACTTGTCTTTCCAAAATAATCTATATGATTATTTTTTAAATAAAAGTCTCAGTTGGGAAATAATTGCCTCTGTGCATGAAATTAATAATAACTACGTAGTTTGCTATTGTTTTTCATTAAGAGAGTTCGTTTTCAGCTGAGCTATTTAAAAGTCTTAAAAGTTGCCTCCCTAAATACTGGCTATTTTTAAAGTAAATGAGATGTTCTTAGATACATTATGGAATGCAAAACACATCTTTTTCCCCTGTGGACTTCAACCTGTCTGGGCTTAATTTTGTGCTTTGGTGCATGCTAGGTATTTTTAGATCTGAAAGAAACAGGACTGTTGGCATCTGCATTACTGGGGAGCCCTAGCATCCTGGGCTAATCTTAAATGCCCCTTCTGCATGGGGAAAGGAAGGTGGGTGGCTGGCTGGGAGAAAGGCTGGTACAGGGGTCAGTTCTCCAAAGCTAAGGAGGAGCCCTGGGGTAGATTCATCAAACTCCTCTGTATAATCCATGAATTATAATACTGTTGTCCTTTGTCTGTCTTGTTTGAAAATGCAAATTTAGGATGGCTCAATCTGTCTCCCACTGAGTGGCTGGACTTGTCTGCCTTGGTCTCAGGAGGTAGGAGGAAGAAGGGGGAGAGCTTGCCAATTTGGAAAGTTAATGACCATAAATATGTTTGTTTTCTCACAGTGGAAAGTAAAGTTTCTGTCTAGGAAAGTGTTGTGTTTTAATTTTTAAGGATAAGATGTCACAGGAGATGCACGTGGGCGTTTGTGGTATAGCCCATAATCTGTGTCCTTTGGAAAAGCCTAGAACTGTGAGAGATCTACACTAAAACTGGAAACCACGTCAAATATGACTAATTTCAGGCTGTGCTGTGAACTTAGGTCATGTTGGGAAGTTGTGAAAAGACTCTGTCCTGAGCTTTAAGAAAAGATTTCAAGTTAAAGGTTTGCATGAGCGTGCACTGAACTGACACATCTCCACATGTACCTGGATCTGAAAAGGTGCTGCTTTGGTTGTTTCTGGTTTATTTCTCAAGGAAGTCCTGTAGGAAGCTGGTGCGGTTCCTCAGTACTGCTGGTGTACCCATGGTTTCTTTTCATTTTGTTGTAGTTTGTTTAACTTTTTATATATTTTAAGCTAGAAAATAGTAACTGACTCTAATGAATTTGGCAAACACTTTAGCCTGCAAACTTTGTCAAAATTTAGATTCACTATGGAAGCTCATGACTTGAAGCTCATTTCTTACAGTTCATTAAAAATGTATCTGTCAATGCAATTAGTCCAGGGTGGGGGGAAAAACAGGGACTCGTTTCTTTTGGATAGTAATGTCCTCTGTGTTGGACTCTTGTCTTCATAAGCAAGTGCTTTATCAGTATGTAGGAAAAAAGAGTCTTGCACTTCAGTGCTGTCACTTTGGAGTAATGCTTGAAATGCTTTAGCAGTCCTGTAGCCGCAGCAAACAAAACGTTAGCACAGTGAGAGACTAGAATAATACATAAGGTATAATCACACCCTTGTAAAATAACTGATGATACATCTTCATTGGGAACTCAAGCTATATTATCTCCAAAATAGTGCAGTACTGCAGAATGAGAGAGGATCTCGATGTGAATTTTAAATGGCAATTTTCTGCTTGTCTTTAGTCTTAGTGATGGAAAAGTCAATTTTAAGCAGAAGATGTATCGGAGGGTACGTGTAGAAATATGAGTGACAGAGAAGGTGCACTTCTGCCTGCCCTTGCTCATAAGGTATTAAGAGGGAGTCAATTATAATGGAGGACAACAAATTGAAATTGAGAGGAACTGTCTGCACCATTAACCAGTGTGACTCTCCAGGACTGTGTATGCAAGTCCAGAGAAACTCTCAAGAGGGATTTTACATCAGTGAGCATATTTATCTGGCAGTATCACTCCCTGGTTCCATGGGACTGAGTATGGGGAATCAAGCACTCTGTGACAGGAGAAAAGTTATGTATAAACTGATTGCCTTGTGACTCTGTATACCTATGTTTCTCACCCCTAAGAACTCTGCCTGCCTGCAGGAATTGAGTCTTGTTGTTCCTGCATTGGTTTGCAGGGTAAAATGACAATATAACTTCAGACTATCATGATGATAGGGCAGTGAGAGCCTGCAATCAGGCTAGCCTTCTCCTAAAGCTTGCATGGGATGTATGGAAGTCAGGCAAGCTGACCTGCCGTGAAACATGCGTGCAAACGTGTGCTCTGCAGCTTAAAACATCTCCTTGAGCATCCCGTGTCACAGTTTATCCATAGTCTCCTGTGCAAGGAGAATTTAATTGGGTCCCATATTCACAAAGACCAACAGACCTTTGATCCTGAAGAGTGTGCTGGCCCACTGAGCGCACGCAGGTGGGAGGTGTGAGCCCACGAGTAATTTTTATCAGATGTTTCCCTTGCAATAACAATATTTGAGGTCATTTTAATAACTTGATACACCTGCGCTTTTCTTAACAGGCTGTTAAAGCATTTCAAACTGTCCAAATCTCCCTCTGTACAATGGGATATACAAAATCATGGTAATGCCATTTCTGAGAGGAACAAACTGCTGTCAGATTCCCCTCCATATTCTCAAAGAGCGAGTGTACAATTGCAAATCCATTGAACTGCACTCCATTATCTCTTATTAATGGGAAATTGTCCATAAATTGCTGAGGCGTGACTGGTTTCTTTTCCCCAACACAGCTGCAGTCTCTTTATCCTGTGATATTCCAACCTCTCAAAAATAAAAAGAAAAAGTGGTGTGTGGGGGTGGGAGGGACGGGAGGAGGGGGGCTTGAAACCACTCGCGGCAGCATCTTCCAGCAGCCCCTGGCAGAAGAGCTTCTTCCCCGCTGCTGAGCTGGCACAGCATGGGACCATGGCTGGGACTGGCTTCCCAGCAAAGGGGTGGAAAAGGGAGATGAGCAACAAGCAGGGAAATACAAAAGTAAAAGCACAAAAAAGGAAAGAATTTACCATGGCATGGTGAATGTGAGGTTATATGAAGAAAAACTGTTCTGTTTGCAGCACTGTAGTGGACCACACACCCGTTGGCAGGATGCCCTTTCAATAACACTGGCTTCCCCTCCTCCTCTTCCTGATAGTCCTTCTCATCACAGAGGAGCCACGGGTGTGGTTGAGCTCAGAGAGTGACTCAAGGCTTGACAAGGGCTGTGGAAAGTTCCCTCTTACCTTTTATATCCGATCTCGTACCAGCTGGGAACAAGCAACCAGTTTGATGGTTGGATTTCCAAAGGGCTCAGTGCTCCTTGGTACAGAACAAAAAATCTGCCACAAACAGCCCAGAAGGAGATGCTGATAACCAAGAGTGTCCACATCTGGCCCAGGGCTGCTGTTATTGATGGCTCAGCGCTGATTGAAGGGGGAGGATGGGCTCTTAAATCGGGACACGGCACCAAGATATGTTGAAGTTGGGTCTTGCAGTGATCAGCATGGCAAGCCCAGTTTGTCCTTTACGTTTTAGAGCCCCATGAGATGTCTGCCCAAACTTTGTGCATCTATACAAGCAACACAAATACTTCTGAATAGCAGGAGACACGGGGCAGGGCAGAGGTCCAGGTGCGTTCAGTGGCTGCCCCATCTGCATGGTCCCTTTCCTCCTGTCATGTTAGGATGAGGAAATGAGCTACCTTGTGTGGTGAGTAACAAAAGGCCATACAGTTTTCCCTGTGTTAATTAAACTACAGACTGTTTAATTCTGTAAACGAGCTGCTTGGCAGGCTTTCAGAACAATTACACAACTCCCTCTCCTGCTCTCTGCGATAGCGTCAAGAGCGGCTCAGCTGTGAAGCTGATGAGCCTTGGCACCATCCACCTCACGGTGGAAGTCTGATGAGACCCTCTGTCCTGCTAGTGTGCAAAGCAGGGGCACCCTGCAGGGCCCCTCAGCTTATGCGCCAGGTTGGTGGGACTAAATTGTGTGTAAGGAGAGCAAAGACAAGGGGAGCTGTGCAATGCAAGCCACGGTCAAGTTAGGGAAGAAATAAGATCGGATTAATGAGATGCATGGGCTAGAAATGTTTAAAGTGAGATGTTTAATTAAAGGCATGCTCGCCGAAGCCATTGGAGAAAGTCTCTGTCACTGTCCCTGTGGGCTTTGGGGTGGATGTCTAAGTCTTTGAGAAACTTAAGTTGTACGCCTCCGTTGGTCATCGGCATGTGACAGAGTACAGGCAAGTCATCTGTTTGTGGCTCACCCTCTTAACATGTTGAAAGGAAATAGTGATCCCAGCCTCCTTGGGATCAGCTATAGAGAGGACCAGCAGGTATCATCAACATTAAGCAAGGAGAAAAAACAGCAGCCTCTGGGACTAACGTATAAGGGACCTCAGGTCTTGACCAGGATTGATAGGGAATTACCTCTGTTAAATAAAAGGTCTGTGCTGTCGAAGGGCATGGCTAACAGCAAATTAGCATTTGTGTAATTGCATAGTGAAATATGATCAGGACATGAGCAGGAGTGTTACCTCCAGGTTCCCATGATGACTTTTCACTACAATAAACGTTGCAGAACACAAGGTACGGTAGCGCAAGGTTGCTCACCCACTAATTACTGTGCTCTGAACTTCTTGCCTGAGGTCTGCAATGCAAACCATACTGGAAAAAATGTCTTTAATTTTTCTTTTTCTTCTTTTTTAAGTGGCAAATACAACTTTGTGTACACTGTGCACCAGCTCTTCTTTCTGCCAGAAAAGTCCAATGCAATTTATGAGGCAGCAAAACAGACCCAGTCATCCAAAGTATGGTAGAAAATATTAGTCTTTTATGAGGATGCTCAATAGCAATGAAAGGGTTCTAGAACTTGCTGAAGAAAATTATGGCATTGAAGAGAGAAGTGGGTTTTAGTCCTTTGATACATAAGCATTTATAATGGAATATAATAGAGGTCTTTTCCCCAAAGGATATGTGAATTCCATTACATCCTATTACTTGCTATAAATTTAATATAAGTCCTTTATTTAGAATGGCAAGTAGAGATGGGTATTTATGAAGCAGATTCTTGGCTATTTTATATCAACATTACGCCAGCTGAAAGTTTGTCCCTTAAGTGCTACTTATTGATTGATTTATTTTTTTTATTATTTCCCCCTCGTTGTCTGTTTTCTTTGGTATTACATATGGACTTCCCCTGTGCACCAAGCCTGGCTGGAGACTGATTGTGGGGGAGATATTAAATAATTTAGTGCCTGGGATTCTAGAAATCAGGGCTTGGGCTGAGCCCAACTGCTCAGACAACTGTCACTTCCCTCTTGCATTTTGTGACATATTATAGAATGCTAGTTCTCTGTGCAGCAATTTTGTCATTATTCAAGATAGAAAGAAAAATGGGAAATCCATTACAAGCCAGACTTTGTTATGACACAAGAGAAGAATCCCCCGGGAAGTTAGATTAAATTCTCTTTGAAAATAAAATAAAAGTGCCACCGTGCCTGACAACATTGGATTTATTATATATTTATATCAAACTGTAGGTATGCTCCTTGTCAAAGCTTCTTTAGATGCTGCGATATGTGAGACAAAGCAAATCATTCCTTGAGTCATTGAAAGGGAAGTTTGTTACTGAGTTGGAATTAAAAGATTTGAATAAGAACCGAAATCGGCAGTTTCATCACCTAGTTAGAGGCTGACTGCTGGCTGCCTGTGTGAGCCACTTGAAACCGCTCAGCTGCGAAGTTGGTATGTACAGGCAGAGGTGCGTGCTATGAACTTGTTGTGTTTTACAGGGGCTTACGCAGATGTTTTATTCCACAACTGGAGTGAACTCTACGAGCAGCTCAATTTGCAGATATGGCTCATCTAACAGATGGTAACTTGCTACACCTTACTAACTAAATTGCTCTTGATCATCTACCCATATCTTGAAACAGAAAAATGCCATTTTGTATGATTAAATCCCAGGGACATTGTGCATGTTCAAAAAGTTTTCTACAGCTAGGCCCAGTCCTACAAGGCACACTCATCTCCGATTAACTCATGTCATAGCTACTTGACATATTTTAAGATTACACTGCAGGCATGAGAAACTGAAATTAATGGAAAGGCTACTTTCCTCAACTGTGCATTATCCGAGATTGCATGTCTCAGAAGTACTGGCTGATTCATCTTTGTGATCTGCTCCCAGAGGTTAGGTGTATGCATATGAGGAAAATGGAGTGGTTGTCGTCATGAGCGAGTGAATTTCCTGCAGGAAAACTTGCAGAAGGAATGGGGAATGAGTTGCAAATGGCATCAGGTTAGAAAGGGGAAAATGAGATATTCAAAGAGGATTAGACACCATCTGGAGAAGATGCGCCCAAGTTGGATATCTGGTCTTTCCCAGGATCGTGGACATGGCAGGGATGGATGTGCAGAAAGCAGCTACCGCTGTAAAATATACCTATGTACAATGAGATTGTTTGTAACAAACATGCAAATAAACGCTGGATGCTAGGAGTGTCTTTGCAGTCAGCAGTATTAGAGAAGGTTGTGTCTTTAGATCTGTGGGAAATCTTTGTGAGATTGTCAGTTTGATTTGCTTCAGGGAAGTTAGTTGTGAGCCCCAGAAAGCAGGGGAGCAAGAGGTTTTTCTTGCTTTTATGCTATTTCCACTATTCAGGAACAATAATGCCAGAAAACCAGACTGTGTTATTTTATAATTCCCAGATGTGGTGATAAGAAGCCCATGGGGGAAAACATATGAACGGTAAGCTCCAGAGAGACACCTCTGAAATAGGAGAGGAAGAAAAGTGTATGTTCATTGTGGGAATGCGTATATTGGCCAGAAGGGAAGAGGAGTGAGGGGAAAGGAGGAGGAGAGTAAGGAGGTTTAAGAGAAAGTTGAAGAGAAGGAAAACTGAGGAGAGGTGAAAGAGGTTACCTGTGTAAATCAAAGAAGAAAGGAGACTTAAGGCTTATTAAAATAAAATACTTCTATCCCCAAAGTTTTCCTTCTCTACATTGAAAGGCTTATGAAAGATTCTGGTTCTAGCTGTGAATTTAGCTTGAAGTCCCTGACTCTAGCACTTTGAGAGAGCATTAGGATTCATTTAAAATCTTTTATTCCTTTTGATGCAATAAAACCCATATAGTACTTTCCTAAATGAGTACCCATTAAGGGGGTAAAGCTATGAAAGAGTCATTTCCCACTAAATATGAAATCCAGTAAGGTTTATTACCTACCATTTAGTGAATGGCAGAAGCCTATGAAGTATATAAATAAGTTTCCAATCACCAAATCATTTGTCTCCTCGAAGACGTACAGCACACAGTATATCCAGTTCTTCCCCTCCTCCGTAGGTCAAACATAGCATCAGATTTGTTTATGCGCCATTTAACTTTCTTATATCTTATATGACATTAGAACTTTGTCTTTTATCTTCCCGCCAATACAAAAAGGATAAATTCAAAATACCGCTTGACCCTGTGATGTACCTGACAGCCAAGCCTCCCTACACAGTCTCTAGCTCCACAGGCACTCAAGGGGAGCAGCAAGCCATTTTTTTCCTCTATTGCTTCCATTTATTCAGCAGCACTGATTAAGAACCTGTTTCCTGTTTATATAGATCTGCAGGAATTGGCAAATATGAAATGTTAATGAAGTCTCTACATACAGCGTATCAAATGGGACAAGGGTGGGGGGATGCTGCTATTTTTGATCATACGAAGGAAGGGAAGCTGCCAAGGTGGCGTTTGGTGGAGATGGCAGCCACATCACAGCTTGGCTGATGGCAGGCTCATTTCGGATGAGTGCTCAGAGGAATAAACTTTTGCTAGGGCAAGTTCTCCTCCTAGTCTTGCTCGGGGGGAGATGGTCTCGGTAGAAAGACCGATACCAGTGGCTGAGGCCTGAGGAACACGACACGCAACCATTACCCAGATCTGTGGCCAGGGCTGGCTGCAGGAGGAGGAGGCAAGAGGATAAGAGTGATTCTGTGCCCCCCGCTTCCACCCCAGCCAAGCTCAGCCTCCAAACTGAGATTTCTGTTCTGATGGTGGAGACCAGAGTTTTGAGAAACAGAGGAGTTGTTGCTTTTGCTGGCTAATTTCCTTGTAGGATTTTTCAAAAACTTGAAGCAGATAATTGCTGGTACACCTCCCTTTTGTCTTCGTGAAATGGGGAGAAAATTACTTCCCTGCCCTGTTGCGCCACGGTGAAGATATACGCACTGGAGACATCGCAAGATCTAAGATACTGTAGTAGCAGGGAGATCTACACAAAACTTGCTTGGGGCAAGCCATTTAAAGAACAGCCTGTCAGTGCAGCTAGTAGGATATTTCCCATGGTGTTTCTAGGTTCACAAAATCTTTGTTACCACTAATAATTGACGTTGACGCTTCGCACCACAAGCTGTATTCCTGGAAGCCAACGCCACTTTTTAGCTGCTTTTCTGGTATGGAAAGGGGGAAGTAGTATAGGATTTACTCTATCCATCATCTTGAACAATGAGATTAAGTGAAATTAAAAGCCTCTTTCTTTAGACTGAAATTTGTCCATATTCTTTTGGGACTCTTGAGTAGTGGCAGAGGAAAACTCTAAAACATGAGAAAGTAATAGTAACTTTTTTGAAAAGGCAGAGAACCTCTAGGGTTGATGTTTTATGTAATATTTAAGTGATGGGGTTTAATATTGACAGGCATTCTTTACTTTGTTCTTTAAAAGGAAAGAAGTTATAAAGACTTCTGGATAGAAAGAGGGAGAAAAATAGCCTTTATCTCTGAAGCTATTTGGTGTTGACTTCATTCTGATTTAACTACAGAATTCAGAAAAAAATCTCTTTTATGAAAGTCTGTACTGGAGGACAGTATTTGAAATTTTGCATCAGCAAATTACGCTTTTCGGGAATTACATTTTCTATAAAAAATGAGACAAATACAATTTTCTAATATTTTCCAGCATATTCCACTCACAAGCTACAACTCTGTCCTGCTGCCCAAATGTGGGCTGACGGGCACCTTCTGAGAGCCGCAGGGCATAGAAAACTGCGAGGGGTTTGTCTTACTCATTCAGGAGGCTGTCAAAAAGCAAGCAGATACATAATTCTCCACCTATATTTTATGGAACTGTCCTGATCCTCGGGTTGTTTTTTTTTAATATCTTTTATTCCTGGCTTCCTGCTTTGATCTCCTGGGGGAAAAAGGATATACATGCAGCAATTCACAACTTAGTCTGCTGAGCAGGGGAGATGGGTGGGCAGTCCATTCTCACCTTGACAGGCCCCTGCAGAGAAACTCCCACTACTGTTAACGGGAGCTGGTGACACGCATGAAAGAAAGAATTTCTTTCCAGGGTGTTAGGTTTTGGGTTTTTTTGTGTTTTTTTT
>VXBH01000483.1:11329-47570 GCA_013400035.1 Rynchops niger | reverse complement strand
TTTTTTTATTATTTGAAATGCTGTTGTCAGACAATGCAATAAGAGGATTTGCATGGTAATATGATGGCTGATGGATTTCTTGCAATAAAATCCAACAAGCTGGTTTATGAGGTACTTTATCTATTTCTTATTTGTATTATAGGAGCAGCAAGGAGCCCGGGGATATGTCTCTGCTGTATGAAACTCTGCATATACGTTACAAATAGTCATGCTCTGTATATTTTCTGTCTGCTGAGGTTGGTTTTCTCTCTTTCTTCTCACTTACTGTGAAGTAAGCACATATAAAGGCAACACATTTGTATGATGTTATTCATTGCTGTTTGTCCTGTGATAATTTGAAAAATCAAACGATATCAAAGATACAAGTGAGCACGTTTCACTCCTGACAGGAAAGACTCACGAAAATGGATGTCATGTCATGAGTTGACATGAAAAAGGAATCCGATTTGAATAATAAAATACTGTATTTTTTTCCTAAAGCACTGGTTTTCACACTAATGCGAGTGAGCCACATGTGCAAGCGTTCAGCCCTCATTCTGCTTGCCAGTACCAGGGAAGGTGTGATAATTTTGTCAGCTGTGCCGCTTGGTTTCCCTGTGTGTTAGCTTTGCTTCTAAATTAGACTCCACACAATTAATGGCTCAAAAATAATGTGATAAGTCAGTTAGCTCATAATTTTAAGAGAAAGAAAAAAAAAAAAACCCAACAGATTTAAAGGTAGTTCTGATTCTCAGCTGCAAACTCTAGTGATCTTTTTAAAATTTGGTTTTTTTGCTAGAAAGTGATGCATTTTCTCTGAAGACAATAGGTCTATTCCGATTTACATCAGCTTACGATCTGGCTCTGGCTAACTTATTTTTTGCTGGAAAGCAATGTCTAATTTATTTTGCTTAGAAATGTCAGCCCTGTTGAATTAGAGGAACAGTATTTGGTTCTGGGAAGAGGGGGAAGTCTCTGTAAGGAGAGGGCAATGTGGGTTTGAAGCATGATCTGTTGTCTTCTACTTTCCTGCCCCAAATATGTATCTTTATGTATATAATTACCAGGAAGGAAAGAATAACAACAGATGTGGAAAAAAAATACTACAGAAGATGGTAAGATTACCCCAGTAGGAGATAAATTCAATTTATGCGCAAATTATGCACATAGCACTATATTTAAGAAAGTAAATTTTAGGGAATTATAAAATTGAGTGGGCCAGGTCCACTGGGAGGAAGCAGTGAAAATGAAAGGGGTTGGAAGAAGGCTGGAGTATGCTAAGAAGTGGAGTGGTAATTAAAGCAGAACAGGTCTTAGTTCCTTTGGAAAAATGGAAATTAGAAAAAGAAAAAGAAAATAAATCCTGAAGAAGAAGAAAATCCACAAGAGAGGAGAGTGACATTTCACAGGGGAGTACTCAAGAGTTGAAAGCAGAAAGCAAGTGCTGGGAATTGAGGGGAGCTGGCAGGGAAGTAGGGGAAGGAACGAAACAGAAAGCTTGAGTAGACAAAAAGCGGAGTAAAACAAGAGCAAGCAAAATGGGGAATTTCATTTTCATGCTCTGAGTGGCCCTCGGAGCTGCCAGGCTGTGTCTCAAGCACCCTGTCCTGTACAGGCCCTCCATACCTGTTCAAACTGCCTCCAAAGTCTTATTTTGTCCTATCTCTACTGGTCGAAGGAGATGGTGAAGGAACTGGGGAGCATAAGGATCTGCTTTTTTACATGAAATAAGGCGGGAAAGGAGAGGATGCAGGCTACGAAGGGCTAATCAGGCACCAAACCAATATGAAGTGAGCATGTAATGGGTGGGCAAGGACTTCTTTAGAAAAATGAAGCACTGAGGCTGCATGCAGCAGTGTTCCTCCTGAGGCTCTTTTTGAAGGCTTAAATTGGAAAGGCTTGTGAAATACTGCAGTTAAATCAAGTGAACTTTTCCTGGGGGATTGCCCAGCAAATTATTGCGCTGTTTCCCTTTGGGAGGGAGAGTTGTGCTGGACTGGGAAGTCGGGGTGGGAGAGAAGTAGCCTTTAGTCTGCTTTGCCTTTTTTTTTTTTTTAATAGAAAACCTGCATTAATAAGGCCAAAAACTTTGTGCAACACAGTTCTGTAATTCTGTATTCTTCACTTCTGTACCTCTGTATTCCAATAAGACATGTTGGTTCTGGCATATCAACTGTGGAAAGCATGGCTGTGCCCATATGTACATACAACTTATATGTACGTATGGATGTACATAGAGGTAAGTGACATTCATTAGATCCAGATTTTAGAAGCCCCTCAACATTTGGTGTCAATAGTGCCACTTACCGATAAAGTCTTCCAAAATTAGTATTGAAAGTAAAAAATGTAGGTCAGGTGGTAGGTTCTGAGTGTGCTTCCCATCTGACTGTGAGCTGTTCTGAGCAAGGCACAACCGAGTAAAAATAATTTCTTTGGAAAAAAAGAAAATAGCTTGACATGTATATATTGTTTTTAAAAAAATAATACATACAGGTAGGAGGGTATTAAAAGTAGTTTTAAAACAACTTTCTTATAAATCAACCAAAGCCCTAATAAGACAACTGTGCAAGTAATTGTTCTGCACATCCAGCAGCGTTGTGCTGCTTTTGATGTTTACCTCAATTTCTTCTTCACCTTTTATTTCAGTCTGCAATTAACACCTATAATGAAAAAGAAGGAGACGATGTGCTGTTGTGAAATTCTGGTGTTAATTAAAATTATTAACAATTAGAGAAAAATAAGGAAGGAGAATGGGGAAATAATGTTTTGCATATTCTTTATAATGAAGGTGGACTAAAGCACAGAGACCCTGTTTCTAAAGAGCTCACTTCAAAATTAATTATGATATTTGCCAAAAGAAGTTACAGTGAAATTTCTTCTTTTTAGGAGGGCTGGCATCCCCCGTGCTCTCTTCAACAGCATTTAGGTTTGGCAAGGCCTTTGTATACGGCTGAATTTCATTTCTGAATGAATTACCCTAATTTACAGAAGAACAATAGGGGAAATGAGCTCTGGCAGCAATAGAGAAGGAATGGGAGTGTGATTCATCTTAGCAGAGTGAGCATTTGGGATTGGATGAAAGTCAGACACAAAATGGCCCTGGGTTTCTTATGAGAGCAGTTCATCCACCAAGCTCTGAGACTGTGCTTGCTGAGAACATCACAGCAACAGCTAGCCCATGTCTGTGATCCTTTGGGAGCCTTGTGAGTGCCTGGGGCTATCGCTGCACTCGCAGCCTCAAGCACTGAGATCCTTGCCTACGGCTTCCACCAAATGGGTGTTTGGCATCTAAATATCCCCTTGGATGCCAGCCCAAATCTGTTTTGAAAACGAGCGCTGGCCTCCCAACATCACTGCAGAACTTCCAAAAGTTCTACCTGTGTTGCATAAAATTAATTTTGAGGTACTTTTCAAGAATATACTTGAAAAAGAGCCAGCAAACAATGCTGGAGAAGAGCAGCATTGTTCTTCATCTCTGTGCACCCACCAGTGATGTGGGTACACATAAAAAGTGGCAACTTCTCTACCATGTCCTTCTGTATCCCATGGAGTGCTGTCAGCCATACGACAAAGTAGCTGTCACTCATTTGGTGGTATTTGTGAGTGTTTCATCCATTACGCACAGAGTAGGAAGCTGAGAAACAGCTGGAAGCCACCTCAGTACCTTTGGATATTACAGGGAAATGCTTTGGACCAATATTTCTACATTCAATTTCTTATCAAAGTTATTACATTTGTTATATTAGAGACTATGACTAATTATTTCCCCTCAGAGAAGCTATTATTCAGGAAGGGTCATTAGTTTCCTGGTCGGTGTAGATGCTGGCACATGATGTGGGAGAGAGGGATATTCCTTGGTCAGACATCCTCCATGGCTTTCAAGACATTACCTGCAGTTAGACTTACCATGGGAAATCCCATAAAACAAGCGTTCTCAAGCTGAACAATGCCAGAGTTTGGAAGAGGCTGTCAAGAAAACCCTGAGAGGTTCCAGCTTTTTGATTTTAAGTAATCTCTACAGATTCGAATCAGTCAAGCTAGTGATGAAAACCATGTTGTTTTCCCAAAGACAGCTCTTATAACTATGTTAAAGCCTCTCAGGGGCTGAAGATCGTTACCCATCCTTATAACTTTAAGACTCTCGGGGATCAAGAGAAATAAGCCTGATGCAAACTGTCTGACCCAAAATTAATTGCAGTGGATGGAAGCAGAAAATCTATCAGAGAAATGAATCCCACAGATCTGTGACTTAATTTTTTTCTTCCCTTTTCTTAGCTGCTGGGTTTGTTTCTACTTTATAGCACGTCAGCTATTTTACCCACATTTTTAAGCTGATCTTTGTGACAAATTTTCAGCTTGTTTTTAATCTAAGTAGCCAGTTTCCTCCTTTTGGTGTCATGGTATCTTTCACTGGTGAATTAGACGTGGCTGTTGAGAATTAAAACCCTAAATGTCCTTCCCTTGAGACCTATAACTTGGTTTTGAATCAATCATTACTTAGTTGGAAAATTCCTCTTCAGTGAGAGTTCAGGTAAGGACAAGAAAATCCTCTGAACTTGAACATTTCTCACATCAGCAAGTAAATTAGTCACTAATCTTGCCAGATCTTGCTGCTGAAGAAAGACATTACTGAAGAACTGAAAAACTCATAATCCCTAGCGTCTTAATCCTCACAGTTTGCAAGAGAAGTAGGAAGTTAGGGTTTTTTTCCTTTTAACTTCCCAGAGCCCGAGTAATGTGTTTCAGGTCTCTTAGAGAACTGGCATTTAAATTTAGGATAGTTTAAGCCTAGAAACAAGGTCAGTCCAATTGCTCCATTTGTCTTTTTAACATAATACTTCAGCTTCAAATGTCTAACCTAGTAAGTATGGCTGTGGGGAAAAAAAAAGTTTTTTTCATGACATTTTAGAAATGAGTAATAAGAGAGGAGGAGGGGAAAAAAAACAGGAAAATTCAGGCTTTATTGTGTGGATTTTTCTCCCTACTCTTGAGGACTTAATTTTGATATTTTTAATTTCTCCAACTTGGAGGTGGAGGGAAGGGTCCTCATAGAAGTATTTCTGAGCATCTCTTCTGAGCATCCTCTCTGGGAAGGCCATGGCGATTGCAGGTGGCGTGTGCAACACTCCATCATAGACTCCCTTCAGGCTGAGTGATGCAAGAAGACTGAGTATCGGCCAAGTAAAGCATAACTGCTGGACCTGCTGTACCCTTACACTGTCCTGTAGTATTTTACTGGACCAACAGCCTCCTCTGTACCTTGTGATTCTGGTGGAAAATGTTGCGGTGGCTAGCTGGAGGTTGCAGCCTTGTGGTTTTGGGGCAGAAAGCATCCTGTAATGACTCCCTGACCTGCCCCGGTGCAAATGCAACCCAAGACCAGCACTGCTGGGGCCAACCTGGATCACTCTCGGTGAGAAATACGGTATTTTGCATCTGTAGCTGTGAGTCCAAGGCTCTGATCTGGCTGGGTGCCAGATGTGCTTCATGTAGGTACTCATTTAACACAATATAAATATAGAGAAATGGTGGGAAGGAGCTGTCAGTTGCAAAGAAAGGGGGAAGACTTAGTGGGGGTTGGTGGCACTGTTGACAGCCTAGCTAAAGAGCTCATCTGCATTTCCCCCTGCCCTAATTTAATACCATTTCTGAGCCCTGCCTCCAAAGGATGATTTTTGCTTCATCAGAGGCAGAAGCAGGAGAGGCTTCGGCTTGCTTTGCGTCATACTCTGAGCCAAAAAATAAATGAAACTAAAAGAAAGGGGGAGTGCCTGTCAAACTAATACCTTTGTGCATTATTAGGGATGATCTGGTAGATGCTGTGTGGGAAAACCACCTCGGATAATAGAATTTGGGTGGTCTTAGCTAAGGCTACAGGGAAGTGTGGAAGCCCAAACAGACTCAGCAAAACATAATAATAATAGAAATCAGAGATTTTCACCAACTAGTCTGTCCTGTATTTGGAAAATAATAACTTTTTCTACCTAGCTCATCAGAGAAGCAAGTTCAAATTGACATTGCTGCAGACGCTGATAAATGAAATTCATCCTGACAACATATGGAAATTTATTTGTGATTTTTGGTTGTGGGCTGACAGCCTTCCAGGGAAGTTTCCTGCAGGAGCCAATGAGCTGACAGTGTAGCCCGGTCCTGTGATAACACTAATGTGCCAAAAATGCTCCTGGGGTGGGCTCCCCTCCTTGGTGGGCTCTGGGAAGCACAGCCTCCCTCTCAGGGCCCGGGAGGGTTTGTCACAGCAGCAAACTCTCTCCCAAGAAGTCCCAAATCACAGTCCTTTCTTGACCAAAAAGGGAGGAGGAGTCCAGAAGGGAAGAAAAACCCTGACCCTAATTCTCCACATTATCCAGCGTTATCCCAGAAATAGGGTTAGCAAGGAAGGTCAGCCAGCTGAGATATACCGCGTGTGATATGGTCTTCCCCCTAAACAATGTCTGTATGGCAGGCTATCGTGCTGAGAGAGGTTATCCCACTGGCCTTTGGGTGGGCTGGGTTCATGGGGTAACTCAGTCCCAAATGAAGCCAAAGGGTAGGGCCAATGGCTGGATGAGCGTAGCCATGGGGTATGAGCTGCACATGTATAGACTGTAGCATGTTTTCCAAGCTCTGAAAAATAGCCAGTGCACGCTCAACAGATTTTAAATCTACTCATATTCAAGGACTGGATCAGGTCATCCTTGATCAGTTTTGATTGACGTGTCATTCAAGTAAAAATTGCTTTTCATGGGACAGGAGAAACCCTTCCGAATCGGGCTCCTTGCCTGAAATGTGAAATGTCTGATTTATTTATAAGTGTCCTGAAAACTCAAGAGGTTGTGACAGAACTAAGGAGAAAGTCCCCTAACTGACCTTTGCCCTGGCAAAGCCATTATAGACAAAATTGATATTGGCTCAAGGGAGCAGTACATTAGTGAAATGTAACGTCAGTTCAGATCTCATCACGTCATGCCATTACAAAAAAAAAAAGAATCAATAAGTTACTCAGATCAAATAAAAAGCAAAAAAAAGTAATAGCAGAAAGCCGTTCAGGCATTAGCCATCTGGAGGGGAGAGAACATAACGCAGGTATTGTTTGCTTTAAATCTCCGTAACAGCTTCTCTTTTATTTTTCTACAGTTGCAGTCTCTGCACTTTGCTCCTTTTGGAATAGCAATTACAGTATGTCTAGAAAGAATTCTTGACAGCTTAGGACCTTGCTTAATGGTTGTTGGTTTTTTTATCGACGAGGCAAGAAAAAGCCACTAATACAACTTTAGATCTCCTGCCAAATCCCAGAAGAGATCCAAGCTATTAATATAGATACGTGTGTAAGACGTGATACACTGGTCTGAATCTGTTGTGATCAGAAGGGCTTGTAGTGACACCTGTAGCTGTCTAACGCTCTCCAATCCTTCTTATTGATCTTGTAACAAGTCTACTGTTCAAGCCGAAATTTCGGTTCCAAATGTTTGCTTCAGATTGTTGGGTCATTTTGGAGGAGGGAGGGCATAGGGGAGGGCTCAGTAAGAATAGTCTGGTGGCTTGCAAAAATAAAGAAGATATCCACTAAGTAGCTGTATTAAAGTCCAAGACCTTGCAGTGGTCCTCTTGAGTAGCGTTAGTGTTTCTGCCTTTGAGCACTAGGGCTGAGTGGTAGCAGTGGTGCCCGGTGCCATGTCCAGAGCATGTCCCATGTCACGCCACCAGCCCCGCTTGACGGAAGGACACACCTCTGAGACACATTACACATGAGCATCAGGTGGTACCCAAATCCCAGGGACCTCTCCTCTGCTCTGAGCTCGCTTTAGGGTTCAGGTACCTGTTCACCACACTGCTATGAAGTGGTTTGGGTAACAGCCTCCCTCAATGCAAGGTAGCATCAGGTGCCTGGACACAGTCTGCTTACCCCACTTGGGTGTGTGGTGGGACATCTCCGTGTTTAGCCTTTTCCCTCCAGGCCGATGCACTGCCCAAGGAGAGTCATTGCCATGGCAGAAGGCATCAGATGTGATGAAACCTCTGACACGAGTATTTTATTTCCTATCTGGAGACCAGAGGTTGATTCTGGTGACAAATTAAGTATTTGGCAGTCAGAAGGGCAGTCAAAGCTGGGGAGCAGGGGAAGAGGGCAAGGCTTGCATCTTGCCATAGGAATATTTTATTATTTTTCTCAGTTCCTATCTGTGGTCACTTTGTGTTGCTCACTTGGCTGAACATCTGAGTAGAAAAATGCAAAAGCTTGCAGTGTGGCTTAAGGGGGTTTAATTGTTTTTCGCTTCCCCTTTATGTAATTTCAAGGCTGGACTGTTTTAATAAGCCCTGGAAGCTTTGAGCACTTACACTGTCAGCTTTCTTCAATTTGAAGGCACACCTGCGAAAAATGAGATGACTTTTATATTTCAAGATGTACCAGTAACAGACCAGTGGTGCCCCAAACATCAGCTTTTTTTTTGATTCTGAACAGACCGTAAACCTACATTCAGGGCCAAACCAGTTTTAATTAATAATACAGTGGCTTTTTCCAGCAGAAGATCTGAAAGCTGTTAATTTATTAGCTGGCTGAGTGTTACCTCCCACTTTCAGGATGAGATATAAGGGACGCGTATTCCATGCCTGTGAAGCGTGTCCCTCCAGAGCAGAGCACACAACAGCACCACAGGATGGCTTGTGGCACGGAGCGAGCAAAGACTTTGCTCATACCCTGTGGAGAACTCCACGTGAATATGCAGGAACAGAACAGGCAAAATAAATCCCTCAGATGACTCCATCTCAGCAGAATTACATCAGTTTTTTGTAAACTGACAGAGTTGCTATTTGACCAGGGCACTGAGTCCCAGGCCTCACTGCTTGCCGTATCTTACTGTTAATTGAGAAATCCCAGGTCTGGACCAACACTGCAGAGCCTGGAAAATCTTGGGAGCCTCTGAGAATAGCCTCAACAATTAGGAAAGTAGCAATGCTTAATTAAATTCCCTTGTGCGTTTAAAAGCTGTAGGGAACCAAGCCAAGATAATCCCCTTCCTCAGAAAAGCAGCTTTGGGGGTGGTATTCCTCTCTTCCAAGACCCAACTTAATTTTCACATTCCCCACAGCAGATTGTTTTAAAAAAGGAATCTTCCCCTACCATTTTTCTGGCTTTCTCATCACTCTGTATTTTCTCCCTACTCCAGCATTCCTGACTCTGCCTTCTCTAGTTCCCATGGGGGATGAGGGGGGTTCCACTTTATATTCTGGCAGTGGTGCTGATTTCTGAAAATACTTATTATCTCCATAACCTCAGACAGCCAATTTCCTGGGATATTTCTCCCCATCCTTTTGAGAAGCCGCTCATGCAATTACAGACTGCAGAGTCGGTATTTCAGTGTGTTTCTGCCATCCCATGTGCTCCACAACCTGCTTCTCACATACCACCAGTCCCCCTTAATTGCAGCCTCAACCATAGCTCAGCTAAATTATCTGCAATGCTTAAAAAAAACATAGCCTTTCCAAGCCCAATTTTCCAGCTGCCCTTTGGAGGATGTAGAACTCCTTGGAAGCTCCCTTTGATAAGTTGGTGTTTACTTTCTTGCTGATAACAGAAGTTTTCCAGACCAGGGATGCAATGATCCAACTTTGACCTGCAACTGTCAGTGAAAAATCCAGTGTAACTTCTATCAGACTTATTATCAAGAAGGGCAACAATATATTAACCGAAGAGCCTAAATTATCTAATTCCACTTGAAGGGAAAAGAATATCACCTACATCTTTATGTGATAAAAATCTGTTCTTCTTTTTCAAGAAGGTGGGAGCAATGACTTCGTGGGCGATCCATGAAGGCAGGGGCCTTTTTTTTTTTCCTTTTTTTTCTTTTCTCTTTCTTGGTTATTTTAAAGACGCTGGTGAAATAGGTATGGGAAAAAAAAGTCACCAGACAGGCTCATCATCTCTGGCCCTGCTGCTGTGTTTCAGCATAGGAAGGGCTGCAAGGACTGATACCCCTCCACCTCACCTGCCCTCCCCGCTGTGTTCCTCATGTGTTCATTTGGAGGGGTTGTTGGGTTTTCAGTGGTTTTTCCTGTGCCTGCCCTGTCTGGCAGCAGGGTATCACCTGTCATCTCCATGTCTCTCCATCAAATGGTGTCTCTGTTACCTAATCTCCATGCATCTTGTTGATATTTTAGTCAGTGTAGAGCAGGGAGGTTTTGGAAAATTTCCAGGCACCTCCCAAGAACAAAATTTCCCGTGTGCTTCTGAAGTGGAATCTTGCTCCTGCCTGGAGCATGCACTGAATGTGCAGTTGCCCTTTCTCAATAGGCTGAGTGCTTTGAAGTTGCAGAGGGCTAAATAAACACGTTTCTCTTACCTGTAGCTCGACTAGGCTGCTTGTCACTGCAGCACAGGATCCTAATGAACCCCAGGCAGCTAGAAATCCCTCATTTGATCACCAGACACAGGAAAGCTCTCCTGCGAGACATGGCGAGAGTCATCCCTGTCCCTCCCTGTAACAGTAAATGAACAGCAGGAAAAATGAGGGACTGTTGCTGCCGCAATGGAGGGAATTGCAGTCCTCCCTGCCTGCACCCAGAGCTGCGTTGCTTTCCCGCACGGTGTAGCCATCAGTGACATGATCTTTGTCAAACCAGCAGTGAAGAGCTGGAGGTGGCTCACGGAAGCACATCAGCGCAGCTTCACTGCGTCAGAAGAGCTACATCAGCTGAGACGCACAGCTCTTCTCCTTCAAGGGGAGAAATTAATCAAATTTGATCTTTCTTTTTCATTTAAATTTAAAGGGAGAGAATTGTGCAAACAAGAGGCAGAGTGCCCTTTTCCCCCCTTTTTCCATTTAAGTAGCAGTTACCATTCTCTTTAAACTGTCAAGCAGTCTGCACCAAGAAGAACCCAGACATAAATAGTACTGTGCAGAAGGTGGACCATAACATGAAAAGGAAAGATCTACAGATCATGGTTTGACTTAATTCAAATGGGAGCAACTCTGGCACATGTTCACTATGCAAAATGTTATGCATGTGAGCACATTGCAATTTTTGAATAGCATTTACTTCTTTGGAAAGTTTATTTTAGTGGATTCAGCAGTGATGTGTTTCAAACCCACCTTCTCCGTTGTTAACCAATGGACGAATGTTTCACCACCTTTTAACGGAGCATGATCAGTTTCTCATTCTTCTGTTCGTAAGAATTGCCGTTTCTCACACATGGCGACTGTTTTGTCTCTCATTCAGAAGCCCATTTTATTTGTTTTGAAAATCTGATCATGTGCATGAAGGGGAAGTCCTTGCCCTAACCGAAAAGATACCATGCTTCATGAGTGGCACAAGGCATCACATAAGAGAACCGAGGGATTCAAAGGGAAGGGTAATACAGGTGATGAAGTAAAATGCTTACGTGTAATGAAGGGCAAAACACAGGGATACAAGACACAAAGCCGGTCTTACACACAGAAGACCAGAAGTCCTGCACGCGGGCAATACAGCAGCAACTCGGTGCTATCATTTCCTTAATACAATTTTATTTGACAAAAGCTGGGGTTTTGTGAACAAAATGCTGCATGTGCTATTTGCTGCTGAATGTGTGTCAGCACACTGCGTGTCATTGTGGCAGATGACAGACCCCTCCAGGGCCGGGGGAGTTTGCTGATTAGCCTTCTACATGCTGCAGAAACTAAATCCAGCAGTTCAGCATCAGGATTCACAGGACATTTAAAGTTGTGGTCTGTAAGCTACAAATAAGTGTTCAAGGTCTGTTGGCTTTGATTTATGGCTTATAACAGTAATCCTGCTGGCATAAATACTACTTATTCGTAGCTTTCCTTCATATGAGAATGCTAAGAAATAGGAAGCCACGTTCACTCCTGTTTTTAAGGAAGTGGGCTAAAAGCAACAATGATGGCAGGGACAGACATTGTTCGCTAGCTCAGAGAAGCCCGTTTTCCCCTGCCTCCCTGACATCAGAAGAAAAGGCAGGGAACACCAGTCTCGTCCCAGGGAGGTCGTCCACCCCTCAGGCCCCTCCTGCCTCAGGGGGAAGAAGAAGAGAGCCAGAGGAGCTGTAAAGCAGCCCCCCGTGGGACCCTGCTGGTGCCACCCATGTCTGAGCACCCACAAAACCTGCAGTACACTGTTAACCACAGCCTGCTGGTCCCCCAGCTCTACTAAATAAATACGTCAATAGCTCTGTGCTGCATGTAACCACAGGCGAAAACAGAGAGTGATTCAGGCTAAACAGTGGGATTTGAGATTTCTGTTAAAAAAGAGCCCACAATGAAGGGGGCTAATCTGTTCTCAGTGCCCCTGAAGTGCTCGTGTCTGAAAGGTCTGAGGGGGATTTTGTATATATTGCTTTATTGCTGAATCAGGCTGTTGGAAATTAACCTCCCACCTGCAGATCCGCAGCTTTCGCAGACTCCTAAGCAAGCTGGATTCCTCTGCACAGCAAAGGTGGACCTCTTCAACCCTTATTGAGCTTGAATTCATTTCAGGATGGTCTGAATCAATTATCATTACTTTGCAAGAAATAAGCATGGGCTTATTTCAAAAGGGTTTTAGCTTTTAAAGAAAACCAACGCAACAAAGGAGTGGGTTGCTGATTAATCTGCCCGTATATGCTGTAGGTTATGCGTAAGTGCCTTGTTACAATTTTCCCGACTATCTTTTAAAGTTGCAAGGAGGTTCCTGTTTAGCACCATCCAAATGGCAATGCCTCTCAGCTCAATGGCAACAGTGAAATGAGGATGTCCAACTGCAATAGTAAAAACTGCACAGGAACAACCAACACACTCAGTTAAGCTGCATGAAGTGGGTAGTGCCCAAACTGGCTCGGTAAAATGCAGCAGGGTCTGTACCGGTGATATAAAGGTGAAAATAATATACGAAGAGGGACTGTTCATAATAGTTGCTGATGCATACCTAATGCTTTGTTTGGGGCTGGCAGGCCCTGCTTTGCTCTCCTCAGGTGATCTTCCTGCAAGCGGTGAGGCATAAATGTATTTGGCTAGGAATAGAAGGATACATGCACAGTCAAAATCACTGGGTGTCCGAAAAATGTTTCACTTAATAGGGTCTGCTGATTGAATACAAATTCAGATATTGATATTGTCACCACTAAAGTGGTGAACTGAATACACCTGTGGGTTTTTGCCAGGCGCAGCACAATGAATAAAAAAGTATAGCTGATGGGTTCCTTTCCTGTCATTATTACGCGATGCTCTTCCTTTCATCTGTGGATGAGGACTCAGGAATTCACCCTAACAACTCTCCTCAGCATTGATCTGCTGCTCTTAAATCCAGTCCTTAACACAATTAAGATTGCACAGAGAATCCATGTGGCTGTGAGTGCCAAACAGCGAGGAGCTTTTAGCTGACCCAGCCTAGAAAAGTGTAGTATTAGCCTATTTGGGAAAAAAGAATCATCAGGAAATAGCAAAAAGTGTCTGTAAGTAGAAGAGAAACAGCAAAAAAGGAAGAATTCTGTAATGGCCGTAATAGGGTACATACACCCTTACCCAGGCTGTTGTTTGCAAACAATTCCCCCATCTCCTTGGTGACTACTGTACTAACCAGGCTCCTCAGTTAATAGGCCCTCTCTTGATTTCTCATTAGCCATAAGCCACTTAATTACACCCAGGAATGGGACTTTGTCCTACTCCCATCAACGTTTCTTACTGAGGAGCCTCCATAGCTGCTCCCTTTTGTGGTTTTCTCCGTACATTCAATTAAGACCTCTGACACCTGGATTGGGGCTATGAAATTACATATTTCAGCGCCTGCGTCTCTTTGTGTATCCACTCCAGAATGTTTTTATGCACAATCTTTCATATTAAATGTATAGTAAACCTAAGCCAAACAGGGTCTTCAGCGTAATGCAAAAACAAAGGGTTGGTTTCATAAGACCATTATATTAAAAGAAAGGGGGAAAAAAAAAGCGCCCCTTGAGCCACAGTATTGATGATTATTTATAGTGATCAATATCTAATGTGACTAGTCTGCGATGTCCTAAATCAGGCTCAGGTTGTCTGTGGTTTGTGGGCAAATCTTTCCTGGCTCTAGTTTCTTTCCTGGGTCATCACTACTGGAACTGTAGCGCCTGCCGGTTGCAAGCATGGAGGAAAACATAATGGACAGACAAAAAGTACAGCAGCCTTTTGGTTGCTCTGTCACCTGAAATTACAGTAAGATAAAACTTCTGTCAAAAAATGCCACACTGTCAAAACGAAATCCTAAAGAGTTTGTTGTTTCTGATGAAATTTCCCTTTGAGGAAAGGGAAGAAGAAACGGATTTATTTTTTTCTTGTTATCATCACAACATGTTATTTTAGCTAAGAGAAAATATTTTGTTGAGTTTTTCTAACATTTGTTTCTTAGAAGATTTATTTCAGTTGGGCCTTACTGTGGTAACATCACATTGGTACGCGCTGAAATGTCGGAGATCCTACCCTGGGGCATGTCTATAAAGATAACAACTGCAAAGCAACATTTGTTCACACCTGTATTTAGTATTTATCACAGTGAAGGTCATGACAATGGTGCTCCATTTTGAGTGATTATTTTGTTACTATCTGGGTTACACTGAAATAGGACATTGGTCATTTGAAAGAAACCTCCCTATGGAGGTAAGTACCACAGTAATGAGATGAGAACTCAAACTAATGGAGTTATTTTGCTTCCAGAGCATGCGTAAGCAGCCCTTACTCTTACAAGGTATTCCTACGTATTAGAAGTGAAAAAAATTTAGGTATTGATCCTTTTTTCATAGAAACTAGTATCTGTTTTGTAATTGGTTTAAATTTAGCAAGTTTCATGATTTAAAGAACAGTTCTTTGCTGGTTTTAGAGAGGAAATAAAGGACACAGAGGATCTTAAGTCCCTGATTTCTCTGTACCGATATCGCCTGTGTCTGTATCTCTTCTGTTCTGGGTTGCAGCTGTTTCTATATTTCTATAATATCCTGCTATACCCTTACAAGAGCATGCTCCATTTCTAGTGGTAATGAACTAATTAGGAAACTAAAATCAGCCAGCTTTCTCTTAAAAGAAATCAATTTAATTTAAAATTAAAAAAAAATCCTAGCACTGTCTAGATATTGAAATTGCACTCTTTTGTGTTCTTAATGCATTTCAACAAGATCAAGTAGCAGCAACAAAATATTCTATTTCCATGGAAATCAGTGTAGTTTTCTTTGCCTCTAATCAGACCACTTTGCTGAAAGCTAAACTGTTTATTTTTAACCTCTCAGAAGATGAAAGCTTGTCATGCCTTTTACATCAGGACTGGGGCTGCTCTTCTCTGCTTCATTAGGTCTTTTGGCTTCAGCCTCACCTGCAACTGAGAGCTGGGCCATGGGACTGATGTGTAGAGGATGCTAATACCTCTGCTCTCTGTCCTCTGCTTTGCTGGCAGTTTCCAGCCCAGTGCAATGGGAGTCGGCATAAAAAATGTCTGTCTGCTGGGATATCTCCTGCACATGCATGAAAAAAATACGTTTGTCTAATCATTAGCCCCAAAAGCACAGGATAGGGTTAGGACTCATATGCCACTTTCCAATCTAGATGATGCTGTCTGCAGTTCCTCCAGGAGCACCCATGGCCTGTACAACTCGGTTTAAGAGAGGTTTCTACCAATTATCATTGAAAATGCAGTAGAGACATTGAGAAACAGGCTGGTTCTTGGAGCCAAACCTGCAGTCTGACCGTCTGGGTTGGAATCACCCCACAGCACTTGTGCTCATATACCATGGTTAGGTAAGGAAGTCTGGAAAACCCCGAGAAAGAGGTAAGAAATGTCAACTCCCAGCACCTGTAAGAAATGAAGTGTTTGTTAAGGACCCTGAAGATTACCATCTCCTCTGTGGAGGCTCAGCACTGCACCAAGCCACTTTCCAGGTGACTAATGTAGGAAGGAGCTAATGCAAAAAAGAAAATTCAGGTGGGGAAAGGAGCCCTCAGGTGAGGGGAATGGCCAGAGGAAAGCAACTGGCAGATGATGGCATAAATAGGGCATAGGGCAAGTAAGCAGGGGGGTGGGAAAGTTAATGTGATTTGCTAAAGGGCATCCTTTTCCTATATATGTCTGTCACCAAGGTCTCCTCTTTGTTGCAGGTGTGCTAGCTTGGTGCTTGTGCGCAGGACAGTAGCACCTGGCTGGCATGTCTTGGGGAGCTAGCTTTGCTGTTTCAAGTTTCTTGGCAGCATCTGAAGCTGGCGGTGTTTGCAGGCCTCCTGTAGGCTGTGCCCATGAGCTTCCCTGCCAACAAAACCAGCCTGATGGATCACAGCAAGATTGGGTGTATCAGTCTGGTAAGACTGATTTGTTGTATTTTTTTTCTCTTTTTCATTCTTGGCCTTAATAGAGATGACCTTGTTGATATCTCTGTTTGGCCTTGATATTGTTGAAAATGGTATACCTGAGCATAGTTTAAAATTAGCCACAGCACTTTTGCTTTCTTTGCCTCGTGTTCTTGTTGGCCTAACAGTGTTAAAGGCCATAGCAGGAACTGAGTACAGTACAGGGCCTGAACCTCTGACGGTAGGAACAGACTTGTCAACGGCCTGAGCAGTTTCCCCTAATTCCTCTCTGGTTTCCACAGCAGAGATGGATAGACTTTATTTACCTCTGCAGATGACATGCAAGAGGGAACTAGCTCCTGCTCCCCCTTTAATAGCTGTGAGGCTTCTGTGCAGATAACAAGAGCAACCAGCAGTAAAGTTGCCTCCTTGCCAGTAAGGTCAGTAGCTGCAGCTCCAAATTCACAGGGGGAAGATGTGCAGGAAAATGCCACTTTTGTGCGGTTGCTTTTCACCCTCAAGGTGGCACTGAACTGCCTGCATGGTGTCTCTGCCAGGTGATGTTCTTATGACACCAAAAACTTACTCCGACCCTTTCACCATCTGCTCAAGTAGTGCTAAGGTCGAACTGGGGAGAAAGCACAATGACGATCAGAATGACCTGACGTAAAATAATCTCCTCCGCTTTACTTTGTGGTTTTTGTTAGCATTCAGATAAGATTTTAATTAAGGTTTTCATTTATTACCTATTGATCTTTGATATTTACCCATGGTTTTGGTTTTTTTTTTAATTGATTTGATCTTGCTAGATAAGAATTAAATACACAATTACTCTTAGGTTAGCTGAAACTGAATAGTTCAGTTAATGAATGATTCGCTGACAATACTAATTGCTCAGTCTCCTGACAGACTCCAGGAACCACTGCAAGACAAACTGCTATTTATACCAGGTGTCTAAACGTGGTAGATGTTTAGGGAGAAGAAGCAGATAAGCAGGATTAGGGAATTTCAAAAAAAAGTTAACCTTTTACCTTTCTGGGCCACACAGGCCTTGTCTGAGGCGTCATTGCTAGGAAAATGAGGCCATTGTAAGATTTATTGGCTCAGTGCAGCGTTTATTTAGTGACAGTCACAAAAGGTAATTGTGTGAGCATGTGCAGCCTGGAGTGTTTAATTGCCTCTGCGCCATGGCTCCCGTGCGTACACGGGGAAGTACTTCCCCAGATGTATTAAGTAGTGTCTTTCTCAATATATAAAACACTGAGAATATAGCGTTAGCAATCCCACAGCATTGCTGTGGCAAAGTGATTGTGTGCGCGAAGGAAGCAGCATAAGAGGAAGCAGAGCCCCAGTTTCGTTCTCATTTTATCCCTACACAGAAGGTCTCTTGGGAGCATCATTTCTGGTGACTCCGTCCTGTGGAGCAACAGCCCTCAGCAGCAAAACAGGCAAGTCAGCCAGAACCAGGATTTCCCTTTTTTTTTAAAAAAAAAAGAAATCACAACAAAATCACAACTTTGCTTCTCTTCTTCCTGCCTGTTTTCTCTAGAGAGAGCTATCTTTACTTCCCAGTTTTCCTCCTTTACAAGCACACTTTTTTTCTTTTTGGCACTGAGAGAAGAGGAAGAAAAGAAAGTACGTAGGAGGAAATGAAAGAGAAAAGGATAAGCACAACCTGAAAAAGCATTTACTTTCTTTATCGCTGCCTAAAAGCAGGAAATGGCTTTAAAATATTTTTTTTAATATAGAGGTCATTCAAAGTAATTTTTCAAAAAATGCCTGCCAGCTCAAGCAATTGCTTCTGCGTCTGTTGTATGAGTGAGTAACAATGAGATGGTAAAAACTGGCTGCTACCATAATTTTTCAGAAAGGTAGTGATTCTGAGCCGCATCACTTCTTGCTTTTGTATGGCTTCTTGATTACACATTATGATACCAAATACTAGGTTTATTGATGCCTTCTGCACTTTGGGTTTAGATTATACTGTTTGGCCCTGAACGCGGAGCCAGGGAGCAGCAGGGGCTGCCCAACCCTGCAAGGAAGCACCACCTGTTGATGGAGAGAAGCCAAACCATCACCCACATCCTTGCCCTGGAAGGAGAGAGAGAGAAAAAAAAAAAAACCACCAACACAAAAAAACTCCAAACAAACCAGGAAAAGGCTGGGGGTTTTAATGTGTTTTTGTTTGGGTTATTGGGTTGTGGCGTTTTTTGTTTTGTTTTTTTTTTTTTTATACCTCCGCAAGACTGGCAAGGATTAGGAAGGGAGCAGGTTGGGATGCCAGGGCTGAGCTTCCTCTGCCACAGCCTGGCCAGGAGGGACAACTTGGGACCATGCCCAAAGGAAAAGTGATGCTCAGCCAGGGGATTGTAAATAGCCAGGAGGCTGCCTGAGGATAGTCCTCTCCAAACGCTGTTTGGAGTGGAAATGGGAAAGCCCAGCATACTGATAATCAGAAAGGATCTGGTTCAAGGGCTAAAATGGAAAGCTATGTGTTGGTGTAAAATGCTGAGTCTCAATTTTCCTCTGACACGTAGGATTCATTTCTGGGCCTTGCAGTTTATGAGATAATGGGCTGTGTAACTGTTCCTCATCTCTGTGACTAACGGCTCCTTTTTGGCACACGTCCTGGAACTCAAAGCAGTGTAATTTTTAATTCTGGATATCACAACTAATTATACTATTACAACTAGCTGTAACATTACAACTAGCATTATTCGTCTTAGCCTTGGTCGTCCTTTCCCTTTTATAAATCCTACTTCTTCTGCACAGATTAAATTCTGAGGCTATTAACGCTTTGATTATGGTTTAGTCATATTAAATTATCCCTTGGTAGTAAGGCTGTCCTGTCAACCACTATGATACCTACAATTAATTGAAAAGATAACTGGTAGTTTGATGCAAAGGCTGCACCTGGCTAGGATAGCAACCCCCAGGGTGCCTGGTGCAGACTCAGGTGCACCCTTCCTCCTTTCTTGCAGTGAAGCTGGAGACAAAACAGAGTTAGGCTGTAAATGGGAGCAGGATTTACACCCGTGACAAGGTTGGGTGGCTGTATGCTGAAGCATAATTAGGTATTTAAGGCCTCTTGGGTGACAAAAAAGGGAGAAATATCAGGAACTGGTAATCAAGTTACTATAGAATGTTCTGCTTGAAACTGAGTCTCCATCCCTACATGTTCAAAGGGCCTTGGGGAAAGCCCACAACTCCGGGGAACAAAACCCATCATGTCTGAGTGCTTCAGCCCTGATGTACGATACCACTGCCCATCCATGCATGTGGCCTGTCAGGGCAGTTTTTACCAGGGTGTTTTGGGGTCCCTGAGGGTTGTGTGCCACAGAGCCTCCTATTACCAGCAGACGGGCTTTGGGGTAATTTCCAAATATACGTCACCTCTGTATTGAACAGCCCCAGGGGAGCAGCTCAATGGATAATTGCCTTTTTGGCAGCTGTTGTCCACAGCTGGGAGATGCCCTGGAATGGCTGCTCACCAGAGGCACAGTGTGACCAGTGCCCGAGTTATTTATTTCTCCCTACGCTGGGCTAGATGATGAGCTACGATTTTCTTTTCCATAATTATTGATACACTGGCTGGTAAATGCTTCCTTGTCTTTTTGCCAGTCTCAAAGGTTAGCTTGTTAACGAGGAGGTTTTCAGATACTTGCCACTGGTGTTTCCTTTGACGGGGAGCGGGGTGTCTTTTAATAGTTGTTTGTTGCTGTTCACATGGGCAGGCAGCAAGATAACAAGGCAAATGATTGTCTGCTTCGCTGATCAGAGCTTGTAATAATCACTCGCTTGGTGATACAGGTTCAATTCCTGACAAACCAAAAGGCATTTGCCATTTTGGCTGATGCTATTTTTATCCCTGACACAGACCAGTTGAGTACGGTTTTGTTGCATCTAATTGCAAATGATCTTTGATTTTTATTTTATTTTTTTCTTTTTATGTCTCCAGAGGCATACCTTTTGGAGTGCCAGCAGCAGGCAATATGATTTCAAAGCATTTGGGAATGCCAATTACGGTTTATTTATGTGATGATTGAACTGCCTGAGAGCTCAGTGCCCATCAGAATGCACTGTGGCCTTAGAAGAAGGGAATTTTCTTCCTTGCCTGCATCTGATGAGGAAGGAGGCTACTGTTCTCTGTAGTAATCACCTCAGCTCAATGTTTTTGCACCCGCAAAAAGTGTCGTATCCATCCTTACATGGAGGCTGATGCATTTTCATGTTGATTTTGTCTGTGCTAATTTATGTTATTGCACAGAGAATACAAAAAAAAATTGCAAGTATCTCCAAAAGAAGAAACATTATTTTGTTTTACTAATATGTAAATGTAATAGCATTAACTTAGTTTCATGCCAATTTATTTCTTAGCTCCATTAAACCCAACTGGACAAAATTGATTCGTGGTGTGGGTGGTTTTTTGTTTGGCTGTTTTGGGGTGGTTTTTTGTGGTTGGGTTTTTTTGTGTTGTTTTTTTTTTGTTTGTTTGTTTGTTTTTGTTTTTTTTTTACTATTTGAGTATTGGCAGAACTTTATTTGCCTGAAAAAGGGTAGGACTTAGGAGCTCTGTTTCCAACACGAAATGCCCTGTATTTTGGACATAGGTTCCATTGTTGAGTCCTGGGGCACAGTTACAGTAGTGCATCTTC
Source organism: Rynchops niger (assembly GCA_013400035.1). Classification (NCBI taxonomy): domain Eukaryota; kingdom Metazoa; phylum Chordata; class Aves; order Charadriiformes; family Laridae; genus Rynchops; species Rynchops niger. Next base: position 26,662 of record VXBH01000483.1, on the reverse strand, counting down.
GGGCCCTTGAGCACAGCAGCAACGCATTGCACATCTTTCCAAACTGCACAATCCTTGCACGTGGCTGAAGGATGGCTTTTGCTGCCAATATGTTGGGATCTACCCTGTGCTCCCCTTCCTCAGGGCTGGGCCTGGAGCTTGCAAACTCTGCTAATCGGCGCCTTCCCTCCTAGTCTTACTCCTGTTAGTTGTTACTATTCCCAGAAATTTTTTTGAATTTGGATTTAGCTGGTCCTGTTGCCTTCCCCTGCGTGGCATGTGAGCAGAGCAAGCTGCTCTTGGAATCCAGGAGAAATTTGGCCACACTGCGTAAAACCAAGTGAGACTTCATCCTGAGGGATTTAACCCAATGTATATGGAGCTCACATGATCTATAAATAAACAGAATGCATATGTTAGGGTACAAAAGTAGGAGGACAACGTCAGAAGATATTTACCGCTTGCCTGAGGAGCAGTCAGTTTAGATGAAAGCTTTGTGGCCAGACTTTTCCAAAGAGCTCACTTGCATGATTGAGGTCAGCTCTCATTTAACCGCTAAAATTAGTGTTGGGGCTTTTAGACAAGCTGACTATTTCAGGTGGTAAACGGCTTTGACAGTCTGGCCATAAACATCCCAGAAAGTGTTGCTGAGTGCAAAAAAAAAAAAAAATCGTTTATGGAGTTTCTCCAACAGGAGTGAACCTCCTCTGGAAACATATCCCTCACAAGGTCTTGAAAATCTTCTTCGGCCTTGCACACAGGTAGTACAAACTTGGAGATATATATACCAACATGAACAACGTGGAGATATAGATACCAACATCTGGGCTCCCCTGTTCAAGAAGGACAGGGAACTGCTGGAGAGGGTGCAGCAGAGAGCTACCAAGATGATTAGGGGACTGGAACACCTCTCCTATGAAGAAAGGCTGAGGGATTTGGGTCTCTTCAGTCTGGAAAAAAGACAGCTGAGGGGGGACCTTATCAACACTTATAAATACTTAAAGGGTGGGTGTCAGGAGGATGGGGCCAGGCTCTTTTCAGTGGTGCCCAGGGACAGGACAAGAGGTAATGGGCACAAACTCCAGCATAGGAAGTTCCGCCTAAACACGAGGAGGAACTTCTTTCCTTTGAGGGTGTCAGAGCCCTGGCACAGGCTGCCCAGAGAGGTGGTGGAGTCTCCAACTCTGGAGACATTCCAAACCCGCCTGGACGCGTTCCTGTGCGACCTGCTCTGTGTGACCCTACTCTGGCAGGGCGGTTGGACTAGATGATCTCCAGAGGTCCCTTCCAACCCTGTGATTCTGTGAATAGATAGATACGGATATATCACTCCTCAGCAGAGTGGCTACTACAGCTGTGGCTATTGGAGCTGCTGAGCAATCAAGTGATACAAGTTTCAATGCAAGTACAACGGTTCCCAGCCATAAACCAAGCAAATGCAACTATAGCACTGCATCCTCTGGTTGTCCCCACGAATGGCAAGGGTTTCATTTTNAATTGACCTAAAAAGAGAGCAAGAAAAAGGAAAAAAACAAAACAAAACAAAACAAAAAAACCCAAAAACCAGAATAGCACAATTTTTTTTTTTTTCTCACTCCTGTTTTTGTTGTTGTTCTTTGTCTTTTGTTTTTAGCTTTAAAAGCCTGAAATTTTCCCTACAATGAGTTGGGTGAGATGTATTTTTAGAAGACAATAAGTGTCTCATGAAGCTAGAGCTGGATCTAATAAGGAAAAGACTAATTGAGGTAGGGCAAGAACCAAAGGATAACGTTTCAGTTATTATTATGAAAATTTCCCTTGAAGAGGAAGAGGAAACAGCTGGGATTAACATAAAGGTCTCACTTGCATTTTGACTTCTTGAAGTCAAACAGAACAAGAAATGTTTGTTAAGCAATGAAAAATTGAAATACTATTTTTGAGTTTTTCGTATAAAACCCTTTAAACCTTTACATGAAAAATCAAAAAAAAAAAAAAAAAAAAAAACCAACATTTTTTTCCAGGTGCCCCGCAGAAAGCTGGCCCTTTAGAAAAGACTGTACTCCTCTTTCTTTATCGGTGTCAGATACTTTAGGTTTAATGTAAAAATCACAAAATTGGTAATACAAGGGGCAGCAAATGAAACCAAAGACCTTCACTGAACCACTCAGCAATGAAAGGTGCCCTGCCACATGCTGCCTAGGTTATTTTAAACTCATGCGCAAGTGTGCAGGATAGATTTTTTTTCTTTTAATAAAATAATATAAAAAAAAAAAATTCTACATGCTGAGATGACTATATACACTAACTTAACCCGAGTGCTTTTTGTAGAGTGTATTTTTCTATTCGAAGAATGAAGTCAAATGTGGCAAGCCAGGATATGGCATTTAATTCACCTGATAGCTCAATGTATTTATGCAAAATAGTACTATATAAAGAGAGGTAGGTGGTTAATAGAGCTTTTGCGGGGTGGGGGGTGGTTTAATAGGGAAAGCTGTAATTAATTCTTATTTCCTGTATTGTTGTTCAATGGGAAGGGAATTTCAGGCAAACTTGATGCAAACAAGATTGTGCCCTCTTCCTTTTCTGGCTGCGGGGCGAAGCAGTTCAATGGACATGGCCCCCACCCCAGCTGATCCATCATACTCATGCATTTTGGATATTTGCAACAAAGGCTTTCTCAACAGCTGCCTCAAAGTCATGCCCTTATAGTGCTGCAAGCCTGGGACCTGGTGATCTGCAGGCTAATCTAAGATTTTGGTGGTGTTTAGATAGGAAAGTGATCAAAACAACCAAAGCTGTACCTAATTGCTGGCTACTGAGGATATCATGTAAATAAGCAGTACTTGAAGCAGGACTTTTGGCAGAAAGGTCCCTGGAAGGTTATTGACTATATCTGCAGGAGAACCTGCAGGTTCATTAATCACTTATGAAAAGAAGTTTGGGGGTTTTTTATGAGCTAGAAGATATAATTAAGACAAATGAAGAAAGGGAGGTTCTACGGCTTGCTTTATGACAGTAATGGAAAGTCAGAGCTTTATCTCAAGAGCATACCCACCATCTGTTGGGAGCTGAAGCAGGTACTGAGTGATAAGGCCATGGCCTTTGATCATTTGTCAAAATTAAACCTCGCTGAACGTCCTCACTGGGTGAAATTCAGCCCTTGGATATACAGGTAGTTCTTATTAAAGACATGCATCTGAGAGCTAAACGCAGCTATAGGGGTCCTAGCCAAAAAAATTTCATCAGGGTATAAAAGCGAATTTTCACTATCACAGTTATATGGAGGGACTGGTATTGTTCAGTGAATGAAGTCCTGCAGATCTCTGATAAAAATGATCTTTATGAAAACTATTAAATTGGGTTCGGCCATCTCGGGTTATTTTATTGTTATTATATCTTTGTCAGCTATCATCCAGAACAAAGTTTTCAGACTTTCCAGGAAATTAACTGAAGATCAGTTACTGTGCTGTCTTCCAAATTTATGGCTCTGCAACTAACTACAGACCCAGATGTGATAAATAATCGCTCATGTCTTCTAGCCCATCAAATAATAGAAATCTGCTTCCTTGGGAGTAGGCAAAATAAAATTGGTGCATTACAAACAAATTTATTAAAAGGTGCATTCAATCTTTCATGAAACACGAGGAACCATCAGTGCTTAGTAGGGAATGAGATTATTTATTTTATTTTAGTATGAATGTATCTGAGAAACTCAATAAGAGGAGTCCAGCATGGAGTAAGTTTACCTTCTGCATGTCAAAAGTAAAGGCCAAACCCGGAGCTGCTTAATGGCTGCATAATTTATCAGTTCAGAATCAAGGAGTTGCGGGTTGTAGCTAAATTATTTGTGAGGTAATTTGGCTTGACCTTAATGAGGCTAAGGTCCCACAGACCACGGAAAACTCTATCAATCTCTCTGGCTCTGGAAGCACTTGCAGGTTTTTCTTATTGTATCATCGCAAATGCATTTGTTGTTTGTCAATCTCAGGGCAGGTGAGATTATTTTTAAAAAAAGAAATTTTTTTTTAATAAATAAGACTGTAACAGCAAGGATTCAACCTGGGATCTGTTTTCTATTTCTGTTTATTGTATTGAGGGGTATTTTGCACCCCCAAGGCTTTCTCAAGAGCAGGCAGTAAAGTGTATGAGGCAGGGGGGAGGTGAGCAGGATGACAGCGGCAGTGTTGCTGGATGGAGTCCTCCCAGCTCCTTGAGGTTGTGGTCCAGGACATAGCTCATAGGTCACTCTAGTAATCCTGGCTGCTTTGAGCCCACTATGCTCTGGCAAATCCAGTTTAAGTGGCAAAATGGGTGCCAGGGTACAGTGGTGAATTCCCCGGAGGCAGATGTAGAAAATCTTTTCATCCTCTTTAGTCTGCGATAGTAATGATTCAGTTTCTCCCTTTGCACAGACTTTTTGTTTAGCCGGTCCCTTTGTCTTGCAGCCTTTCTTGCTGCAGATAAGGATAGGCGCTATGATGCGGTGAGAAAATAACTCCTGGTCACCTTAGACAGAAAGCACATGAGGAAGGTTACTCATCTGAAAGGTTTTGCTTGTACACAATTAAGCCAAAGCAGGGACGTTTCACTAACTGGTGGCTACGTAATAGTAGAACCAGTTCCTGCATGTTTCCAGCCTTCACCAATACAGCACTGTACTGGTCCTTCATCTGCCCGAACTCTTTAAAATCTTATCAGTCTTTCCTGGCCCTCCTGTCAGCAGTTGCCAAGTAGCTCATCTATCAGATGCCTGGTTTGGCCAGGCGTGTAGCGGAGATGCAACAAAAGCAAGATGCCTCCGCTCATCACCACAGTGATAGAGAGATCCGACACCTGGATTTCTCTAAGGTTTTTTATCCCTGCAGCAAGGCTTATTGTTTGTATAGGTGTTGATTCCAACTCTTAATTTCCTGACTACAATGTAAGTTTGGGCCAGATTTCTCTGCATGAATAAACATGGTGATTAGTAGGCATGAATTACTAGGCATCTTAAATTCCCCTTTGTGGATTATTTTTGCATTGCAAAAGATGGCAGAAGAGCATCCCATGGCTGTTTGCACACCTGGATCATCCCACAATTATTTGCTCAAAGGCTGAGGATCTGGTATGGTGTCTATTTAAGATGATGCAAAAGCTTCCAGTGGTTTCAGTGAGCACTGCTCTCAAGTGAAATTGCTTTTGTCAACAGTCTTTGCTACTTTTCTTCGGCAAACTGTTGTCACTTTTTAATATGGGGAATCACCTGTGTTCTTTTGCTGTAGCACTGCCTATGTTTCCCCTGTTGCTTTGCTTACAGTGTTTTCTTAGCAATATTTAGTTTGTTCCCATTTCCAATAGATACCTCCAGGACCTGCTCTTTGGGGGCTAGTTTTTAGTCTGCTTTCTTACGCCCTTCTCACACAGCAAATCCAGCTGCAATATTTTTTTTTCCCAGTCCGTTATTCTGCCTCATATATTTCACAGGTTTTCTTCCCCTTTCTCCCTCTTCCTCCTCCCTCCATGCAGAACAGTGCAGGAGCCCAAAGCACAGGTGTGTTCCACCCTGTGCCTTGGCTCCTTCTCCCTTTCTACTTTCTTCATCATTTCCTCCTGATAATAGCCCCTTAGAAATGAAATAATAAACAGAGAAGGAGCCAGGGAAGGAGGCAGTATGGCCGCCCTTCTAGAAATAGGAAGGCAAAGGTACTGGGTGGTGAATGGTAGTTTGACATAACAGTATCTGAGCCCTCCTTATCCATTTTGTTGCTTTGTGCTAAGCATAACTGTCACACTGTCTCTATTTTGAAGGTGGACGAAGGGGTTCACACAGCAAGACCAGGCAGTTCTAGCTTTTATTTTCACAAAGCGAGGCTTCAAAATGTAAAGCAAAGCTGCAGAGACCTCTGGACAGTGCAGGCTAAACGAGACAGCAGTAGCGAGCTCCTGGGCTTCCCCACAAGGGTACCAGAGGAATTTGGGGTCTCCTGTCCCAGAAACAAGAGTTTGAGAAACAGACTCAAAGTCAAGATTTGTATTTGCTCATTCACTGTAATGGGTCGGGGTTCTAAAACAGATTTGGGATTTTTTTTTTATGTTCTGAATTTTCTTTCAATGGTAGTGTTATTACTTAATCTGGAAAGATATTTTAGCTATTTAGACACCTCAGTATTTCAGGGAGATCTCTTATTTCAGAAGGAAACTAACTCGGTGTTTAACTCATAGCAGTATCTTTTGCAACCTGTTTTTAATGGGAAAAGCAAAGATAAATTCAACCTAGTGCAAATCATAAGAATATTATGCAGTGTCTTCTTTCATCCTTTTTCAGGCCAGACCTGCCAGCCAATGTTACATAGAGCTCTCTGGTAGGGAAAAAGAGATGCAGAAAGTGCTGCCATCAGTCTTCCCTTGCACTTAGCTAGACCCGTTGACATTCACGGAGTGTAATGGCAGGAAAGCTTTCCAAAGCCATTGACTCCAAAAATTTGAGTTATCATCATTGTCGTGTCTCAGTCTGACAGGGAAAATGATTTGTCGGTCAAAACGTCTTATAAACACGCACATTTGATTCAATTTAATCAGAGGCAGTCCCTCAGTCTGAATCCGAAAGGCTCAACCGCAAGTGAAGGAGGAATGAAATTGTAGGTAATTCACTTACTCCTGCACCACCGTCCCATCGGCTCTGGGTTGGTGGGGAAGGGATCAGCACAAATGCCGGTTGTTCTGTGAAAGGGAGGCTCTCCCAGGCTTTGGGAGGAGGTCCCCACTTTGGCTCAGTGCAGCCATCCAGGTATGGCTTGACTGGCAAAGACTTGAGCTTTGTGTTTCTGCATGGGGCTGCACTAGGGTAGTTGGCTTCAAGCTCACGGGGTGCTTGTGCCATGGGGGTTGGTATGGGAGCCTGCTGGGAAGGGGGAAAAATGCAAGTAGCGTTTTTGCCTGTATGACACTGGTCAGGGATGGGGCTGGCCCACTGCCAGCTGACTGTAAGCAGGATCTCATTCTGCAAGCACTTACGGGCCTGAGTAAATCTACTTGTGCTAAATGGCCTTATTAAACTCAAGGCTGTATACGCTGCAAATCTACACAAAGAGGAATTAGAGCCCAGATTAGATTAGTCGCTAAAGGCTGTGAACGTACAGCTGTTTGCCAAATTGCACATTGAATTTCATTTTTGCGTAGACTTTTACTGATAGCAATTTGAAGGCAGTCATTAGTGCCATCAGCCTTTGAATGAGAAATTTCAAGGGACACTTCAGTATAAATCTGCTCCTCTGCTATAAGAAATTATTCCTGATTTGCTTCGGGCTATGGAAACCAATTACATGAATATTGCACAAACCCCAAACAGGGGTAGCACTTCTGGCGATAAACAGACATACATTTACTTCCTATTAACTGTGTGGGTGTGTAAACATAAGGAAAACTGTTTTTTCAACTTGAATTTAATAACCAGAAAATAGTTGGAAGAAAGAATCATCATTTACAGTTAGAATACAAGACTCTGGCCATCCTTATTCCCTTCCTCTGCAAGCCAGCTGGATTTGTGAAAACAGACATACCATTTCCTGTTAAGTCATAAATACTGCAGGCTTACCAGCTTTTTTTCTTATTTTTTACCTTTTCCTTACCAGCTCCTAGGTCTCAAGATTTAGGAAAGAGCGTGATACTAATTTTCAGAGCTAAACTTGACATAACTCACAGTGCTCTAGTTTTCTTTTAAACTTCAACTGTGTTTCTCTTCTGTTCCAGATACTTCAGAGCTGCCCTGTAATCCCTGAACCCTGCTGAATTCACACCCTGGTGATACATCAACATTAAAGGGATGCAACTGGTAATTCTGCCTGGCTGTTGAACTGCTTTGTGTCAACCTGTTTCTAATGGCTGCTATCAATATATGTGTTTTACCTCTTCCAAGCTACAGTGAAAATGCTTTAATCTTATTATTAGTATAAAAATAAGTCATTACTAATGCTTAAAGCAGTTGTTATCTCTTCTCCCTGCCAGCCTGTTCTATTATGTTAATATTAGTAGTTCTAAAATGAAGCTTTGTACATGTGAGTTGGGCCTCCCATGTCATTTGTTTGAAAATCCTGAGAGCATTTTTTTAAATAAAAACTGTGCAGGGAAGGAAGAGGGTCTTTTTATTTACCTTCATTTTTCTATCCTTCAGGACTTTTCTTGCTGGGTATTCTCAGGTTGCTGCTGCAATTAGAAGACTTAATTGGTTTTAAATGAAAGCTGAGATTCCTGCATTCCCCAGGAGCTGGAGTTTTCATTAAAACCACCACCCAATATCATGAGACTTGCAATTAAATTCCTGAGCTGCCAACACAGTTGCAAAACGGTTTGTAAAGCCAGGGTGGGAGAAATATGTTGGGAGAGCCGTCTCCCAGGTGGCGTAAGCTTCTGCGACTGCTTCAGCTTTAGCTTTAGCTGAGCTCTGGATATTTACTGAGGCACAGCACTGCTGAAACCAGATCTAGCCAAGTCTTTAACCAAGCTGGGGCCAGGACAGATGCAGCTACAGCATGTGTATTTGCATGTTGCCTGCGTGAAGGAAAAGACATATAATTGCTGCAGGAGGACTTTTGTTAATCTCCGTGTGTAAGGGCCTGGCTGGGAGGCAAAGAATGGACCATGAAAGCTTCAGTTCCATCTTCTGGGACTCTTGCAAAGGTTAATCCTACTGCAAAGCTTTTCTTTCCAAGAAATTGTAGCATTGGGAAGCAAAAAATAATAATACGTTCTGTGTCTCCACTCTCCAAACTCATCTGAGTAGAAAAGGAGCGCATCGTATCAGCTTTTCTCCCAGTTGCTTGGCTTAGTTCAGTGAGCTTAGCGTAACATGGGAGAAGTTGTGCCCTGCCAGGCTGGGATGTGAACTGATATCTAACCAGTAGGAAAGAGCTTAGGATTTAGGGGAGAGGTTTTCCTTTGTTAACTGCTCTTGCATGACACGCTAAAAAAAGCATCCAAGTTTAACAAGAGCAGCCTAGCAGAAAAGTGCTGGTGTGTCAGTAATGTAGATTAATGAATCTTTGATCCAGGTGGCCAAATGCATCTTCCCTTGATGTGCTACTGCAGGGTTCCAGCACAATCAGAAGTTCATTTGAAATTGTGACAGTGAGAAGTGAGGAGCACTGGTAGGCCAGAAGGAAGAGCCATCAAGAATCAAAATTAATTACAAAACAGACACACAGTTTTTGCTATTTTGGGCTGTCTTCTCCTTCAATACCTTAAAACAAGAGAGTACACTGTAAAACCAAAAGCTCTTATACCCACTACAGAATTTCAAATAAATTCTTTCCCTTCAGAATTAGGGAAAAAGTCCTTCCAGGTTTGATCAAGAGAAAGCTATGCAGGGTTCTATGGTCCTCTCTCATTAGCCCTGTCTGAGAAGGAGCTCAGGGAGGTCCCTGTCCTTTCTTCTGGCTGCTGAGCTCCCATCTTCCTGTGGGCAGTGGTCCTTGCAGCCTTGCCACACGCGAACACGAAAAGCTGGGTATCTGTCCCCCAGGTAGTTGCTATTTTCCCCCTTTTAGGTGCTGGAGAGAGCTGTGCTTTTTTTTTTTTTTTTTAAATAAGACCAATATTTGGAATAACTTGTGATTTCAATTGTAAACAAGCTTGCTGTCATTATGTAGCAGCAGCTGCCGGAAAACATAAAGCGATTTATCCAACAGGCCCTACCTCTCAGTCTAGCAGGCCTAGAGACCAAGCTTTCCTGGGATGAACTACCACTGGAATAGCAGCCAGCTCTTTTCTTTTTTTCTTTTTTTTTTCTTTTCCAGCAGTAGTGCTACTTTTCCAACTTAAAAGCAAAACCTGTTCCTTTGCTCCACGTCGTGCAAGTCTGCAGAGACAGCGTGGAGGAAGATGGGCAGAGGCTGGGAGCGCTTTCATCTTAATGGGGCTCTGCGTGTGTGTGAACATCCCGGGGGGAGCCCTCTCTTGGGGGTGTGCGGGGAAGAGCTTCAGAGCCCGCGGCAGTGTGCAGTGCTGATAAGGAGATGAAACAATAGCTAAGACACGAGAGCCTCCGCACAATTACTTGGTGAGGATGTTACAGAGTCAAGTGCTTTGCAGGTTTCGTTTGCTGCACCGAGCAAATCCGCTCACTCCTGAACGGTTAACTCTTTCTCTTGCTTTACAGTGTAATTTAATGCACACCTTTTAAGGGCATCCAAATTTGTGAATGCTAAGGAAATACCACTTGTGTTTCTTGTTACTTGCAATGGTTTACGTTTCCCTGCTTCCAGGGCTGCTGTGAGATCTCTCAAACACTGCAGTGGAGCCCAAGCCCGGAGGCTATGCGGAGATTTAGCGATGCCCAAGCCGTGCTCTGGCAGAGATGAGAAACCTGAGATGTCCTTGCTTGAGATCCAGAAGTGGAACCAAGGAACCGTTCCCAAACTTCTTGTATTATTGATATCTCATTTCCTCATTAATGCCACCAAGATTTATGTGAAGGGACTTCCACAGTGCTAATGGAATTACCCACCTAAATCTCCTCCGCAACGATGGCAGGGAACGCTCCAGTTCCCTGCCCTCATGTTAGTGCTGGGTGAGTAATTGAATTATTTGTTACCTATAAAAAGTACAAATCCTTTCCTTAAAGGTTTGATTTTTACTTTTTTTTTTTGTTGGTAGCATTGAGGGCTTTTCAGTACCTTTTACTTAGGCTTGAGTTATAATTCGAAATACAAGTTGAAAACATTTTGATCATTTTTCTTATTCAATGTCACTGATGGTCAGTGGTTTCAGTCAATTAGCTCTGCATTTTTTTCACTAATAAAATGTTGTCCTGCAACATTTCACCTACCTCTATTTAATGCACAAAATCTGTCTAAAAGACGATCTTTGAAATAGATACATTTCCCATTAGCACTAATAGTTATTACATGTTTACACTGGTGAAGTCCTTAATGCACTGTTCCTCTGTATGATCTGCATCACTGGTTGAAAGCAAGGAAGACATTTACCAAGGCGAGAGAAGCCCAGCAGTCTCATCTTTTACGGTCAGGCAGACATGGTGTTTCTTGAGGCTGTAGCAAAGACGGGGCATGAAAAGACCCTCTGAAGGGGACACGAGTCTCAAAAGGCACAGAGGCCACATAGTCACAAGATCAGAGGCTGGATTGGAGGGATGCGGGCAATTTTGGGGGTATCCTTCCCACAGACCGAGCAAGGTGCCCTAGGCAGGCGTGGGTGGTCATGGCTGTGCGCTCCTTCCTTCCCTCACCTTGTGGTGACTTGGGCAGAGGCTGCAACGGGTTGAAGGAGCACGGTAGGAGCCACGCAACTTCTGCATGCCTGTGCCTGTGCCTGCTCCTGCCGGGACTTTCACGTCACTTCAAATCTGGTTATGATTTTGCTGAAAATCCTTATCCGTAGCCTCACTGCTGCCAGTTAACTTCCTAAAATCCCCTTGCATTTGATGTCTGTGTCAGTGCACAGAACTGCACTGGTTGAGCTCAGGGAGGATAAAAGGAATTGCTTGTGGTGAGCAGGGCTGACTTCTGGTCTAGCGAAAATGACCATGAAAGAGCAGGAATAAATCTGAAAGGAGACATTCTGAAACCAAGATGGGAGGATACAGCTGGGGCTGGGCAGCCTATTGTGTGAAACCACTTTTACTAATCTTGTTCAAGTGTGTGCACAGACAGCTGGGAGTGATTTATTCATTGTAATGGGCCTGATCCTGTCAAGCTGTGAGTGTTGCCAGCAAAGGTGACGGGGTCGGCTGCTCCATGTGGTAGTTGGGAGAGATTGAATGCAAGTTTAGGAAGTATGAGACTCTGGAGATTAATGATGGAAAACCATCATGTGTCTGGGGAGAGGAAAGTAAGCAGGAAACAGGAGCCTAAATTATGCTGCAGCTCTCTGGGCAAAACACTTGGGTTATAAATATTCCGGTAGCGTTTAGAGCAGGGCTGGCTGTGCTGATTGCTCTTCTCTGTCCTTCAGTAACATTGTGTTATTCATGGTAGCATTCTGCTTTGCTGACAACACCCCCCAGAGCATCTCAGAGGTGTGGGAGGAGGCTGTGTGTGGGTTTGGCAGCAAGACTTCTGAATGTGCTGGTGAGCGAGGCGGCTGTGCCCTGCTTGTCACTGCAGCACTGCAGGACAGGGGCGGTGAGTTGGGTTGTGAGTGTTTAATTGCTCAGCTGATGCCAGGGATGCTGGTTTAAAAGAGCATCTTCTCAAAGGAGCCAAACCTTTATGTGGGATCACTGACTCGGCTTGACCTTTGCCATTGAGCTGGCACAAGGGCTTGAAAAGAATCATCCCCAAAGCTGACAGGCAAGGGAAAGTGAGGAAAATGCAGGGTGCTAAGGCCCCAACTGGATGGAAGAGCTGGGAGCAAAGCAACAAAATGCATCTCATTGTCAGGGTTAAAGCACAGCAGACTTCAGCCTTCAACCCCACAGCAATCGCTTCATGGGAGCAAAGCAGTTATTGCTCCAGGGAGTTGGTGCCTGTGGTGAGCTCCACCATTCTTTCCCTCTTTGTCATGGCCCTTTCCTCAGGAGGATCGAGGTGCAAGTGGAAGTTGCTCACCAGCTCACGCAGCTTGTGATAAACAAGACCAAGCACTGGTCAGTGTTTTCTAGGCTGCAATTTATGGGGTCAGTGGGAATTGCTGCATTGCTGAATGCAGTCAATCCGCTTAACAGCACAGCATTGCTTCTGAAAGATTCTGTCTGTGTGCTCCTGGCTGCTGCTGTGTACAGAAATGGAAAGCGCAATCCAGCCTCTGGTTCAAATGAATGTTCTCTCTAATCTGGAATAGCTCTACCCTGGGAAGTGCCTTAAATAGGATAGCAGGGCTGCCAGGCTGGGGAGTATGCTTTTTTTTTTTTATTTCTAATGAACAGAACTTTATTCCTATCATAAAAAAAGCTTAGTGTGGAAAGTTAACTAAGATAATGTTTTTAGAAGATGAAAATATCAGGAATTCAAATAAAAGGCAACAGTGGTGTTTGGTTTGGGTTTCTTTCTCCTCTTTTAAAGCCTCTGGGAGTTCATTTCCTGGTGTCATTGTCGTAACTCCAGACTTAAGTAATTCATCTGTATTCGTGTCGTTCCCACGTATGCTTCCATAAGTATTGCATGGAATTCAAACTAAATGGACAGTTAAACTAAAGATGGTACTGAGCAAATCAGACTGCAAACCACACACCTAGGCAGAAACACAGACCTCTGCAAGAGCTCCACTGTGCTATCAGTTGTTTTCTGCCTGGCTGCAATGATTTTTTTTGACTTGTTTATATGAAAAGGCCACTTTGGTTTTTGTTTCCATACGTGACATATAATGAGACCAGTGCTGATGTCCCTGTGGTATCAGTTTAAGTTTTGCCTCTTTCTCTAGCTGATATACTGGGCTGATATATTTGCCCTGTAGGAAGGACACATGGAGCTAGGACATGCAGCGCAGACTCCAGCCCTGAAATTTAGGGGCACTTGCTCTGAGCTTAAATGTGTAGGGTAGTGATTACCAGAGATGGAGCATGGCTGGTCAGCCAAGTCTGATGTTTCTCAGGTACAAGTCTCCTCTGGAGGGGGAACATTTTGCAAGCTTAGATTATGACCATTGTTGTGTCAGTGACTGTCATCTACTTGATGTCAACCTCATCTGTGCATGTTCATCCAATCTGCAAGTTTGGTTGTTTTAGAGCAATATGAAGGAAAATGTGTTTTGAACTGTAGAATTGTGCGAGCTTGTTTGCAAAGAGGGGGAGGTGAATAAGTTAACTGTGTGTACCTTAAGTGTTTGGGGTTTGCTTGGGATTTTTAGCTTCAGTAAATGAACTCACTGAAGGAATGGAGCTGTGCTTTCTTCCACTACCTGATCCGTGTCTTATCTAATATGTTATCTTCCATTTCAATATTTACATTTCGCTCTGTTATTGCTGTTGGACAAAACAGTGACTTCAACCAACAAGGTTGAGTAATTTATGGAAAATTTTCTGGGACCCTCTGTCTGCTCGTTCCTGGTTGTGCTAGTGTGACTGTTATGGCTAAAGTCTATACTGAGCAGGTATAACCTTAATGTCATTTAAAAAAAAGACTTTTCATGTTAAACTCTAGGTTTTGGCTTAATAAATCAGTAGCCTCTCAACTAAACCCGTTGTTTAGCCAATCAGGACTTTAAACCTGGCTATTTCTGTAAAGGAGATGGTGTTTTCTGGACATGTCTCTGTAAGATAATACAGGAGTTACTGTGTGGTTATGGTTGAGTTACGGTTACCCTTAGGGTTAGGGTTCGTGCTGGGAGAACAAGAGGCTAAAGCATGGTTGGAGTGGGGCTGTGAGGGGGTTCCCAAGGGAAGCGTGGGCTGCACAGGGACCTGGGCTGTGAGAAACTTTCTGATTGGTGTGTTGCAGTTGTCTTGGCTAGGATTGGGGAAGAAAAACCCAAACGGTTACCTTACCTGTCTCTGACTCCCTCTTAATCACAGTTGCTTTCAGGGGCAGATGCATCCCTCTCTTGGTGCACAATTTCCAGCTCAAAGGAAACCATTAGCAATTTTACTTAGTGTATACTGTGAAACGTATCATCTATTCATTATTATCTTATTTTGAAGGCAATGGGCCATTCATGATTTTGATATCAGAAGCTGTAATGATTTCTCTCTCCATGAGAATTCATTAGGCTTTATTTCATCAGCTACTTAATGCACACGACAATCTTTCCAAACAGCAATTGCACAACAAGAAAAACAGACTCCATGGACATGAGGAAAAACACCCTGGATAGCAGTCTAGATGGTTCAGTTCTGCAAAATCAAAAATCGGATACCAATAGTTTAGGTAAATTGAAGCTGAAAGAAAGCAAAATCACTCTGCAGACCCAGGATAAATGAAAAGACAATCTGCGTATCAAATTGCCCCTGCTCCAGGGGAGAATAATATTGCATGATGTATTTGCCATCTCTGAATGTGTTGCTTATAGACAAACTTAAGTGGTGTGCCTGGAAAAAAAAGAACAGGAGCTGAACATGAAATAAGGGTCTTGATCTAAATGCAACCCTGAGATCATTTTGGAGCCGATACGCTTCTAATGGAAAGCAGCCCTGTAAGCTGCAAGATTTTTCTTGGTTGGAGTGTTCCTTTATGTAGAAATTATACAGCGATTGACACCAATTTTAGCACGGCAACTCGGGGACGGAATTAATGAACACAGGGCAAGTAGGAATGAGTGTATGAAAAATGAAGAAAAAATACCCAGTAGAGGGACTGTTTGTAAGTTTGCAGATGACACCAAACTAGGTGGGAGGGTTGATCTGCTTGAGGGTAGGAAGGCTCTAGAGAGGGACCTGGACAGGCTGGATCGATGGGCCAAGGCCAACTGTATGAGGTTTAATAAGGCCAAGTGCCGGGTCCTGCATTT
>VXBH01000483.1:0-11280 GCA_013400035.1 Rynchops niger | reverse complement strand
GTTGGCCTCTTCTCCCAGGTGAATAATGACAGGACCAGAGGAAATGGTCTGAAGTTGTGGCAGGGGAGGTTGAGGTTAGATATTAGGAGGAATGACTTTACTGAAAGAGTGGTCAGGCACTGGACCAGCCTGCCCAGGGAGGTGGTTGAGTCCCCATCCCTAGAGGTGTTTAAGAAACGTCTAGATGTGGCACTGCAGGGCATGGTCTAGTGGCAGAGATTGTAGGTTGTTTGGTTGGACTCGATGGTCTTAAAGGTCCTTTCCAACCATGAAGATTCTGTGATTCTGTGAGGCACGTCGGCTGCAACCCCTGCCCTCCCTCTGGAAGTGTCTGCGCACCGCATGTCAGGCTGGGAGAAACGGGGACTTGGCAAGGGCGGCATTTGATTTCTGATTCAGTGGCAGACTTTTTGTGGGTCACTAGGCGCGCAGCGATTTACGCAGCTACATAAGCTATTCAGTTTTCTGTTTTGTCATCTATGAAATCAAGAGAAGTAGCTTGAAAATTATGTAGCGATGATAAATATTTTAGTGACTGTATGGTGCTGAGGCACAACTGTAATAAGGTAACAAGACTGAAACTTTGGTTTATTAAATTCTTTCCTGCTTTAACCATTAAAGTTTATGGTGACAGTATCAGAAATAAATCTGTTTTTTTTTTTTAAGAAGCTGAGGCATCATTTATTCTACAGGGAGAAACAACAGCCATTAGGAAGACAAAATGAACTTTACATGTAACTTAGGTGAGGATGTGCCTGTCAATTCATGAAGGTTTAGAGAGTTTGGTTTTTGCACGTCGGATAGGCCACAGCAGGCTGGGGGGGGGGGTTATATGGAAAATTTCATGGAATAAACTGTGTGTTGTAATGGTCGGATGCAGCCTTTAAACAGGCATATCAATCGGAAGTGACTTCTGACAGCCAGGAATGGGGTAAAGAAGTTAATTACACATTGTTTCTCAACAACAGAGAAAGTCTTAAATTAAAAGTGCAATGGACAAAATTCTGCTTTTTGTTCATGAATTCTACTAAACAAACCCCCAATCTGATAACACCATTTGCTTTAGTATCTTTAGATGTACCTCTGACTTTCTGATAGAGCTAAGAAAAGTCTCTCCTCTCTTCCCAGGCTTTCTTCTCTTTTATCTACCACCCACTGATCTCTTCACTTGATACCGTTCTCCCAGCTGAATGCTCTGAAGTTTGTGCTTGGTTTTGGTGCCTCCAGGCCATGGGATAGAAGGTAAGCACAGCACCAGCAGTGGAGAGCTGAGTTTCTTGACCGCTTCAGCAGCTCCGTGTTTGATGAGAAGAGCCAGCAGATAGACGTAGGAGGGTCTCTTTGCAGCTGCCTGGCTGGAAATCCAGAGTAGGTCCCTTTCACTATGAATTCAGTGCAGCAAATTACAGCGTCTCTCCGCTAGCAGCTGCCTTTCACTGGATTTATTTGGCTGGGCTTTGTTGTTATTTATTGTCCTACTAATTTCTCTGTCACTGTGTGCATGTGTGTCGTACATCACGTGTAACACATCACTAGTAGTTATTCTGATGTATTCTTTTTTTCCCCTAAATCATGGACAGAGATACTGAGCAGCATGGGGCCAAGACACAGCCCACAGGGACCCGTCAGAAATACTCTAGGGGGATGAGGATTTCACAACTTGTCACTCTTTTTGAACAGCTGTCACTTGGTCACCTTTTTGTTGAGAAATACAGTATGCGCTGATTTGATTCTGCTCCATGAACCCACAGGCAGAGCAGTTGCACGATGTCCAGTTGCTCAGTTCAGACAAGGTGTGATGAAGGAAAAAAAAAACCAACCCAAGTACCAAGCAGAAAATTGCCTCCAATGAATAGTCATATGTATGCCACACTGTTACTAGTCACTGAATTGAATAAAAGTTTCTGGAAGGTCATCTAAGTAGTTGGCTGGAAAGTTTGGTGTCTTGAAAATGATGGAGTGGCTTTATTGCATTCAGGTAAAAAGACTATTTAGCCAAACAATTTTGAAAATAGATTGAAATGGCTTTTATATCCTGGGTTCCTCAGACACAACTCCCTGAGCTGGAACAAATCTGGCTGTGAAGGTGTAAGGCACGTGCTTGGGTCCGGTAACATCCAGGAACGTTGTCTAAGCATGCTGCTGTGATGGGGTGGTGTGCGGTGAAGAGAGTGATTACAGTCCAGATTAAGGCAGTCAGGATAATAACACTGAAGTCACTCAAGTTATTTTGTATTTACACCAATGTGAGTGAAAGCACAGTTTGCATTTTAGCCTAGAGGGGTAGCTCCTGATTAAAAAAAAAAAACAAACTTGGAATATGCTGCACTCACAGATCTCCATTAACTGTAGAATGGGGGTTTGGCTGCATTAGCCTGGGTGAAGCTACTACAGGTTTTGATCTTACTCTAGCATTGTTACTTCCCTGAGTAATTACTCGGTATTTATACGGCACTTTTTTTTTTTTTCCTGACTGATAGAAAAGCTTGTTTGCCATAGCAACCCCAGTGGTGATTCTGCTTCTCAGGTACAAAGCACCTTCCAGCAGATACATGTCAGCACTTAACATGAACTTTAGAAATTGTTGGTGTTTTAAAGCAAGAATGATTGGCTGCATAATGAGATGCCAAACAGAAAATAAGGTAAGCTACGAGCTCATTAAGTAAGAGTCCTTTGTAATCATCTTCAGTAATGCTTTTGTTTCCCCTGTTGTTTATGCGTGCACTTTAAAAATATTTTAAAAAAAAAAATGAAAAATAAAAGAATAGCGATGCAGGTGGGTAAATGTTGAAGGATATTTTTAGCCTACTGTTTGACAAAGGTGTTCTTAGTGCTGCCAAAACCAACCGAAGGTGAGAGTGGATCCATTTCCCTCAAAGGAAGCTGCTGGGGGTTGTGGTGATTAAGACCAAAAGGCTGCTGGACGCTTGCCTGGGCTGTCTGCAGAATTTGCAATCAGTGACTCAGTTTCCTTCTCAAGCTGATCGTGTTCAGAGGAAGGCAAGGAATCCTTTATCTTTTGGTTGACCTGTTTTTTGTCACTCGCAAAAACATTGCTGCTGTTGCAGAGGTCACAAAGGTTGCCGCTTCCCGATGCGTCAGTGCACAGGGATGGGCTGAGAGCAACCTCTGCCTTCACCAGCAGATCCCAAATGAGCCGTTGTCCTGGCTCAGAGTTAGCCTGGCTGTTGAATGAGGTATTGGAGGGATTTGCTCGCTCTGAGCAAACAGACCTTTCTCTCGCAGGTATCCGACTCTTCTGCCTGGCGCCACTATGCAGGCTTCAGCAGCAGGCAGCTCTGCTGCTTCTGTGTAATTTCAGTAAGGGAAGTGGAGAACGTGGAATATTTTTTCAGCCTTACAATTTAATAGCCAGCTTGTAAATTATAAAGCGGGGAGGGCTGTTCTAGAAATGAAGAAGATGCAGGAAAGCGGGGAATCACGTACCACAACTTTTTGTTACATCCTCAGGTCTTATTGTGCTCCTCTGGAGATCAGTTGAGGTTACCCATCATTTATGCAGGTACCCCTCAATGTGCTTATCTATTTTCCTGGCAAGCTTTTGGGCTGTTCCTAGGCTGTATGCAGCCACAGCACCTGGGGCAGGTTAGCTGCTGTGTGGATGGATTTGCAGCAGTGTTTTGGGCCAAAGCCTGCCAGATCCAAAAGCTCTTGGGCTTGGTAACAACTACCATGCTGCTTAGAGCTCTGGATCAAGCCTTAGAAATGCTGATAACCAGCTGAAACTGGAAACAAATGCAGCTCATAAAAATGAGTGTCAAAACAAGCCTGATGCATTTTGCTTAAAATTTGACCAATTGTCAATGTTTTGGCAGGACAAAGTTTTTCATAATATTATCAGAATTTTCTCATTCCTAAGGGTTAACTAAGGGCAAAAAGGAGATTGTTCCTTTGAATAAACTTCCAGATGAGAAAATAGGAGACAGGACTGGATGACCTTTTTAAAAACAAACAAATTAAAAAAAGAAAAATCTACCCAAAAGAACAAAAGAGAAAAGCCTAAGTATCAACACCTTCATGGAAGGCTTGGCCAGCAAAGCTCCAAAGGAAATCATAACCCAGTAATTGGTGGCTTTCTGCACCACCAGTTCTGTTTCTTGAAGCAGTAAATTCATCTTTGCATCTCTGTTTAGAGAAAACCTCAGGGTCCTGCCTGCTTTTACTAAAGCATGAGTAACAGCAACAGGGCATGGCAATGCAAAGGCATCTCCTTGGGCAGCATGGGCCACCGACCTTGTGTGAGGTCTTCTGGGATGCTCTGCTGCAAAAAAGAAAAAAATATCCAATATTTCTACTTCATTTGTTGTCAGCACATAAAGACAAGCTGGCGTAAGGCAGTGTTCAGAAGGAGTTAGCTTGCCAGTGTGAGCACACTGCAGTTATCCTTGACGCACTGAAGCAAAGGTCAGGGTAAGATTTTAAGCGGAGATTGAGAGGAAAGTAGAACCAGGTAAGCCCCGCTTAGCGGAGAGCCTTCTTCGCTGTACAGGGGATTGGCAGCGATACATTTCATTTTACAGGTATTGGGAGTAGTAAAAGTGAAGGCAGGGTTTGGGAGAAGGGATCAGCCTAACCTTAATCTGGAATTCATGGAGAGCAGTGGTCTGGGTTAGGGCTTGCTCTTAGAAGTGTATCTCAGCTTTAACGGGACCTGTGCTGGTAGAGTAGATCTATCTGTATTTGATGTTACCAGTATTTGAGATTGCAGGAATGAGGTTAAGAATAGTTTCAGAGTTAGTGTTGGGTTGAAGGCTGGATAACACTTCTTCAGCGTGTGTTTTTCTTTTGGTAAAGGGCAAGACAGAGCAGCATGTGAGGGAATGTTTGAAATATTAAAAAAAAAAAGTATTAGAAAGGAAAGAAACAAAACCCAGGCACAGTATTTCATTTGCACAGTGAATCCTCCAAATCAATTTCTGACTGAATTGCGCAGCTTCATCTTATAGTTGAAACTGTTTTGAAATCCACTTTTTCTCTCTGCTGCTGCTGCTAGGGTCCCAACTGTGTAATGACGGCTGGGTTTCATCTGCATGATTTTGGGAGCCGAAGGGATTGTGTTCTGTACAGCTTATTATTGGCAGGATGCCTACCGGTCTATTCATTTGTATTCCAAAATCAGCTTCCTCAGCTGTGATCTTCTGCTCTGGAGTTGACACTCATGAAAGAAAAACAAGTCATAGCTTTTGATTTACCCATTCATTTAATAATTGTTTTCTCTGCGTAATGGTGTTCCTTGGAAGAGGTGCAAAGTGTTTGGTCTTTCCCACCTGTCCCGATAGGTTATATTTTAAAGAGAAATTTTAAGTGAGAGATCCCCACACTGCCATGCCTCTGCTGCAAATCTCCAGGGAAAACTGAGATACTAAATAGGTATTGGCTTGTGCTGGAGTTCCCTGCTTCATGTTGTTAAGCCTGCTTTCCTCAAGAGAGAGATCTAAATGCTATTTTTCCTGCTGATAACCCTCCCTCTCCTTCTCCCCACCTTTGGCAATAGCTACCCTGTGGAGGTGGCAGAACCCTGAAACCTTCTAAGATTTTCTGTTGGTGTGAGCTGTGGAAAACTCTGCTTGTCCACTGCCCAATGTCTCCATCCATGGGGGCAGGCTGTATGGGGCTGAGCTCAGAGTCGGGTCATAGAATCACAGAGCAGTTCGGGTTGGAAGGGACCTTAAATATCAGCTTGTTCCAACCCCCCCGCCATGAGCAGGGACACCTCCTACTAGACTAGGCTCCGGAGGGTGGCTGCAGCCACTGCTTCCCCAGGACGAGAGGAGTCCTGCTAGAGCTGGGGTGGAGGTTGGAAGATACCCCCTACTTGCATGTGATGTGCTGTAGGTCACACCAGACACCCTGCTGTGGTAGTTTATTCTTGTATGCTTCCTTGGGATTATGAGAAACGCAATGAAGGCATCTGCCTGCGGAGGAGACTGTAGCTAATAGTAGTCCTGTGCTGATAAAAGCTGCGCTTCCCTGCTCCCGCAGCAGCTCAGGGGCCGTGCCGCAGGCCAGCATCTCCTGCTGTGCTTTCCGCGTGCAAGCAAAGCGCACAGCCCCATGGAAAGCTGGGCTGGGGCTGCAGCACCCCTTTTTTTTGGCCCTACTCTGTGCTGGAAGATGCTGTGCCACCACCAGGCTGCTGCCTGCACCCATCATTGCCTGCGGTCCCTCCTCACGCTGCTGCACCGTTTATTTTCCTGATGGGAAGAGTAATATTTTCTGACAAAGGCAGAGCTTCGTGACAGCAGAAGCAGAAATTACTCTCCTTTCTGACTAGTCCTTCAAGGAAAATCTTTCAGATCTGACTCTCCGGGGGCTGAAATCAATGCAGGCGTTAAGCAACGTGGCTTGGCTATTTGGATAAAACAGCCTAGTTTTAATTAGGTAGGGAATTGGAGGATAAAGGGATTTCTTTTTCTCAGAATTGGGCAAAGAATAGCAATATAAAAAGCTGGATCAAATAGCTAAAGCCGATATCTTCCCCCTGAGGCTTTTTTTTGGTTCCTTTGTAGCACATAAACTTAAAAGAGCTGTAAACTCCAGTTTCTGAAGGTTGCTGAGTGGGAGGGCGAAAAATAAAAGAAAAAGGGAGTTCACAGCTGCAGCCTCTTAGGAAACTGTGGTAACAACCTGTCATCCTTGGAGTCATGGCTGATAATGCTTCTCTGTGTCCTTGTGCCTGTTGGTCTTTATCTAAATTATCTGCTAGCACATCTGAAACTGAATGATGCCATATGACATTTGGTACGATACAGTCTCTTTAGTGTGTTCCCCCTCGCCCGGTATGCAGGGAGGCAGCATGGACAGGAGGAAAAAAAAATGCTTTTTTACTACATTTAGCTCCCGATGTGTTAATCCTCTCCAGGCCGCTGAGCTGCTCAGTCTGTTGGCTACGTTTGGACACTGCAGGCTGAGAACCTGACGCATACACTCTCGCACGCCTGAGGCCTGCCTGTCCTCCTTCTGCATTCTTACAACTTAAACTATATTTGGTGTAAAAAGGAGAAGGCAGATACAAAAATGCTTATTTTAACATCTCCCTTGTTGATGGAGCCATTCCGACTGAATTGGCATAGGGATATATGCTGCTGTTTCCTCCAAAAAGGTGATTTTTTTCCCATTAAATACCTGCAGTTTCCTTCCCAGAGGGAAGGGTCTGATATTTTGTCAGGTATATTTGGTGAGGGTTTTTTTTTAAAAAGCTTCTTGTTTTAATAATGTCTTAGGTTAAAAGGAAAAACTGTTTTATTAAGAGTACTTCTGCTTCTTTTCTGTAGAATTAATGTCCGCCCATGAAAAAATACGGCTTCCACTTTGCATGCTCATTTTGACTGCTTATTTCTGCTCCCTTTAATTTTTTTTTTTTTATGAAATTATACCTGGGTCCCTGCAATCCTAAATTCAACATGAAGAAGGAACCGGAATGTTACTGCAAATCTTCTTCCTGATTTCCAAAATATCTTATGCAGTATATGAATTGGAGAGAAGCCACGCTTCCTTCAGTAAAAGAAAGAAAAAAGTAAAAAGGGAAAGTTCTCTCTTGCCTCCCTGCTTACAGAGAAAAGCTGGAACATACAAAATCTAAAGAGAAGATGCATAATGAGCAAATTTAAAAAAAAAAAAAAATCCCATTGATCTAAGTAACATCCTGGGCTTTGGCAGCTTGTTTCATTCTGTTTTGAGGTTTGTTGTTTTGTTGAGTGTGTTTTAACATCAGCAGCTGGTGGCACTGAATTTTTTCTATTCTGGAATTACGCTTTGGCGTGGGGAACGTTGCTACAACAGGAATGGGATTTCAGGGCAATGTGGGCTCTCTCCTTAGGGAATATTTTCCCACCGCTCATGTCAGTAGTTCACAGAAGACGGGGCTTATCGCAGGAAAGCTCTTGGTGAGCCCTGGGGACACCCACCCCAGTTGTGTCCCCCACTGTCCCTGGCACGGTTTCAGGGTATTCCCATCACAGGATAGGTATAGCTCCGCGCTTGCCAGGGGAGAATGTTGGTCTGTTTATTTATGAGCAGGGCACTGCACAAGAGGCACTAGGCAACCCCTGCCCCCCTCCCAGGGTGCGATTTCTCTCCCTGCGGACGTAACAGCCCCGGCTGGGAAGAGCCATCGGAGGCACATCAGTTGTGACATTGTGCTGGAATCCAAGCTGTGAGTCAAGAAGTATAAAGTGAACTCTGTCACTACTTTCCCTAGGAGAGAACTTTTCTCTCGTTTAACTGCCCCACACCTTTGCAAACCTCTTCTCTTCACTAGCATAATGCATTTTTAATGAGCTTTTCTACAAAGACCACAAGGTAGCTCTGAAGCCTTAAGCAGAGGCCATGACATTTTTTATTATATCTGTAATTTTTTTTTTTTTTCCTTTTGCTGCACAGGGAGAAATGCACTACAGCTCTGAGCAACAGTGACAGGATGATCCTGGGTGAGCAGAAGATGAATCAATGGGTAAGCAGTTCCTTTAAGAGGAAAAAAAGGTGTTAAATTAGTCAAGCCTTGTGCTGCTTTGAAGCTCACAAGCATGGCATTTTTGGTGGTTTTATTATACTTTTTGTGTGTTTGAGCTACTGCGTAGTCGAGTAGATAGTGTCAAATCCTGATAAAGTGAACTCCAACATCCTAAAGTCATATGATGATATAACGCAACATGCACGAACTGTGAGCTGGGTTGTTTTTTTTTTTCCTTTTTATTCACTTAGGATATTTTTTTAAAACATCTGAGAATTTAACCATGTCTGTCACTGCAGTCTAAAAACAAGCTGAGGTAGTTACTTAGTTAACTCAAAATGATCGGAAAAGATGAAGACAACTTGTGATTTCCAAAGCTCTGTTTATGCAAGACAGCCAGTATTTCAGTCTGAAGAAATTGTGCTGTAATGTTCATCTTCTCCACATTTTGATGGAAAAATCAAATGATTTTGATACTGAGCGTTTCCGATGAGATATTGCCTTTTCAGGTAGTGTAATTTCAGCTGTATATCACCAAGTGTTATATTTTATCATTCTGTCTTGCTTAGGAAAATCTATTCTTGCCTAAATTATTTTTGTGCCAAATCATCTTGAAGTATTTCAAAACAGAGCAATGTGAAAAGCTCATCTTGAAGTGTCTGGCTGCTGCACTATGGACTTGTGAGCTCTCATCTCTATAAGATCTGAGTACCTTCCAGCAGCACATCTGCCACCTTTTGTTTGTTTTCGTATCCTCCCCTCTGGGGAAAGCACACACGCAGTGGTATGCCCAGTTTTGGTCAAGTTCCTCTGTATAAGATTGGTTTCTTTTTTTTTTTAAGAAAGATGCTTTCTCCAGAATTTCAATGAGGGAAAAGGCAAGATGGAAGAAACACACGTAGCACTTGGAGTGGCATGCAAAAATGCTTGTAGAGGTCCTTACGTGTGTGAGGAGGGTGTTGATCATCTTAGACTAATCTGCAGGAATTGCTGACCATACCGGGATTTTTTTGTGGGAGAGAAGCAGAGGTGGCCTTTCCTGAAAGCCAAGAGCAGGTGTGCTCATCGCTAGATCACAGCAAGCGCAGCTGGCTAGAGTCCAGCCACAAGTCAAGGACTGTCCCTCGGGACAAAGCAGCATGGCCTTGCTGTAGCAGAGGGTGAACAGCGGGGTTACTTCTAGAAACTACTGTGCGAGAGCTTGAGGCTTGGATTCGCTCCTGCTTGCAGAGGTTTGTGGTTGTCCAAAGAGATTTTTCTAGCTGAGAGGTGTCAAACGTGACGCTGTTTTGGGACTGCTGGTCCTTGTGCAGGAAGGGACTGACTGCAGTTTTCAGGGAGCCTGAAACTTCAACTCTGGTGTGCAAGCCCCATCCCTTTCTGCTAGCTCAGATGTCAGTAGTTAGGCTTTATCTGCATTGCTAACTATTGTGATTGCTCACGGTTAACTCATCAAATGAGACGAGAGGATGTCATTACAAGGAGCTGCACTGTCTATTACCAATGCTGCCGTTTGAAATGAGAGTCATTTTATGTTGGAATTTAACAGCACTGAACGGACTGGATGTAGGCACAAGTAGTCTAATTGTCCTGAAAGTCAACTTGATTTGCCAGACGAATGAGGAGCTTTAATAGAGTCGATGTTAAACCACTGTGGCTATTCGTCCTTGCTCTGGGTGAGATGTGGCCAATTCTCCGACCACTGGCAAATGGACGCACGGCTGCTCTCACCTCCACCAGCAACATCATTGCTCTCTTGTACAGAAGTCACGTCTCAGTCCCTCAAAGGTGACAATCAGCCACTGGCTTTGCTGACCTGTAAAATGGCATAATGCACAAATTAATCTGGGCTCATTCCTAAATCCTATGCTGCGTTAATGAATAAGCTGGACACAAATTACAAGCATCCTTTGTCCTTTTTCAAAATGTCAGGCAGAGCTGCCAATACTCGCTATTTCTGGAATAACTAATTCAGACCAGCATTTTCTGTTCAGTTCTGCAAAAAAGGCAGTGTACTCGGTAAAACAGGTCCCTGGTTCCTAAAACTGGGAGATCCCAGCTTCCTATATTCTCTACAATACCCAAAGCAAATATTTGCTCAGGATCATAAGTTTTATTAAATTTTTAAATTTTATTTATTTTACTTCTCATAAAGCATGTAATGACTGGATAGCTGGAGAGGATGGGACAGAAGACTGTATCAGCAGTTATGAGGAAGAATGTGAACATTTTTGGATAGGTAGTGAAAGGAGGAAGAGGCTGCCAAGGGCAGGCAATCCTCAAAGACAGGGAGAAGAGGAAAGACGGGAGTGAATATAAAGGCTCTGCAGGCACAGCCAGAATTTGGGATCTAACTTACCATAAGATTAGCGAGAATGGGTGCATTTACATCACACGTAAGATCAAGGTTGGCGGTTAGCAGTGTCCTCCACAGGCAGCAGGAAAGCTGCCTCTTGTTTTCTGTCTTCCATCTCAGGGGTCAGCTCAATGTTTCCAGGGTTGCTTTACAATTTCCACCTGAAAAGTACATGCTGAGCTTTAATTTATTCCCTTGGAGTGACTCCTGCTGCCTCTCCTAAATGTTTTGGTGCCTATTGCAGGGCTTCCTAGGCTGCATATAAACAATAAATGGTTAAAAGTCAATGAGGAAAGAAAATGCTGGTTAACTAATCCCAATCAAAATTGCTCCTAGATGATGTGCAAACTCTGATCCACCTGTGATGGGCACCAAATTTTCTTTCAAACTCAGCTTTAGAAGCTTTTTATGTGCCCTTCTCTTCAGTATTCTAGAACTTAACAGTGTGAAT
>VXBH01000482.1:17575-41895 GCA_013400035.1 Rynchops niger | reverse complement strand
GGGTAATGGTTTTAAACTTAAAGGGGCTAGATTTCAGCTAGATATTAGGAAGAAGTTCTTTACTGTGAGGGTGGTGAGACACTGGAACAGGTTTCCTGGAGAAGTTGAGGATGCCACATCCCTGGAAGTGTTCAAGGCCAGGCTGGATGGGGCTTTAAGTAATCTGGCCTAGTGGAAGGTGTCTCTGCCCATGGCAGGGGAGTCAGCAATAGGTGNAGTCAGAACTAGGTGATCTTTAAGGTTCCTTCCAAACCAAACCATTCCATGATTCTGTGGTATTAGCCAATTTTTCCGGTTACTGTCTCTGTGTCTACAACCTTTGTGTCTCTTTTTCACTGATTCAGATCACTTTTAGAACTCTGTCTTCTTTTGGCATATGGCAAAAGGTGTTTCATAAACTGGGGGGAATATCAGGTACTCATGGAGAAAGCAGATACGGTTTTTAACATGCATTATAGCTACAATGAAATATTTATTCCCTGAGCACAGAGCTCACTGAAAATAAGTTACCATAGTATATCCTCATACTAAGCTGAAAGAAAGGAGAGAAAAGTGCCTGGTTTAGCCACCGTAACATACCGATGAAAATCTTGCTCCCCACCGAAAAATTTCAAATGAATAGGTATATGCAGTTTTCAGGGATTCTCAAATCTTCCCTTAAAATTAATTAAGTTAAAATGTTTTAATCTGGACAAGTGCCTATCTCTTCAGAGCCAATGATTTTTTCCATTTTATATTGTTGAATCTGTGAAATACAATGACCTGCATGACAGAAGATCCATAGCTAAAATCTTGTTTTAACCTAAATCAGTGGGATTTTTCCCATGACTTCAAAATGATCATTAACTCACTGCATCATAAAAATAGGATTTTTCAGTACTTGTAAGGTTATGATACACAGAACTCTCTTTTGCTTTGAGCTAGGCACTTTCTCTCTTCATACTTCTTCTCTTAAATGTTCCTTTTCCTACCAGACTCACCATTAGCACGTTAATAGCAAAAAAAGCAATCTGTCACCCAGGAATCCAACAAATGAATAATAAAAATTTTGGAGACAGTTAGCACCTTCCTCTACTTTGTTTCAAGACTTTGTCTATTTAGCAGCACAGAAGAGAATTTATGTTGTCCTCTGTGTCTTACATAAGGCTAAGCAGTTGTACTCAAACAGCGAACAATAACAGCCGCAGAAGGTTCCAGCAGACCAATAAGTCAAGATGGTGCTAAACATGTATACCTCCAGTAGCCAGGAAAAGAAAGAAAAGGACAAATACGTGGTCCAAGAGTTCTTTAAAAAAATGCGTTGTCTTCCTCTTGCTAGGGGCAGTGCACAGTGCAGCAGAAAACTGAAATTCTTTGGTGGATTTAAAGGACTCTCCCATGTCTTGTGAAACTGAGGTATGCTGGGGAGATGATGCATTCAATCTCCAGAGAAAAGAAAGATACTGTTCACACAGCACTTCTACTCACCAGTCCATGCAGCAGCAATGGTGTTGGCTTTGAAGGAAGCCAACTGTCTGCTCTCCCAGCCACTAGTAAAGAATTGCATTGGTGGCCACTAGAGGGAGGATTAGGAATACAGTAAATTGTGGGCAAAAGGCAGCCATGATGATCCCCAACTGCTGCCAAAGGGCAACAATTCTCAGATACTGTTATGGGCTGGGAAGTATAATCCAGATGTTATCATCTGCTACAAAGGAGCTGCCAGTACGCATCCTAAACTCTGGTGGCTCGAACATAGGAAGGATGACTAGGATTATGCGAAACATACCTACAAACACAAAAAGACACATCCCTTTATTTGCCTTCTGGTTTTTAATCTCCTTATTTAAAACTTCTGATGTCCTTTATCAAGAAAGCTCCTGTGAAAAGCAAACATACCAGCTTCAAGAGAATCTCGGAAGAAGAATCAGCAGAGTGAGACACACTGTGCCCAGGTACACTGTACTTAAAAAAAACATCTGAATATATTACATGTACTTGAAAACAACAAAATCCATTGTGATAAAATAAACGTTCTTTCACTAAATTAAGGTTTTAGGCATGTCTGAAAGAAATGTTTTCAATTAGTTACCTAGATAATTATACAGTGAAGTGTATCTTGCAAATCAGTTTACCCTGTAGCTTGACTGCCTGGTGTCTTACCTCCAGCACAAGTAGCAGAACATTCTGACCAAGGCAGGTGATTCCATGAAAAGCCAACTTCATTGTCTCCACTGCCAGTGCGAGAGATGGGAACATTGAATTTATACCTTATACCCAAATTTTGTTCCTGTAGCAGAATCTGTAGTTGAAAACAACTGGTTATACCATTAAAACAGGCAAACAGAGGGCAACTACAGTGACATTTAATCTAGGTATATGTTATGTCCTGTGGAAGGGAAAAAATTAATACAGGAAGCCATAGCAGTTCTTTTAGGTATTCCCAAAAGAACATGGACTAACTTTTAAAACATATACAAAAGAAAAGTATTGTCTAAGGTGAGCTTTGTTTCTTTTTCCCCCTTAACACAACTTGATAACTTCTGTCAGTTCTTTAGTTTTGACATAATTGCTGTAAAAAGCCAGTTTTCATAAAATCAATGTCTTAATGGAAATTAACTTGGCAGCTGAATAATTCTGTGAGGTCAAAGTTGGCTAAGGACCTTACTGTGCAAACACGCAGCAGTCTCCACTGAAACCTTGTGAGGAGCTGCCCGTACAGCAGTTATGAAGCTAGCTCTGCCCTTGTTTGCACTTCTAGTGACTATAATAGTAATAATAGTAACAGCAACAGACTGTTGCTGAGGTCATCGTCTTCCCCTAATGCAACATCCAACAGCGTGGTAGAATTGCACCTGTAATTCCTTTAGAAGAATGTCAAAACTCTCACTGCAGCCATATTACTGCAGGTAATACAGAGAGAAGTGCAACAATCACCGTGAGTTTTTGTTTGCCTTCACTGTTGAACTGCTCTTCCACATACCACCTGTTCAACACTAGCCTTTGACTCTCTACTTTCTCTGTCTGTTGCTAATAACATATATCATGTTAGATGCAGCAATCTGACACATTTCAGAGCTACTTCCCATCCCCTTCTACTTTCTGTGATATTTTGCAGAGGTATATCTGCCAATCTCCATTGGACAAAAGAGTAGAGAACTTTTAGTAAGAAAGTCAGTGGCACTGACTGAATGAGAAAAGAACTATAATCATTATGTAATTCATTCTGTGTGGACTCTTTAGCTTATCCACACCTGTAAGAGAAAAAACAGGATTCAGGTGTTTGAAAATGCTGCCTAAAATGTGAATATCCAGGCAACAATCATTCTACACACAAAAATATCCCTTTTGGTTCAAGCAACCCTTGAACTGAAAATCTGGCAGCTGACAGAATGGTGGCTGCAATGTCATTCTTATACTCCTCAACATGGTAGTGCAACAGGGTATCAGGATCCTGGTCACATCTTCTGTTACATTCTCATATTTTGTACAATCTCTTCAGAGCAATGTATGTCATAGCAACATACTGTCAAATCACACTGGTCAGATCATGATACTCTCGCTGTGGAAAGAGTTTATTTCACACTCAGGCCAGGCTTAAAACCACCAATATCCACAGAACTGTCAGAAACCGTTATGCTTTATCTCAACACTTCCATGTATCAGCAATATGCAGACATGTAATATACTCCTCATTTACAACTTTGACTACCATTATTCCGAAACACATTTAACAGAGATGGGGCATTTTCTGACTTTATCTGAGATTTCCTGGGGCTCTTCTGACTTTATCCCTGTTTCATCACAATGTTTACCAGCCAGTTTTGAAAGGTAAGAAAGCTGTGTTAAAACACAAATGCAAAGTCCCAGCTCGGCAAGCTGCATACTGTTTGAAAACACAACCTATTTTGATTTCATTCATAGATTTGTCTTTTCTCAGAACACAAATACATATTTAAAATTTCAGAAATATATTAATTATAACTTTACCATGACTATGAGATTTTCTGAAGTAGGGCCTAGTGCTTCCAAGGACTCTGGTTCATCTGTTGGCCTCTTGTAATGGAAAGCTGTTCCAGCAACATCAAACTTTCTTGGCCAGTCAATAGTCCAGGCACCATTAATATAGTAGTCATCCTCTTCAGATTTTAAAGCTTAAAAAAAAATACAAGCCACCTAAAAATTGGAAGCAGCATTTATAATGGAGAAGCCACTGCAAATTAACCTACTAATCTGTTTGAAGTATGTGAGCCTCAGCTCAATATCACTATTTTTTCAAACAATATAAAGCCTTTTGTTTAACCCTGGTCAAAATATCATGGTTTGCAGATGTAGTTTGACAATACTGCCTCTGCAATAATCTTCCATGTGCAGGTATATTTCGCAGATTTCAACATGCAGATGCTATATGGAACAAAACAGAATGCCTCATGCAACTTTCAAAATATCTTCAACTTTAAAACCAAGCCGATATCCAATGTATGCCATTCTAAGTAAGATATATGTAGGTCTCAAATGTATAATCAATCATCAACCTAATCTTTAGGTTAAGAAGTTCGGGCATGGGATAGATATCTCAGATAACGTGCAGAGGCAAAAAAGAGAAGGAGCATTGAGACTGATGTATGGTGCCAATCAGCTCTTGCTCTGTTGCCTTTATCCACTTTTTTTTTCCTTCTTAAAGCATAAATCCAAGATATTTCTACGACAAACCCTAATACTAGCTACTTAATCTGATAAGAATTTTTTTTATTCCTAATTTACAGCCTTAAATCGTAAAAGTATCGTACATAAAAGATTAATTTCTTAACTAACCACCAACTAGACTGGGCAAGCACATATTGCTCATGGATTTGTATTTGATATTTTGTCAATAATATTAGATTAAAGTTTCTAAATATGAAACAGACTTTGTATCTTAAGGTGAATATTCCATTAATTCGACATTGACTTCTTGACTTAAGGTGAAGATTACAGAGTTATTCAGCATTCATGTTAACTTTAAATAAAACATGTTCTTAAAGGCAAAATGATGGTTGGAAATACATGATCAAACAGCCATGTCACTTTTATTGAGTCAAATAACTGACTTTACTAGACAGGGAACAAACTCACAGCACAATCATAAGGAATAAGAAAACTTACAATCAAGTTTTATTCTCAACTACATCTGTGTGGACAGATGGTTTACATTAAGCAGTTACAGAAAATGTCTCAAAGATGCTCAAATTTTCTAAAACAGATCAGAGAACATTCATATGAGCAGGAGATAGTCAGAAAGGCAGTAATGTTCTGTTGGTGACAGCCATATTCAGCAGGGATTAGTAACCATTTCCATCAGCACCATAACGTCTGAAAAGAAATGTCTTTCCATAGCATAAATCTTATTCCATTGACTTCTCTGGATTTACTCTGGAAACACTCATGCACTTTGAGTGAAGAAACTAGCCCTGACACATTCACTTATGTGTAATTCTCAAATTAATTCAGATTCCTTATTGTCTACATAGGTTTTATAGCACAAGAAGGAGATAG
Organism: Rynchops niger; assembly: GCA_013400035.1. Taxonomy (NCBI): domain Eukaryota; kingdom Metazoa; phylum Chordata; class Aves; order Charadriiformes; family Laridae; genus Rynchops; species Rynchops niger. Next base: position 36,381 of record VXBH01000482.1, on the reverse strand, counting down.
TAAAAAAAGTGAATATAAGAGAATAAGACAAATTGCAAGCAATACTGTACTAAAAGAAAGGAACAGTACTTCACTATTTATCTATTTTACACTGGTATATGAAATAATTAAGTTACAGCTGAACACCAGTACTTTGTTTCATTGGTGGTCCTATTTCCACATATCCAAAATTTCTATCCATCCTGTCACATATAGGTGAAGGCCAAACAGTTGTGAACAGCATTCCAATAACATAATTACATGAAAATGAGGACACAGTGGCATAATGCTATTAGCACATGAGACAGAAGGAACAAGTTAATGTCCTTAACAAAGCATTTTATAAGAACCTGAGAATGCAGGAAATTAGCACACAACACCCGGTTGCATATAGGGAACATAAGGGAAGATGTCACCCTGGATCAAGCCGTTTAAAGGAAGATAACAGCATTACTAAACACATTTTTTTCAGCAGCTCTGAAAACAGGCAATTTTGTTGTTGCTGGGTTATTTGTCAGATCAATTTAAAATACTGAATTATTCATGCAGCTGCAGAAACATGCTTTTGCTGTCACAACAGAGGAGCAATTTTGGTGCAGAAATTATCAGCCAGACAGGGGGGAGGAAGGACACGTGCTGACTGAGGTAACTGAATGGCCAAATGTCTAACTGCAGCCTAAAGTTGAGGCCATGGCTTGCAAAAGAACTGGATCTTAGTTTAAGGGAGCATGGGATGTTTGTCGCAAGTTAGTCTGAAAGCCTGATAATGGAAAAGAATAAACTTTAAAGCCAGTGTGACAGCTACAAAGAGGGTTTTATTTTTAGCTTTTTTTTTTTTTTGTATGGTTCCAAATGGAGAAATTGATTTCTTAGATTGTGGTCACGTATTTGGCAGCAGTACACATAAAACAAACTACAGTAANAAGCATTTTATAAGAACCTGAGAATGCAGGAAATTAGCACACAACACCCGGTTGCATATAGGGAACATAAGGGAAGATGTCACCCTGGATCAAGCCGTTTAAAGGAAGATAACAGCATTACTAAACACATTTTTTTCAGCAGCTCTGAAAACAGGCAATTTTGTTGTTGCTGGGTTATTTGTCAGATCAATTTAAAATACTGAATTATTCATGCAGCTGCAGAAACATGCTTTTGCTGTCACAACAGAGGAGCAATTTTGGTGCAGAAATTATCAGCCAGACAGGGGGGAGGAAGGACACGTGCTGACTGAGGTAACTGAATGGCCAAATGTCTAACTGCAGCCTAAAGTTGAGGCCATGGCTTGCAAAAGAACTGGATCTTAGTTTAAGGGAGCATGGGATGTTTGTCGCAAGTTAGTCTGAAAGCCTGATAATGGAAAAGAATAAACTTTAAAGCCAGTGTGACAGCTACAAAGAGGGTTTTATTTTTAGCTTTTTTTTTTTTTTGTATGGTTCCAAATGGAGAAATTGATTTCTTAGATTGTGGTCACGTATTTGGCAGCAGTACACATAAAACAAACTACAGTAATATGTGTAAATGGTTATTTTCAGCTGAATCAGTTCTCTAATCTGGTTCACAGTGTGGCGACAAAAACAGCTGTCCTGGAACAATAGAGGGAACTCCTTAAAGACAGAGAAGGAGCTGTGAAGTTAACACTGCTACTTAAGAAATATCCATAAAACAATACCTTTGAGGTATGTATTTTAACATTAAACGCATTGTCAACTACCACTGTGACTGTATTGTTCTTTTAAGGGAGCAGACAAATTAGAAGCCTTTCTTTCCCCAGAAATTGGTGACCTTAAAATAGTGATCCAGTTCGCACTTAGAGAACAAAACATGCCAGCACAAAATGAAATGGCCCTGCAATTTTGTAAGATTATCTTCCACTAGGATATAATGGCACCTTTGAAAGTTGAAAACACAAGAAACTAGTGAAGGAGAGGAATCCCCCATTTTTGTAGGAAGGGTTTCTGTGGCACGAAGCAAGGTAGTGAGGAGAGTCTGAAACTGTGGAAACCCCTTGAAATTGTGACAAGCACATACAAAAAGTGTTTATGTACCACTTCACATTTTTAGATCTGTGCCCAGATTAAATACCAATGAAGTTGTCTGTATTTTTTATTTAAGCCGAAAAATTTACATTTTTCATTAACTTCATACAGATGGTGCGAGTCTAAATGCTTTTGCAGATTACTTTCCTCTGCTTAAAAAATAGAGGAGTAACAAACTCATCTGTAATAGCTAGGAGTTATCTTCTTTGTCCTGCTTTTCAGCTGTCCATGGAATAGTTCTTAGCAGAAAATGACCATGATAGGATGCGTTGTATGACTCTCTGCCACCACCTCTGTTTGCAATGTCGGTACAGGATATATGAGCGACCTTACCCCCAGTGTATTTTGACATGGGGGAGGGACCAAGGAGAGCGTGATGCTGAAGAATAATAATCACACTACTCCTGAAGTAGTGGCATTATTGTTCCTGTGGAATCCAGGGAGATTTATTATCTGCTGAATTACAGAAAGGTAGGGGCAGGCAGAAAGAAAAGCAGGCATCCAAGAGTAAAAGGTACCATTATCATCAATATAATTAATTTAGGAATTAATGTACCTAGGGGGGTAATTGCCCTTCTTACTCAGAGGCATCATAATCCTTTCCAACATGTTAGAGTTATATATATCATCTACATGGAGGGAGTACAGACTGACAAAAGTAGCCTTGTCAGCTGCGGTTCATCCTAAACAGGCAATAGCTTTTGGTTGTCTTAATCTGTTAAATTTGCTGTACAACTAATCAGGTCTCTAATATATTTTTGTCTAAGAAATAAGTGTTCTTGCATTACTGTTTCTTGCATTCTTGCATACTGCTAAGCAAATCAGGGTACAGAGACTTTCAGAAATGTGTGTTGTCTTGAGTTCAATGAAGCCAGATTTGTACGTATCAGTATTAAAAAAACAGACAGCAAATTTAACACAGTCTTTAACAAAAGGAATAATAATCTGGGAATTTGAATTTAATACAACAGGCTTCCTGAATGATCTCAATTAAGCACTTAGTTTTTCTGAATTTCATTTTCCTTACCTATAAAAAATGGCATCTAGTCCCTACAAAAGAGCAACACAGAAACACTGTGGAATTAATACATTAAATTGCCTTAAATTAAGGAGACAGTATTGTTAGAATTTCAGTAACTATGGCTGTTAATGAATGATTATTCCAAGAATAAAATTGTGTTTTAAAACAGTACAATCCCCCAGGATCAAAGACTTTCCAGATGGAAGACACTATCTCAGGGTAGGACAATAGATCACTTAATATTGACAGCTAGCAACTCCCTCTGCTGCTTCTACTATGTGTATGGTTTGGCCAAACCAGAAGACATACCTTCGAATCACAACATAAACTCTGACTTAATAACAGTCTGCTATTTAAACCTTTCTCTTACCAATGTAGTTCTTTGACATTGCCACTTCTCTTATTTCAATGTGCACAGAACCTCTTGGAATTTGAATCACTTCCATATAGCCTATAAGAAAAAGATAAATTTTATTTATTGTAAATAATCTATAAACAAATAAATCTGTATTACTCATTAAACTAACCATTAATAAATTATTTACTATGAAAAAAATAGTATGAGATACATTTTCTTTCGTGTGATATAAAGGAAAACTCTATATTTCATACAAAAATTGGAAAGTGATAGCAAGAACTTGCCATGTAGTCAAGGAACTCCTTTCCTTAAGTACTAATAAAGTCTTTTCAACAGTGTATTACAAGTAATTAAGGTACAAAATAACCTGGATCATAGGATAATTCAGGCTGCAGAGGACCTCAGACAGTCACCTAGTCCAACTTCCTGCTACAAGCAGGATCAGCTAGGAGATCAGACCAAGTTACTCAGCGCTTTATCCTGGTGGGTCATGAAAAACTCCAAAGATGGAAACTGTACAGCCTTTCTGGACAACCTGATCCACTGCTGCAGTGTCGTCCCTGGGAAGAGGTTTTTTCTTTCATTTGGTCAGCACCTGTCTTGTTTCAATTTATAGCCGTTGTCTCTTCTCCCACCATGTACCCACCACTGTGAAAAGCCCGGCTCTGTCTTCTCCATAACCTCCTCGTAGATACTGGAAGGCTGATACTAGGTCCCCACAAACGTCATCTTCTCCAGGCTAAATGAGCCCAGTTCTCTCAGCTTTTCCTCACAGAGGGGCAAGCACTCCAAACCCCAGTAATCTCAGTGGTCCCTCACTGAACTGAACTCACTCCAGTATATCCATCCTTTTCCTGTATTTGGGAGCCCAAAACTGATAACAATGCTAAGACTGCAACGCTAATATTGTCTTTTTTGAGCTAAGCTTTAAACTAATTGCCCATATACATTTCCTGATTTCTTAATAAGATGAACTTAGGAGACATTCCTGGATTCCTTCTATTCTAAAATTTCATGTATGACTGAACATTAGATTCTACCACACACATTAAAATTACACACAACTTTACTCTTACTATACCACTATAACTAAATAATAGTAAAAAAAAACCCACTCACTTATTTTTCAGTGCATTAAAGTCCATAAGAACTAAGTATTCAGTAATGAAACATTTTGTTGTATTTGACATAAATCCAAACTAATACAGGAAAAGGAAACAACGAGACAAAAGGAGTCAAAGTGAATGACCAGCAGCAACACCATGCTGAAAATCAATGCAGCATTGTTATTTCCTAAAGAGTTATCTAAATACATTGTGCAATAGAATGGACATATATGTGCATACCTCCTCTGGGCAATGAATCATTGAAGAAACCTTCAATGGCTTCACATGTACTCCCATCTCCTCCACAAACACGGCATCTATCTTCCTTAGCATCAGACCCCAAAATATTATCACAACCTACATGCTAAGAACAGATAAGAACAAGTATTTTAACAGGATGATGGTCCTGCGCCGTTATCTTCATGGGCTTTTTTTAAGCGTTTCTCTGAAGTTTGAGATATTCAGTTCTTCTTTTTATCTACTCTGGTTTTGATCTTCTTTTTATCTGCTCTATGTTCCACCTATATTGCTTTGTTAAGGTAAACATTTGCTGTGTACTCCTTGAACAGATATGCAGCATAAATAGTACTATTGTTCCCAAAGGCATTTACAGCTTCCACATCCTCGAGGCAGAATTTGCAATTACTTTCCTAAGTTGGAATGTAAAGTGTAAATTACTTCACTGTAAGAATGAATGCAGCATGAAACTTAGTGAAAGGCTGAATTATGCGCTGTATTAAATAGGATCCAAAAGCTTGTGGAAAAAAGAAGTGTCTATAACTGATCATAAAAAGTACACTACATTTCTAACTATCTACTTGGGAAATCTATGTACAATGAACAATGATTAACTCCTTATAAATTATTGATTCAACCCTACTACAAAGCTAATAGGGACAGTTGGATCCTTAAGAAAATAAACAAAGAGAGAATGAACAAGTAGGATGTAAACAGAATTAACACTGCAGCTTGACAAATTTTTCCAGGATTTATACACAAAAGGAGGAAGCTACATAACTTTGTTTACTGCCCAGCAATATTATGTACCATCTTGTAAACAGGTAATACACAGGTCATAAGAGATGTTAAAATACTTTAAATAACTGACAAAATAGTACTATTCTAACAATTTACATTTTGACTTTCTGATTCACCAAGTAGACAGACGCCCAACTTTAATACATAGTTCATTCTCAACTTAAGATTTAGTTTGATTATTAGTTTTAAAAGATTCTCAAAACTACTAAAATCTTACATATAAAGTACAACAGAATTCCATGGGTTATTGTTTGGCTTTTTGGGGGTTAGTTTACTAATACACGGCCAATGCTTTTAATCTCATCATGTTATTCAATAAACATACAATTTCAGCCCTCAATTTAGCAAAGAACTTAAGCATTGGGTTAAGCTTTAGTTATGTTAGTGGTTTCAGTGAAATCAAGTAATTTTTAGAGTCACCAGCACTGTCCAGATGTCTAGACTTAAGTATATAATGAAACGCTTTGCCAAACTGAAGAAGCAGTGGGATTGTTTGGAACAGGATGAACTAGTTAGAGAGAAAGAGACTAACATGTTCACATTTACTGTTTTTCAGCCAGAGTGGTGCTCTAATTGGAATGATGGAACAGGCCTTGGAAAAGTGCAAGGAATCTGTTCATCTTCCGTTACCCTTTCCACCGATTGTTCAACAGAAACCATAAAGCAAGAAAAAAAGAAGAAAAAATTAAGGATTCTACAAATGTCTGTTAGAAACTACTGAAATTCAATTGATTTGTCTAATTTATGCAATACCTTTCTTATCTTTTTGTCTCAATCTTACTCTCTCATTAACAACTGGACCTGTCAACAATCCCATTTCATATATGTAGCAAACAAATACTGCAATTAAATGAAGGAGATAGCAGACACAACAAAGTAATCCAGAAGTACTTTATAAAACATTTGTAACCTTGCATTCTCCATTGATACAGATATCCAGTGAATCAGCATTGCACTGAGTCCCATCTATTACTGCAGGAGCACGTTCAGTGTAAAAATTATAACCTTCAGCCAAGCAGTTTAATGCACATGGTTTAACCCCACCTGGACAACAAAAACAAAGAAAAGGAAAAAAAGGAATTCTTGAAAACTTGAATTAAAAATATATATGCATAAACAGATCTGAAATTTATAATCTTATCTCGTACCTGACACATATAATGCATACACTTTACTTAACTTCCCTTTATGATTTCTCTACTTGACTCTTCTTTCTTGCAAAAAAGATTATTTCGCATAGTAAGATATGGCAAGGTTGGCTGGCTCCATAACGACTCCATTAGGTTAATACAACCCTAATGATTATTGAACAATTTAAAACAATAAGGATACCACTTCACCATTTGAAAAACAAGAATAACAAAATAATGTAGTGCTAAGACTATATCAGCGTAAATTTCAAAACCAAGGTCAGACTATTTCAATTAGGAATTTAGTCCTATTGAATTACACTACTGCTCAAACCACGTGATCACAATTATCTGTTTTAGGCTTTTAATCTAAAAAACTGAGAGTAAAACCATTCAAGTCAATAAAATACAAAAACACAAGGGGGAACATGGACTTACTCACTCAGGGTTTAGAATGGGAAAAACAAAATAATAAAAGGGCAACCTACGAACTTTGAACAGCGACAGAAATATAACTAAACTTGATTAAGATGTCTCAAAGAGAAAAAGAAACTACAACCTTTTTCCCTGCTGCAAAATACCCTTTTATTGCACAGTGGTATTATTTGTAATTCAATTACTGAAGTAGCATTTAGAGACTCTTATAAATGCTTTTACTTCTTTCTCCTTTTCCTAATATTCTGATCTTAAGAAAGGAAAACTTATTGTGAGATCTTTTTACACTGAACTCAACCCTGTAGCGTGAAAAGCACTTACAGATCACCTATGCAATTTCTAATTCTATTGCAACTGCTGGTGGAGAAAAGCTCTATATTTTTAAAGTGGAGTCCCTACAACGATGGTCACTTCCCTTCACAGTAAAACAAACTTCTACCAGAACAGAGATGGCTCTTCTGCAACATTTTCAGCAATTGACAAAAGTACGAGCTCAGTAAACTTAGCTCACTATTTTTTAATCAAAACATCCTATTTACAAACATTACTCTCTATATATCATTTAGAAGATGTCATCTATGACAACATTATTGCAAAGCCAACAATCACCTCCAGTGTAGGGTTTCCAGTTATAATACTTCCCCCGGAAAGGCATATTGTCAAAATCTGCACATTGCTTTTCTCGAAAATCACGGGCCCCTGAAGGACATGGCTAAAATAACAAAGATTAAAGAAGGTTAATTTCTTCCAAATAGCAACATAAAAAGAAATGCTTATAGGCTTATATTACAAAAATAATCATGCAAGAGACTAGGACGTGGTTCCCTGCTTTATCTTGTGGCTCTGATTTTGAAACTTGCTTTATTACTTTACAGCCGAAGTGCCTGCAATCTAAGGCTGGCATGAAGTAACTGAAGTAATTTAAACAAAGGTGTTACATAACAGTTTCCATAAATGAGAATCACATTAAGCTATGCTTCATAATCAATCCATCAACTACCTCCTTATAAACACACATTGTAAACAGCTGAAAAAATTAAAACCATTTTCGTAAGAGCTGTAGGCTCAGTTAAACTGTAGCAAGCAGCTGTACTGAGACAGGTTATTAAGACATTAAGAAAAAATTAAAACACTTTCTGGAGAGCTATACCACCTCTGCTTACTTGTAGCCTTGAAAAAAGCATTCCGTTAAGACTGAGAATGAGAACAGATACCATGTTTGCCTCTGATTTTTACGAGTCTCCAAACATGAAGAAATAAAAACTGCTTTCAATTTCAATTTTCATTACTTTGCCCTACCAACTACAAAACTGTGAAGTATCTTTTCTACTTTGAATAAGGGCAGATTTAAGTGAAATTCATCTTGGAAAGAATTATAGGAGAAACAGAATTCTTTGCTATTTCTCACATTTTTCATCAGCTGGTTCAAAATGATAACGACAACTAATCTTGAATACACCCAGAATTTAGACAGTACATTAAACATTGTTATCAATGTTTAAGTACCTGCTGAAATTGCAACCTTCATCAGACAAAGTATTTGAAATACAGATTAAAATAATTTTTAGACTAAAAGAGAAAAAAATTTGTTTGACAGAAATCAGAGGTGTTAATAAATATTACTATACTATGAGCAACAGAAGAATGCATTTTATGACAGTTTTACTTGTCTTCCTATGTATGTAGGCCAGTTAACACTGCTCAGGAACCTGAAATGTATTCAAGTGAAAGGACGTCTGTAAACATGGATGATAAAAATTTACTGCACAATACAAATATTAACAGAATAATTATGATTCTCAGTATACATTAATCAAGCTCTTATAACAGCCAGCCCATTTCAATATGATGCAGAAACTAGTTTCTTCTTCAATTCTGAAGCTGTTGCAATATAAATTAAAACAGTGGATATTAGACAATGTTTAAATTTTAAATTCTCTCTGGAAATCACTCCTATTATCTCTTTCTAATTAAAAAATGCATTTTTGAGTATAATACGTTTACTGGTGGAAAAAAACAGAGCAGTGTAACTACTTTAATTCAATAATCCTGCATATGATAACAGTGACAATAAAAATAACTATGTAATATAAAATTATAGGAGTTTTTTAACATTTTTTTAATGGTAATACAAATTAAATTTGCCTCTTTACATGATATTCTCCAAGCAGTAGAAGGATCAGACTTGACCCACCAAGCTTGAAGCTGAATCTCTCTGATACTGATCACTACACCCTATTCTTCTGTCCCAATTGCTTGGGTACTAATTTACATGGCTGATATTTAAACCGCACCAAGTTCCCCTTACAAGTTATTTAAATTATCCCCCCTAATAAAATCCCTTTCCTAAATAGTTATACTAGAATAAAACAATAAAATACAAACATTAGGAAAGAAGGATCAAGCCTTCCATATTTATAGTCCTAAAAAAATTCTCACAATCTGATCTTTGAGATGTAGTCTTAATTCTCGTTTGATGGTGATCTTGCATGTATTTTGAGGCAACAGTATCACTTCATAAACAATCTGGATAATGGGAAGAGTATACCCTCAACAAATTTGCTGTTAACACAAAACGAGGAGCAGCCGTTGATACACCAGAAGGCTGTGTGGCTGTCCAGAGGGACCTTGACAGGATGGAAAAATGGGCCCAGAGGAACCTTGTGGAGTTCAACAAGGAGAAGTGCAAAGACCCGCACCCAGGGAGGAACAACCCCATGCCCCAATACACACCAGGGGCCAACCACCCGGAAAGGATGATTGCAGAAAAGCCAAGCTGAACCTCAGCCAGAAATGTGCTCTTGTAGCAAACCAGGATAATGGTATCCTGGGCTGTAACAGGAGCATCAACAGCAAGTCCAGGGTGGAGAGGAAGGATCACCTCCCAGCACCAGTGAGGTCACATCTACAGTACTGTGTTATTGTGTTCAGTTCTGGGCTCTCAGTACAAGAGAGATATGGCCATAACGGAAAAAGTCCAACAAAGGGCCATGAAGGGCCTGAAGCACCTCTTATATGAGAAAAGGCTGAGAGAGCTGGGACTGTTCAGCCTGAAGAAGAGAAGTGTGAGGAGGTGATGTCATCAATATGTACAAATATTTGAATGGAAGGTGCAAAGAGTATGGAGCCAGGCTCTTTCCATTGGTGCCCAGTGATGGGATGAGAGGCAATGGGTACAAATGGAAACACAGGTTTCTCCTGAACATCACAAAACGTTTTTTTTTTTACTGTGAGGGTGACCGAGCAGTCGTACAGGTTGCCGAAAGAGTTGGTGGAATGTCCCTCTTGGAAATATACAAAAAGTCTCTGGACATGGTCCTGGGCAACCTGTTTGAGGTTTAAGCAAGATGGGCTGTGCAAGATGTCATCCACAGGTCTGCTTGTATGCAAAGCGAAGTCTTTCTTTTGCTTTATTAAATATCAACTCAATTATTGCCACAATTTAAACTGCTAAAATCACTGTCTATATCTTCTTTGCTTCTTGAACACAACTCTGGCAGTCTGACAGAAAACTAGTTGCACAGAAGTATACATAGCCTGCAGTCTCACTGCTGACAAGAACAGCAGACAAGGCTGGAGAATACCTGGGAGCAGCTAAAGGAGTTGTGGGAGCAAAGCCCCACATAAAAGGTTCCTGCTTTCTGGATATTTTATCTGGTTTTGGTAGTCCTGCAGATTAAATCCTTGTTTCTTATTCTGCAAGTACTGTTAAATTAATTTTACAAACTAAGATACCAATGATATCAAAGGTTTTACATAACCCCACGGTTTTGGCTCTAAAAATGCAAATCCATCAATCCACAGGCAGATTTGGAGACCTTTGCAATAAATTGAGTTTCCATTTTAGTGGCTCAGTCCTCTCAGTGAATACTGACAAGTGCTAGGCCTCATCTCAGGATCTTGCTTTTTGTCCAAATCATTACTTTGAATCCAGCGTTAAGGTGAATTCAATGAAATTTTCAGGCAGTCCTTCTGAAGACTGCAGATACCAAATGACAGCCTGAAACCTGCTACATTCTGTAATGTGAAGCATAAAATGCAACTTGTAAATCGTTGTTGTTGTTGTTGTTGTTGCATAATTTTCCTATCTTTTTTAGTATCTCACTAATACCTTAGAGGAAGTAAAACTAAAGGCTATGACCTCAAGAAATGCGTTCAAAATCATCCTTGACAAACCTGACTGCCTTCTATGACAAAGTAACCTCCTTGGTTGATGAGAGGCGAGTGGCGGATATTGCCTACCTGGATTACTCCAGGGCTTTTGACATGGTTACCCACAGCCTCCTGCTAGAGAAACTGATGCATTACTGATGCGTTAGACAAGGGGTCTGTGCGGTCGGTGGGGAACTGGCTGACAGGCTGCACCCAGGGGTGGTGGTAAATAGCTCCTTTTCAAACTGGCAACCTGTCACAACTGGGGTCCCTAGGGATCGATATTGGGCCCAACACTATTTAATATCTTTGTAAGTGATCTGGACGATGGGATCAGGCATACCTTGATAAGTTTGCTGATGACACCAAACTGAGTGGGGAAGTGGACACTTTAGAAGGGAGAGCCACCTTGCAGGAAGAACTAGATAGCCTGGAAGAGCGGGTGAACAAGAACCTTATGACATTCAACAAAGACAAGTGTAAAAACTTGCAGCCGGGAAAACATAAACCAGGAGTGAAGCACAGGCCAGGACCTACCCAGCTATGGAGCAGCTCTGTGGAAGTGGTCCTGGGAATCCTGGTGGACAACAAGCTCGATCTGAGTGAACAGTGTGCTGCTGCAGCAAAGAAAGCCAACAGGATGCTGGGTCACATCAACAAGGGCATCACCACCAGAAATAAAGAAGTTATTATCCCACCCTATTCAGCGCTCATGAGGCCACACCTGCAATACTGTGTTCAGTTTTCGCACCTGCTATGCAAAGAAGATATGGACAGGCTGGAGAGGGTCCAGAGAAGGGCCACAAAGATGACCAAAGGACTGTGAAGCCTGCTGTATCAGGAACGTCTGAGAAACTGGCTTTGTTCAGCCTTGAGAAAAGAAGGCTTAGGGGAGACCTTATCACCAGGTTCCAGTATTTAAGAGGTGGCTATAAAGAACACAGACAGTCACTTTTTACAAGGAGTCACATGGAAAAGATGAGGGGTAATGGGTACAAGTTACTCCTGGGGAGACTCTGATTGGACACAGGAGGAGAATTTTCCACAAAGAAAACAATCACCCATTGGAATAATCTCCCTAGGGAAGTGGATTCCCCAACATTGGACACTTCTAAGATCTGGCTGGACAGGGTGCTGGGCCATCTTGTCTAGACCGTGCTTTTGCCAACAAAGGTTGGACCAGATGATCCCTGAGGTCCCTTCCAACATAGTATTCCATTATTATATGATTCTATGAAAATCGTAGCTATAGAAATGCAAAAATGTTACTGCAAGTTAAGCTACAATGTGCATTTACAAAATGTCAGCTCTTTGGCACTGCCTGTTTGCGTACATGCTCTTCCCAAAGTAAATGTGCAATACTCACTTCTCTTTACTGGGTAAGACATTTCACTTTCTTCATACAGTTACAATACATGGATTACTGTTTTTAAGTAACAGACTGCTTGTGTTTTCAAACGTGTTTCTCTTTTAGGAGACTGAAAATCATGAGGTAGGAATCTAACAAATGCACAAGAACTTAAAATCAGGTAAGAAGAAGGTCTTGAGAAGAATATGATGAAGTAATTAAAATTCTGAGTGAAAAAAAGCATTGACATAAGAACATAAGAACACTTAAGACTGAAGCAAAAAAATATCACCTAATGAGTGTTAGTAAATCATTGAACAAACATTGTCATGACACCAAACATCATATCTCAAAGAAATATGTTATCCTGGAGGTTAAAAGTCAGGTAGATTTCAGTAATTGAACTGATTGTGTTTCCTGTTAACAAAGGCTATACTACTCCTCACACAAGATGAGACAGCCAGAGGGGTCACAGTTGAAATTCAGCTACTGCTCCAAGACATAACTCCTCACGTGAATGCATTTTAGAAAAAATAGGCTTGTAAACATTTAAATGATGAAAGCAACAAACAACATCTGTGAATGTATGTACAATGGAACCAACAAAAAACATTTGCCTACATTCCATTAAGAGAAAAGACGGAATTACAAGAATCTTTTAAAGGTATGTATATACACATACTTTTACATAGATAAACCATTCACAGGACTTGTAAGCAAAACATGTTTCTTATCATATATAAAAAATTAGGAGGCTTTTACAGTTTTAGATGTCTATCAAATTAAGCTTCACATCTTATATATATTTTAAATCAGACAATGAGTTACTTTCACTGAGTAATTATGTGCCTTGCAATTCTATTAGCATTTTGTGGTTTTTTTTTTTCAAATTAAAAATATTTTGCTTGGAAAAATACATATATTTTTGTTAGAGATAGCATGTCTGGTGGTAGAAAATACGTTTCTGATGAGTGTGATCGTTCTATCACCCTTTTGTTTCCAGAACTCATTAGCTAATGTTCTTTTCTGCTGATCTCAATGTTTCCATTAGCAGATGCCTTTTGAATTAAGAAGTCATATATGGCTTTAGAAGTGTTTGATGAGAAATAAGCCTAGTAGGAGTGCATGTGCTGTTTCCAAAGAATTAAAATGGTCAAAAGAAAGGGCAACAGAACTCATCTCTGAAAGAAAAATGAAGTAAAAATGTGGGGTTTTTTCATTTATGAATAGTAGGAGCTTTAGGGAGTGCTACCTTTACAATTACAAATGGGCAATGAAGGTTCACACTGCAAAATAAATTTCAACAGAAAAGATGTACAAAAAAAACATTTTTCAAAAAAACAATGACAGATTTGCATGCTGTTAACACTTACACTAATCAAACATACCATTCCATTAAAAATGTCAAGCACTAAGGAGTATCATAAATCTTGGAATAAAATCTACTGGTCTCAGCAATTCTTAGTTATGTAGGGCCCTAAATATTACTATAAAAGAAATAGACTACAATCGTCAAAACCATTAAGGAAGTAAGTTTAAACTTCTCTAAGTACCAATATGGTCATGCACTGGAAAACCGTTCCGAAAAAATACACTTAAAAAATGATTCACAGTCAAACTGTAAGAATGGCATTTCCAAATTGCCAGGCCTGAATCTGCAAGTGTTCAAGATTTGTTTTTAAGACCTAGACAATGAAATGTAAAGTTTCCTTTCCACTATCTTGCTTAAATTACTGATTGAAATCTGAGTATAGGTAGGGAACCAACATTTTGGGATAGAAGACTGTAACTTTCAAAAGATTTTGGCAAATTGGAGCAGTAGTTTGAAATAAAGCAATTGATGACAATTACCACAGTTGAATAGGAACAATCAACAGTGCAAGCACAAGCTGAGGAATGACTTCCTAAACAGCAGCTCCAAACAAAAGGGATTTGGTCATTACAGATCAACACAGACTAACTAAATATTGTCACTCCTGTAAGAAAAATGAACACAATACTGAAATTAATAAGCGTAACCCCATCATTAAGATGACAGAGTGAATGAAAAGTTAAACTTATCTCTGACAGGCCTCAGCTAGATTCCTGTGCAGAGGTTTGGGCATCATGCTTCAGTAAGACGTGCACTACTCAGATCCTAAAGGCTATTAACACAGACACTGTCTAGCGTAAAGAAGACAAAGAAGAGACATGATAGTAGTCTGCAAACACAGGAATGTCTCCCATAGAGGTAATATTATCAGCTTTCTTTTTACTAGGGAAAGAGAAAGTAAGGGCCTTAAAGGATGGGAAAGGATCCCACCTTAAAGGACTGGAAAACATACACTGTATTTCATTAAAACTCTCCTGACTGTATGAATCCCAATGATACCTCCCAGACTGGAGCTATTTCAAAACAGGTCAGCTGCCTAAACATCAGTTAAGAACGGTTTAATGACAGTTGATTTTGCCTTTGAGCCAGGAAGTAGCCTGAATGGCCTCCTCAGATACCTTCTAGATGTTCCTGCTGTGACCCTACAAGCTTCCTCTCAGTTAACAAACAAATAAAGAGAGAACAAAGCAAAACCAACTAAGAATAAAACCGTCTGACAATGAGAAATAAAATACAGTAAGAATAAAACAAATCCTAGCAACCTTTCAATGGTATCATTAGGCAGCTATGGCACATTTGCTAATAATAAAAATGCATTAAAAATTGTTGTATATTTGTGAGGGAGCAGGATTATGTTTTATGTAAACTTTCTTGTATACTAGTTACTGTGGCAGATACCAAATAATATGGAGAAAAACATTTTAAATAAGAATGTCTGGATATCAGAGATTGGATATCACAGCAGAGCAGCTGTGATTAGCAGTAGGGAAGTAATTTTTAATTTGGAAATTTGTAATTAGGAGAACAACCTTGACTGAGAAGTTTGCAGAACTAAGATGATAATCAGTAACAATCATAAAAAACAGTTTTTTTCAAGGAATCAGCATATTACCTATTATAATTTTTCCTGAAATATATCCAAAGATAAAACAGGTGAAACAACGCCTTCAGGTACAGACTCTCCCACTGTTAGAATGAATTTGAAGCTAAAGTAATATGAAAGCCTGTTTATTTTTGTAGTGCTACTGACCCGGAAACATACTAGTGAAATTCTTTATTGGTGTGTACTTTTTTTCTGGTTCAACTTTTAACTTACTTGAATTTGTAATTTAGCTTCATAATTTGATTTTATACATTTATAGTCTTCCCCACTCCTTCAGTGGTACTTCATTATTTGATGGGCTCAACTCTAAAATAAAACTGCATGATCATTTTGGTAACACAAGAACCAGTGGATACCTGATGGCAAAACAGCAGGTGTAAAACACACCAAAAGAAGTATTTTTTCACAGAATGTGTAAGAGTATTATGTAACACCTTATCACTGGAAGTTATAAAGATATAAAAAGGGTAAGAGGGTTTAAAAGTGGATTTACAGAGGACACGTCCATTTGTGGTGGTTTATGTGATACAGACACAATGTGGAGCTCAAGAAATCTTTAGACACCCAGCTTCTGGAAACTCATACGCTATATCATAGAATGCTTTATGATTCAATGGAATAACCATGGAAAGGTCATGCCTTGGCTGCCAAAAGTTTATAATTTTTCCTTAAACAGCTGTTATTGGCCACTGTTGGGAGACGAGACACTGGGCTAGACAGACCTTTACTCTGATGTGGAATGCTCCTTGTTCACCTTCAACATGGATGCTGGAGTTGAACTCACTCCAGCTGGACATCACAGTGAGATAGGCATCCTAACACTTAGCAGAACACATGGGGTGCCTGCAATTTAGAAGTGCCCTAAAGGACTGTTTTCCAATAAAATGCAGAATTCACGGCTTTTCTGAACTGGAAAAAAAATGCATCCATGGCTGTTAAAATGTAAAACAGACAAGTTCATTATACTTTTACCATGGAACAGAATTTACTTACATCAGTATTACAGGAGCGGTATCGCTTCCTTTCTCCAAGACAATATTTGCCTCCACCTGAAGGCCTGGAAAAACATGTTTTGTGTGTTAATTATATGCATTAGTACAAACACAAGTTCATGAGATATACTAAAGCATTGTTAGTATAAATACAAGTCCAAGAGATATGTATTATATAAATAAAAATAAAAGTACATGGAAGTTTTAAGGTGAGATTTTGAAATATTTTATTTAATAAGGATTGCAACATTTACTTGAATTGGAGCAGATACAAAACAATACTGGGCACTTGAAAATCGTCACTCATATGGTATTCATCTAGTTTGTATAGATTCCAAGCAATACAGTTGCATTGTATTTTGAACATACTAAAAAGGCATTGTTTTTAATTATTTGCTTGCTTTGTAAAACTAGAATGATAAATGCGTAAACAACCTATGTGACACTTTTTTTAAATAATCTTCTCATATTACTCTCGAAAATATAACAAAATGAAGAAAAATGGCCTGCTAAATACTGAAGCCAGCAAAGACTGTGTTTTCTAGTTCAAGAATCTGATTCTGATTTGAATTAAGCAGTACTAAATCTGAGGAACTCCAGAGGAAGCAGGTTTCTATTAGTGTGAATAAGACATTGGGTCATAAATTCCCAAACTGTTCGAGAACCTTATCTATCTTCCACGGAGGTCAAAGAATGAATTAGCATTGACTTAAAACTGAAGATTAATCAGACATCAGCTCTTTGGCTCATAACTTGAAAGCAGAAAGGAAAAACACTTGATGTTTGTTTTACAATAAAGAAAGAAAAGAATTTACAATTAACTAAAAAGCAAATCGATACTATTTTTCACATTACAAATATTTAAACAGGCAACATTATCCTTGAACCAAAAAGGTATTTTTTCCTAATGCAGACAAATCCCCCTCAAATTCATTTGCTTGCTGTACTGGTAAACATTTAAAATTCATTCACATTTCAACATGCCAACACATATACACAGTGAGAGGAGTAGTTAAAAAAATCTTAGAAAATTACTCATGCTCCAAATAAACATTTCACTAGCATTTTTACACACTGCTGTGAAAAAAATAATAATTTAATTTATTATTCTCTCAGTAACATAGTCTGATATGTTGCTGATGCATATAGATAATTTTTGCTTTTGAATTCAGTCAGTAGCGCTATTTGCCAGATTTGATAGTTATTGCTAATGACAGGAGGTGAACAGACCACCTTAAGCAGCAGTAATGTGACATTATGATGTCTGTCTTGCACAGTGCAATGGAAACCTGATGTACAGCCTGGCTTGCAAAACACAGATACAAGAAACAAAGAACCTAAGTGTACAGAGAGAAGATAAGAAAGGAGTGACAAAAGCCACGGAATGGATTTTCATGAAAGAAGCACAAAAGCTTAATATTTTCAAGAAAAAGTGGTCTTAAAAACTCATAATGGTATGGAGTAATAAAACTATCTTTCTGCAAGGACCTATAGATATGATAAGGTAACCAGAACAGGGCAAGAAGCACCAGAAAAAAAAAAAATCAGTGATTCCTTCAGCAAAGAAAAGCAATGGAAATACGCAAGCATTCTTCATCTGAGAAGTGCTAGTGACAGAGAGAGGAGTGCTCACCTGATAGATCGTCCCTGGAACAGTGCTCAGGACATTGGAAAGTGGACAGATGACAGGACCAGTAAAGACAAACACAACAGATCAAGCTGTAGTGGAGAAGCTGGCCCCTCTTGAGAGAGACTAGATAGACCAATAGGGAGTAGCGGCAAGGAGAGAAGTTGCTGAATCGCTTTAAGAGTCAGCGGGGAGTCACAACTAAGTGTTGGACATGACAGCGTTTAAATGTATTGTATGTAACATAATATTACCAACTATGTTTTATATGTAAACAGTTGCATTCAAAAGCTTGGAAACGCTGTGCTGCTTTTTTAATAAGTAACTGGCATAGTTATTTTATATCCTGGACAAGCACTAGAGGTAATATGTCTTAAGAAAGAAATCTATCTAAGGCATAATTTAAATATATTTTGTATGAACAGCAAGTTGCAAAAAGAAAGCCATTCTGGTTACTGCTAAATATAAATCCAGCTATCTTCACAGTACATAAGATACATTAAAAATGTTAAAAGTATGTCTAGTGAACTTCTCCTGTTTAAGTGTTTCTGTCTGCTATTTTGAAGACAAATGTTGGCAAACTAGCAAAACATTTTTACAGATAAC
>VXBH01000480.1:66547-118368 GCA_013400035.1 Rynchops niger | reverse complement strand
TGATTCTATCATTCTATAATTCTGTGAGGGCTGAGAATGAAACTGTAGTCTTCACCATGGGGGAAGGGTTGCGTGTGCCTGTTACTCAATTTGGGAAGTGAGCATTTTATTAATGACTAATATTTTTCCTTTTCTCTGCTTCCTGTCTCCTAACCTCAAGAGCATCAACCTTCTTACTCACCATTTGCCTGTAGAAAGAGCTAAAAGCCCATTTGTACTAGATAACATATTTTGGATTGTTTGATATTACATTGCTGTGTTTCCAATTAGGTTTCCTTGTTTTTATCTTTTTTGTGTAATCTATTCAGTCCCTCCCACTAATTAGAACCTTATTTGCCTTTTTTCCTCTTTCAACAGTGTTTATCCTTCGCATTGTTCCTCGTGTCTCTGCTTAGCAAGATTGACTTCTGTTATCTTTGCTTTTTAAATATATGTTTAGATTTTATTGGCGCAGACGCTTGTTAAAGCTATCCAACTATTCATTACAGACCTCATGATTTTCCATAGTAAATTTTCTAGACAATCAACTCAGAACAACATTATTTTTTGTCTCATTCTACATTCTTTCAGAGAGTTATGTTTTATGAAAAGCCTAATACTTCAGATTATTACCTTTCATACATAACATTCCCTCAGAATCAGTTGGTATCTGATGATATTCTGATGGCTAGACCTCCAGATGTTTTGTTTTATTTATCATACTTGGCTTGTTTTCTAGGACCAAGTCCAAAACAGCCTCTAATCTCAGGGGCTGCTCAATAAATTCTGTGAGGGGCTGTGAAAAGTTATTAAGGGGGAAAAAGTCTTTACACAACAAATAATTCTGCAAATCCTAGTGTTGTCCTTATGTACTTAAAATATATGTTGATCAATAATGACGTTGTAAGACAATTAATAAGGAATTTTAACATGTGCTTTTGAGAGGGAATGGAAATTCTCAGAATAAACTGATTTCTTGTTAATGCAGGTCAGGAAATAACTTTCCAAGGGCAGCTTTCCAGAATTATTGATCAAGAGGTTTTCATGCTTTTTTATGTGGCAGATGGCACTTGCCACTGCTTGAGATTCAGAACAGGTTCTGGATTTGTAGTCTGAGCCAGAATAGCAGTCTCCATGTCCAGAAAACAAATAGAACGAAGATGAGTGGAACCAAATGTGTAGCATACTGCAAAGCTCTCCTGCCTGCATGGAGCTTTACAAGGTTCAGAACTGAGGAGCACCTTTCTGGAAGGACAAAGCACAACCACCTGAGCTAAGGGGCAAGTCTAGAGGTAAACAAAAGGTAAGCGAAGACCAAGGGTCACAAAGTTAGAAGAAATGAGCCAGTAAGTTTGCAATTAAGAGTTTCAGTTCAGTGAGTAAAGACATTAACAGATTTAACTTAGTGATGGGCAGGAGGTGTATTTCCATAACAAAATGGTCTCTGAGAAAGAGCCATTTTCTCATCACCCTATTTTCCCTGTACTTCCAACCTGGTTTTGGTATCAGAGACAGATGAGAGAATCCAGAGGCTGAGATACAAGCATTTGCAGTTAGGTGAAGGGCTCTTATGTCCAGTAACATCAAGTATACAAATCAGCCACCCCTACTAACGACTGACACCATCCAAAGAACGTAGTGGTGTGGTTGTCTTGCACAGACCTATGTTGCTTAGCAGTGCTGTCGAGGCACTGTGTCTTTCCCTGGAGTGAACGCTACCTGCACCATGGGCTGTGAATCTCCCCAGATAGTGCTTCTCCTTCACCTGCCCATGACTGTACCAGAAGAGGGTATCTGCAACCAGTTCAGGGCTAGGAGGAAACTCTGTGGTGGTGCTGCCTTGCCAGTTGTCCAGACCCAGGCAGGAGGGAAAGAAAAATGGTAGGACAAAAAATAATAGTTTCAACCTGAAAGATGGTAGATTCAAACTACATATAAGAAAGACTTCTTTTTACAATGAGGGCCGTGAAACAGTGGCCCAGGTTGTCCAGAGAGGTGGTCGATGCCCCATCCCCGGAAATGTTCAAGGTCATGTTGGACAGGGCTCTGAGCAATCTGATCTAGTTGAAGATGCCCCTGATCATGACAGAGGGTTGTACTACATGGCTTTTAAAGGCCCTTCCAAAACAAACTATTCCATGATTCTATGAAAAAGGCGTCTCATAGCTCCCAGTGCCATCTCTCACCAATGCCATGACTGTAAGATGAAAGCTCCTCTGAACAGATCCCACAGTCTAGGTGAGGTTGGAGCAAAGAGAGAGCAAAAGAGAGTTTTCCCACTTTAATTTCACCCAAGCATTGTGTCAAACTCCAGCTTTCATGAGATCTCTAGGTTAGGGAAATGAATAGGAGGTTTTGCAGCAGCATGCATGTAAGAGTAGAATGGCCATTTGCTATTCTGTTCAATACGTTTTACACACAGTTTTATCAGAAGAACCAGATGAGGTTTCACATTTCCAGTTCTTAAACGATCTTTTGCTAGACTCAGTTGATAGAATCATAGAATCATAGAATTGCTGAGGTTGAAAGGGACTTTTAAGATCATCAAGTCCAACCATTAACCTACCCTGACAAAAGCCACTTCTAAACCATGTCCCGAAGTACCCCATCTACCCTTTTTTTAAACACCTCCAGGGATGGTGAATCCACCACCTCCCTGGGCAGCCTATTCCAATGGTTAATAACCCTTTCAGTGAAAAAATGTTTCCTAATAACCAATCTAAACCTCCTCCGACATAACTTGAACCCATTTCCTCTCGTCCTATCACCTGTCACCAAGGAGAAGAGGTCAGCCCCCACCTCTCTACAACCTCCTTTCAGGTAGTTGTAGAGGGTGAGAAGGTCTCCCCTCAGCCTCCTCTTCTCCAGGCTGAACAACCCCAGCTCCCTCAGTCGTTCCTCCTAAGGTTTGTCCTCCAGACCCCTCACCAGCTTTGTAGCCCTCCTCTGGACACGCTCCAACACCTCAATGTCCTTCTTGTAGTGAGGGGCCCAAAACTGAACACAGTACTGGAGGTGGGGCCTCACCAGTGCCGAGTACAGGGGGATGATCACTTCCCTAGTCCGGCTCACCACGCTGTTCCTGATATACTATCTATCTTATTTTTCTCCCCTTCTACTCTGTTTCCTTCATTAATTAATACTTCTGTGGAAAACACAAGTTCAGTGTCACAGGAAAATCTCTAGTCACCTGCAGATATATACCTGCATGCCCCCTTCTTGATTCCTATAGCTTACTTCAGCTGAAGTCCCATAGCATGAAGATAAGCTGAGCTAAATGCATAACTAAGCCCACAGTCTAATCTTGTCAAGCTGCTCTGAAATTCCTTTCATCAGGTTTTGTATCCTTGATTTCTTGCAGCCCGGCTTTCCAATATCAGCAGTGCTTTTGGGAAAGGCAGCAATGGGACAAACGAGACAAAACCAAACAGATTTTTTTTTTTGAGTTTCAAAGGAAGTTTTGAAACCTTTTTTTTTTTTTTATCTTAAGGCACCCCACCAATACGATGTGAATTTCTTCCTTTGCATTCAAACCAAATTCAAAATTGACATGCTGAAATTCAGAATAAAAAAAAAAAAAAAAAAAAAAAAAAAAAAAGTAGGAAATTTGAGGATTTTCCCACCCCACCCCACTTTCAACAGTTTCCAAACCTTTTTACTACGACGGCCTGAGAGGGCTCTTTATTTTTACAGCTGCTGCATACCTAGTTCTCCTCGCTGGAAGACGCACACGCAGCTCCAGTGATTCTAATCTTTTCATTCCAGGAAAGGAACCAGCTGTAAATCCACTGAAGCAAGATCAGGATACAGCACCAGGACTGTTGTTCTGGCCTCCCACTGGTTAAGACTTCCCTTGAACTGCTCTCACACTCAGTCCTGTCATGGGTCCAGGAGCCTCTGTTTTAAGAATCCCTTCCCACCTCCCAGTTCTGACCTCAGTAAGCCTCTAAAGGCAGGGGTATTATGATTTTCATGCTCTGGTGAGACACCCCTGCAAAGCAACAGTTGAGCCAGATTTGGAGGAGCAGGGGGTGCTTGGTTTCTTCCATCTTGAAAGCACCTGAGAGAGGTACTCTGTTTGCATCCGCTCCCAATTTCCAAACAAATGGTAGGGATAAAATTACTCCATGCACACTCCCTGTCCCTGGGTGATGCCGTAATTGAATTTGCCTGATGTTGTAGCTCTTGACAGCGCAGCTCCTTCCTTCTTTTACTTCAAGCAGGGCTGTCCCTAGCGCTGCTGAAATCATATCAGCTTTCTGCTATATGGTAGGCTATAACAACAAAAAATTTGGCACTGTTTTTAAAAAATCAGATCAATCTTTGAAAAGAGTGACAGCTTCCCCACACCCGTGGAAAACTGCTCAGGGAGTCACCTCGTGGTGGTGAGAACGTCACCTCCAGAACAGGTCTTTCCCAGATCTTTACGGTAACCTGGTGCCGAGTGTACACAAACACTTACAATGACTGCTTAGCAACACCTCCTGCCAACCCAGGCTGTGGCAGAGCAAAGAAAAATGTGTGCTGTGCTCTCCAGCTATTCCTGCTATGAAAATACATCGTCAAGGAACAGTAAAACCTGTGTTGGGCTGACGGGGATGAGGTGGAGCAGGATCTCCCGTCCCTGTTTCCACACCACTAATACAAGTCTAACTTTGTCTTCGTGGACTTGGCAAGTCTCATTCGGGCTCCAGCGAGCCTCGTGTCCCCAGTAAAAGCAGTCACACGTGAAAGATAGATAGATAGATAGATAGATAGATAGATAGATAGATAGGTAGACAGACAGACAGATAGATAGATATCTGTTGTATGAGGGGATGAGGGAGGAGGAGGCATTTCCACAGAAGAAGCCGGCAGTAGCTTCTACAGCCAAAAGATCAAGATACCTGTAGGATTTTTGTAGATGCAGGCTTGTCTAGATCAAAGGTGGCCCAACAAGGGAAAATGTGGCCATTTGTCATGAAAGGAGACTATTGCTCTCAAGGCCAGAGAATTAATAGATTTTGAGATCAGAGGCCGCAATACACACCCTATAGCAGCCCTGTAACCTTCTGCAGGGTGTACTTCAGTACCATTCAGCATCTGGCAGGACAGGTCTCCACTGAACGCTGGCCATGACTTAGCTCAAGCTTTCCACCTCTGGGGCATCCATTATGATTGATTTTGGTGGCAGTTTTGGAGGTGGGAGTGCCTATACCAACCAGGGAAGAACAATCCAGAGAGACCAGAGCTAACATGGGGGTAAGTTAGTGTATCCACACAACCTCCTTTCAGGGAGTTGTAGAGAGGGAAAGGTTTCCCCTCTACCTCCTTTTCTCTAGGCTAAACAATTCCAGCTCCTTCATGGCTAGCTTGGGGGCAACTCCGTGCATTGCTGAGTCTTTCATCCTTACACCATACCTCACCATAAAAAGCTGTTTCTTTGGTTTTCTGAGAAAAAGGCTAAACAATTCCAGCTCCTTCATGGCTAGCTTGGGGGCAACTCCGTGCATTGCTGAGTCTTTCATCCTTACACCATACCTCACCATAAAAAGCTGTTTCTTTGGTTTTCTGAGAAGCCAAGCAGAAAATTTTCCTCACTGGAGGGACAGTCATCAGAGATGGGCATGTTTCAATAGAATAGTCTGCATTTGCCACCAGCTTAGCTGACAGTAGGCTGCAGGTCTTTTCTTTCCTAGATTCCCTTGAATATATTAAAATGGTATAAAATCCAGAGCCTTGTATGTGAAACCCTACTGAGTGGCTGTTAATGATTCCCAGTCAAAACTCAACGACAAGGCAGCATGCAGTTTCCTAACAAGCATTTAATAAGCATAGAAAACCTTGTAAATCATGTTTGGAAAAAAAGGTCAAATATTTAGGACATGCAATAAATTTTAAATGACTGCTACTGGGTAGCTCCTCCTCCAGACATCCTTCTTTGTATTGCTCTTAGATATATGTTTCTTCATAGATAACTTCTACAAGTCAAGAGTGTGGCTGTAGGACACCCTTAGAGCTGGAGAAGAATGGCAGGATCTCAGACGTTCACCTGCTGAAAGGTGTACACCTCTGGCAGAGCCTAGAATAGTGTCCTTTTGAAGAGAGTTTAGCTGAAGACATTTAAATTTACTCCCATACCCAGCAGCATTTCAACCTTGAGATTAATACCTGACTCAGCTTCCTTTAGATAATATGACATAAACCTATAAAAAGACAACCTGGACCACAAAACACATATTTCCTGGTCCTGCATCCACCAACCCTTTGTTGGTAATTTGTATTTCCAGCTCCTGCCTGTGTTGTATGTGTTTCGGTTGTACAAATGTCAGCTGAAAGTGACACCAGCTGCTCTACAAGCTTCCGAGGCAGTTTCTAAGCACAGCTCATAAATACCAGTTCTTACATTTGGCTACATCTGAGCCTTTCTAGCCACGATACGCTGCCCTGCTCTCCACATCTACAAGAATTAAAGCTCCCCCAAATCTCTGCCCCTCCCTATGTCTTTGAACCTTTTGTCTGGACTAAAGAAACCCAAGCTGATATATAAAGCATGTGTGATACATCAGCCTGGTAGAAAGCTCCTTCGTGTATTAGCCCTCTTCTGGAGGAGTGAGATTTTTGTGGTATGATGCACGGAGCCAAACCTGCCAGCATTCCCTGGAAAGCAGGAATAAGGGGGAAAAAAAACTAAGCTCGTTATTTGAGATCTGATCATATTATTATTATTATTATACATGTATATTGTAATTATTAAACAAAACATCCACCCAGCTAGTTTCCCTATTGCCACTCTGGCAAAGGGGCCCTGGGAACTGAGTATTGGAGTCAGGGAATATTGATCTGTTCGGAGGGTAAGGTCTGGGTTTGTCCGTGTCGGTGAGCACGAACATCTGGAGGGGAAGGAGGGTGCGTTCCCATGCGGAGCAACAACTGGCTGCCCCGTGCCTTCACCCCAGTCACAGCTGGCAGAGGCACAGAGCTTCAGCCTCCCTCCACCAGCACCGCTTCCACATGCTATTACCCTCCCATCATATCCTCAGCCACTCTGTGTGCTGCTTGTCACTTAGACCATCCCCACGTGGCAGTGGCACGGCACAGCCCTGGCCTCTGGCCCTATGCAGTGTAAGGATACGGGATGATGGGGGAGCCAGGAGTTGTATCATTTGCATCCCAGAGGCATGAGTAAGACCGTTTCCAAATACAGCAGCAACTTGCTGTCAAAGGTTGCAGGACCATTCATACCAGAAGCAGATGATTTGTGTATACTGTCATCTGACATTACTAATGCTGTTGGGTTCCCTCCCAAGTGGAATACCTCCCCCTTTGAGGCAAAGCCCGGCTGGTATTTAACGGCACAAAGGATCTCTATCAGCTATCCCTTCGACCCAAGTTCTGACAAATCACTTTCCCCATGCAAGTGACAACAGGCTTGTCAACCTCCCTCCCCAGCACCATCCCAGAAACCCTTCACCCCCGAGTCAACCGCCTGTGGTCAGAGCCATCCCATAAAAACAGCCCCCCCAGGAGGTGCAGATGACTTCTCTCTGAAAGAATCCTCATCCCACCACCATGCCACAGAGGAGGGGGTCAGGTCTCCTGCCTGTGAACCAAGAGCTTCCTGTCCTTGCTACAAAGCCACAGGGCTGTTTGATAATCCAAAGATTTCCTTAATTACAATTCAAAATCGAATTCTCAAAATAGATATGATTCTATTTTGGACCGAATCCCAGGGTTGATTTTGATCTTCCTAGTCAAACTGCCTCCTTCACTTCCACTGGAAATCACTGGCTGGAAGCCTTTGGCACCCAGTGGAGCAAGCTTTTATAGAAGTATTAAACAGCAGACGAAAAATTCCTGAAATCTGAAATGATGGGACAGGAGTTAGCTAAATGGCTGGTTTTAGTGCTCTTGTCCAACTTACTAGATGTGTTTGTTGCCTTGAAGTGTAGAAAGCTGGTGTACTGCTGAGGTACTAAAGCACTTCACGCCCTCTGACGCAGCATGCAAGCTGCTAAGGACAATAAAGCAAAGCATTTAAAACCATGGACAACATTACAAAACAAGAATGACAGCACATGCCTTTTTTTTTTTTTTATGTTGGGGAAACTGAGGCAAGACAACTGACTTAGCAGAAGGATGTGGTACCACTTTGAGAAGCCAAAAATCTCTCTAGTACACTGAAACCTTCAGCTTCATTATAAACCAAGTTATCAAATGAATGAGATGGAACGTTACTGACTTTTACTGCTTCTAATTTCACCATTGGAATGGTCCCTGGGAAAATCTGGGCCAAAGAGAAGACGTTCCCAACCTCTGTCTCTATAAGGCAGTAGGTTGAGGTGTACAAAGCCCTCCAAGATGTACACAATACAGACAGGTCATGTAAGTCTTGTGGTTGCCCTAATAACCAACCACAATCTGGGAGTGGCCTGATCATATCATCTGTAAACTACATCACCCATCGAAAAAAAACCAGTGGTTAAAATCTAATCTCAGCTGTCTTGGGGGTAAATTTAGAACAAATCTTGCTCATGACTAAAAAAAAATCACTCCTGTCTGGGCTGAGAACCAAAATCAGGTTTGAACGTCTACATTGCACCTCTACAGTCACCCCATCCTTAGGGTGGGAGGTTGGTGGAAGAGTAAAGGAATGAAGCAGGAGCTGATGTTTGCATGACTTCCGGGTGGTTAGCTCCCCGCTCCATCCTCCCAGTACCAGTGTTTAATTCAGCCCATGACTCTCACACTAGCACCAGATCAGCCTTCAGCTCCTAAGTGACCTGAGCATTTTGGAGCATTCTTTTCAAAAGCAAAGTCCCTCTCACTCTAGCTAATGATGAAAGTTGTGACAAAACTGTCTCCCGTCTGGGTTGATTTGTAACTGGGGATGGGAGAAGGGGAAAGGAAAGGTACTTAGGTATTGATGTAGTATAAAAAAAAAATCCAGAACAAGACAATAGGCATCTTTTTCCATTCTTTGTGTTGACTTTCAAGTCCATCCTTAGAGCCTTATGTAGCACACACCAAAGGAGCTCTTCTTTCCTGGGGTTCTTAGGCCATGATGGCTCTCTACCTGCACGGCCTTTGACATATCTGGAAAGCTTCTCATTGAGTTCACTGAGCTCCACATAACAGTTGAAGTATTGAGTGTTCCATGGGCATCGATGGATATAACACACAGGTTGAGCTGAGGACTGAAAGACAAGCAGAAATTCAGTTTTTACTGGCTCTGCCTTAGTGACCACCTTATCTTGGGAAATGTTTTCAGTCTCTGATGACAAATTCCACATTCTACTAATTTCTCTTTCAGAGATTATTTTCTTTTTTAAAGCAGCGACTTTCCCCACACCTTCGCTTTTCTTTGTTTCATTTTGTTTGCTTTGGTTTTCCTAGAGGTTCAGTGATGGAGACGGCTTTATCCACAAACCCACACTTAATCAGGGTCAGAGCATCATGCCTCTTCCCACTTCCCAACCACTGCATCTTCTTTTGCAAAGACCATTAATTAACCCTGTACACAGAGCAGGGTTTGGCTTCCCTGCTGAATACCCTGAATTAGTGCCAGCTGTGAAGGATGACGCAGCCCCTGAGCGTACTGAGAAATGGGCTGAGACCACAAATTCATTTCATGTCAGTCACCACTACCACACTACAGCCTTTGACCGCCGCAGCCAAAATAGACTACTCTCAAACTAGCTGTCTAGAAGAAATAGGAGAGGGATATTTTAAATTTTCCATAAGACAAGTGGATCCAACTTCTTAGGTGGTAGGGGCTGGATGTCAATATTGGGACCTTTTCTTAGAAGCTCCACAGATGGGATAACAGCAAATGCTGATCTTTACTTTCTGGTCAATTATAATCCAGACAAATGACAGGATGTACTTAGCTGCTGGACTCCAAGCATTACCTTCACAGCCTTTTTTCCAAGGCAAATACAGCAGGTTAGAGGGAATTGTCCTGGAGGGGAGATCCAACCCTCAGATCCCCAGCTGCGTCCACCACTCACTGAAAGTGTGTGTGTGTGTGTATGTGTGATCAAGCCAATTTATCCAAGGTAGTAACCAGTCCCCTGAAGCTGTGCAAAAAAAAAAACCCAGAGGTGATCCTTTCTGTTTGTCTAGTGGGCTGGAACAAAAGTATAACAAAGGAGCAAAATGATAAACCCAAAAGAAAGGCTGAGGTTAGACTTAAAACTGGTTCTTGAGAGTCCATTCTTAAATTCCATGTTTTAGGGGAAGCATGGGAACAATCAGGATGAAAGCAAAGGTTTCACCTCACTCTTTCCATTATCCACAATGACACTGCTTGGTCTGTGGCATGTTCCATGTAAAAGTATCGGAGAACACCATAAATTACTTCATTCAGTTGCTTTGTGCTCTGTGCTATGATGCACTCAGAGGCATTTGGTAACCGCAGTACTAGCAAAGATATATGGAATTTGGAGCCGATCTGGAGAATGTAGAAGTAGAAGAGGTCCTTGATGGAAACTGTGTCTGATGATCCATTTCTGCTCGCATTCCTGGACATTTCGTTATGACCCTTCTTTCCATCTCCATTTGGGATCTTTCCATACCATTTCTTTTCAAATACAGACATTCCAATGCCTAAAATCATCCCAGACAAAGCATATCCACCATCACCAAGATGTGCTGTACAAAGTCATCCTTTTCTGAGACCTCTCAGTGCTGGTAACTCCCTAACACATTCAGTATACCCTCTTATATTTTTTACACTCGTATAGAATTCCTATATGCTGTGGTTTTATGGGAATAAATTCCATACTCACAAATGTCCCCTAAAAATGCATGAACCATGTTCAGGAAAAAAAAAAAAAAAAAAAAAAAAAAAAAAAAGGCAACAAACCCACAACACTGCAAAATTCACTGCAAAGACAAAACATTCGGTCTTCTATCTTCTTCCTTTTACAGGCCTCACCTGGATCCATCACAGCTCAAACTATTTGTACATGTCTTCAGTAGCCCCGGTCAAACAAGATAGTAAATTCCTAAGGAGAAAAACAGTCGATAACCCACATCAGGTCTTACATCAAATTCAGGACCTAGATAGATTAAGTATATGGGGGAAAATTCTTCTCCCTGTAAGTAAGTAGTAACCTTTTAGTTACTAGTAGCCTTATTAGTAACCCTGACAGGATTGGAATAGGGCCCTTGCCATGGAATACAAGTAGACAGGCAATGGTAGAACAAACCAAGGAAAATAACACGATTTTTTGCCTGCAGTTCAGGTCCTCCCGCAGCAGGACTGAATCAGCCACAGTGGGGGAGGATGGAGGAGAGCTCCTTTACTGTTGCTATGGTCTATTAGTCCTGTGGCTAATCAGAGGGTTTAAGGTCTCCAAGCCATCAATACAGGACTATAATCTCACATTACGAATAACATCAAACTCACAAATGTACACTGTACACAACATTCATGGAAACAAGTAATTCTCCCAGACTAATAACCATTCCGTCATTCCTTTGGGTCTTGACATGCCATGGCCTCAGGCTCAGGTTATTTCATGTTCATTTGACTTCTTTGTGGTCCTGTGTGAGGTCTTTCTGGAGTTTAAGCTGGAGGACAGCCAAGGTGTCAAAGGGACACCTTTCCTCCGAGCTGTTGAGTGGAATGTCCTAAGTTTATGAACACTGGAGTAATTCTAGGTATATGGCCCTCGTGAGCACCATCAATCGTGGATTTTCATTTCAAACTCTCCCTACTTTTTATGGCACTTCCCATGGCTGGGTAGGAGCAAAGCTGTCACTCCCACCAGATCACTGCAGCTTACTGAAGTTGCTGAGCTGGGTGCTAAGTTACTTTCAATACCCAGAGTGGAGCCTCCAGCAGATTCCTGGTGAAGATTGTGGAAATCTGAGAATGAAAAAAACCTCTCAAATATTCCAACTCAATACAACTTTAGTGTAAAACTAACTGTCCTGGTGCCTGCTGGGACGGGACTCCTGTAACTAACTGTGACTGTTGACTGTTTCTCATGGAGAAATGTATGCACATATTCTGCAAAAACCCAGGGCAGTGGTAGATGGGAGTCTGTGGGACATGGTGCTAACAACTCAGGCATTTTTAAGTATACTGATTTATCTGTCTACTGATTTTTTTATCACACATCTCTAGAAATCAGTGCTGAGCTTACTGATTATCTCAGGGAGTATTATCCATATTAAAATACTGTAACCAAGAAAAGAAGCAAGCAAAAAGCCTGAAATATCAGTTTAAGGTATTCCCAAACATCTACAATTACTCTTTCTCACACTTTACTGGCCATATTCAGATAGATGTGGATCACTTAGACATATCTTTCTGAGAATATTATGGGAATTCAAATAACAAAACAGGCCCGGCGCCGATCTAGTCCAGAGCAGGAGTAAGGACTGCTCTTATTTTATGAAATTACTCATGAAATAGCCAGAGCAGACTGAGATATTATTAAGCTTCAGAGATATTATTCTTTCTTGGAGATTTTCTCCTTAATAACTTTCTGACGTGGCAGAATCAAAACTTCCCAGTAGACCATGTCTGTCGTGCTCAAACTCAGTGACAATTAACAAGACAGGTAGGCAACGTGTAAATGCTTTCTCCTGTTTGCTATTCAGGGCTGCTTGGGAATTTTCTGGTGGGGCAACTCTTGGTTTCAAAGGGCTGCTTGATTATTTGTTTTTAATGGGAAAACGTGATTTCATTGCAAAAAAACTTCTTTGGTCTCCAGGCAGATACTGCCTAAGAATCCGTCAGGTTCAGGGTAAAATTTCCCATCAGAGCCTGAAAAATCTTCACAAAAAGTTAGCTGTAGGTTGGTGCTTGGAAAAACAGATTGGATGCGAAAACCAGAGTCAGTGACCAATTTCTGAGATTTATCATGATGCAGAATTTTTATTTCAAAGCCTGCTCTCCTTCCTGCCTTCTGGCTTGGGCAGTTCTTTGGCTTCCTGCAAGGTTTGGCTCACCAGCTGATTAGACAAAAAAAATAGATAATAACTCGATTTTACAGGTAAGATCCAAAAACATACTGAAAGTATCTATTTGACAGCTATGGACTTGAAGTAAAAACCTGAACATGGACCTGTATTTCTTCTGATTCAGACCAGTATACTAGCTTCAAATTCAACCTGCTTCATTTTAATATGTGACTCGGACAAGGGTATGAAGCATGCTTCTTTTCAAAGGGCACGTGCAACTGTAGTCCTCAGTCCTAAGAAAGGGCTCTTTTTCAGAGGTAAGGATGGATAAGCAGAGCAGGGCTAAGGAATCACCCATCCCACCCTTGAGTGCCATAAACTGCTTTAGCAGCAGGGAATCATGTGTTCACGCATCCCTCTCAGGTGCTCTGGAGAGCTTTAGCCTTCACAGGATCCCCAGGGAACAAGAAAACAAACCTCACCAGCTTAGACTCATTTCCCCATGCCAAGACCTATCCTTGCCAGCCCAGAGCCCTGCAGATTCAAGTCCCTGAGTTGCCGTGTAAGGTGGTTTCAACATCATGGCATCTCAGGCTTTCCCACCCTGCTCTTTTACAACACAATCCCATTCCTCCCCCTGCCTTCTGCTTAAGCCTACCTTGAACTGTGGCCAACGATGGATGCAATGGCAGAGGATTAGTTTCCCCTGACACAGAGGGGGCCAATACAGGGCCAAGGTGCGGACAGGAATTTCCCCTAAAAGCACTATTACTCCTCCAGCCTTCCCAGACAACCAGAGGCTCAGCAGCCTTCACCTCCCAAAGCTACAGCCCAAGGAGCCAGTGGCTTTGTCCAGCTACTCTGCCGCCTCAAGAGAAACAAGGAAGGTATTTTCTTTGCTTGTCCCTTAATTCAGTCAGCAAACATTCCCCACACAAAAAACCTGGGCTGGGAAGAATTGATCTATGCACCATCTTGCGTTTGCCAAATGGATTAGCTAGTAATTGCTGGGTGTCTCGAATGCAAAAGGGCTCCTGACTCCTATGTGTGGCAGGTCTTTATTTAATTTATTTATCATTATTATTTCCCTCCCCCTTTCTCACCCTTGACAAGAAAAGACCCGACCTGTTTCCTAAATCCCTTTTTTTGGGGGGGAGGAGGGTGGAGCAGGGGAGGGGGAGGGGATTCTTTCATTAGCAAAGCCTGTGAGCCTAAAAGTGACTTTGGAAAGCAGGATATTAACCTCTACAGCTCCTAATGCCGTATTACAACGACTAATCCTACATTCCAGGGCAGGCTGAAAAATGAGGAAAGGATGGGTAGAAGAGAAAATATCACTCATTGTGCAAAATGCATTTACTCCAAAGGAAACAGACGGAGGTAAAGAGACAGGACAAAAAAAGGAACCATAATAGATTTGGGTGGATTTTTCTGGGCATGTACAGAATTTCCAGAGAGCAGGGGGGCTCTGGAGGGATTTATTGAAATGACAATTTCTTTTCCTCTCCTTAGCTTCACACCACTTCCCATGCCCTGCCACAAGTTCTCTGGTCATGGGAACATTTATCACCCAGGTGGTGAGGTCAGGGCAATAGTTGTCCCCACCAGAGCTGGAAACACTGTGGACAGCAATTCGGTTGTGTGGTTGGATGGGAAAACCCCACAACATGGAAGGAGCAACAGGGCTTCTCAGGGGCTCTCAGCAACCCTCTCCTCTGGATGAAGTGTGGAATGAACAAAACTATTTCTCCCTGTACTATGACACATAATGCTGTAAGACAAAGCTCTCCTTCGTGTCCATGTTAACTTTCTAGCAGGCTCAACCCACCAGTCCATCTCAAAGGGTGACAGTGTCTATTGAAGCCTTAGGACAAGCCAGGTCTGTCCCCATAACCTCCCTGCTCAAACATTTCACTCTTTGTGTATTATAGGGATGTAAGAGTCTGATTTCATGCAATCACATGTGACTGAGCCATAAGGCCATCAGACAATAGAAGTTTTACTTCAAGCTGCTGCCATGCATGCACACAACAAAGTGGGAAGAAGAGGGATTTTGGCAGAGGAAGGAGAAACAGGCAACCCTGAGTAAACAATAAAACGTCAGCCGCAAACAGGAAAAGAGAGAGGAAAGGAGGGTCAGCACTTGAAAATACCTTTGTTTGAAAGTTAATGTTGATGGCTGTGACCTGAAGAACATCTCAAGGTTTTGGTGTGCACCAAAATAGAACCTGAGCTTGAGTCAGTGATGTCTTCAGCACAGTCTTTTCCAGAGGTGCAGAGTGGGGAATTACAATGCTGTCTGACAATGGTTCAGTTGGTTTTATCAGTGCTTTTTAAACAGCAGCAGTGACAAACCAAGGAACAGTGACAAGAATTTGTTAGGATCTGGATAGCTGTTGAGCCTCTGGGAGGTTTTGCTCTAGATTATTCTTTTTCAGGAAAAGAGGTGGAATTATCACATGGCAATAAATTGATTTGGATAACATTTTGTTCGAGAAAAGAAAAAAAAAAATTAATGCATTAAGATGAAAATTTCCTTTTCTGACATGTACAGGGTGGAATGATTCATGTTATTCAAGCAGTCTGGGGGAGAGAGGGTAAGGAAGGGGATTAGCTTCTTTGTAAAGTTTACAGTATTTTTTAAATTACAGAATTCTCTTCAAAGCCGAAATCAGATCCCACACATTTTGCGTGCCTTCCAGTCTGCCTCTCTGCAGATGAATGCACTGATACATACCCATCTATAAACCCAGACATCTAACGAATAATTAGATTTCATTACTGTAGTCTCAAGACAGCTCCTCGCATCTTTCTTAGAGTCCTGACTCCCCATCAAGTTTGATGGCAAGGGAGAAAACTGAGGCCCTGGCTTGAGATCTGAGAGCCGGGTACAAACACATCCTTAACGACCACTGCCAGCTGCTGTAAAATTGCTCTCTATTCACCTTCCTTGATCACATTCTTGCTTCTCTGCTCAGACACCTCACTTATAAACCATTTTTCTCTTGGTTTAGGCACACACAAATTAAACAAAATAAACCAAAGCAAATCAGCCCTGACTAGCTTTGGGTTTGCTCCCTTTCTGCAAGACACACACCAGGGCTTTGCCCGCAGCATAGCCAAAACCGAAGGACAATTAGACTCCAGGTTCCCTTTTAAACTAAACATTCCCATCTAGGTCATGGGTTCTGCTCCAAACCAGACAGTGAATCCACCAAGGGCTACGTAAAAGAGTTCAGCATTGCAGCACTTAGTTGCACAGCTCCTTGCAAATCACCATTATGCTACAGATTCAGCGATGTTGACCTGATGAACTTCTGGTTCAGGATCCGACCATCCTACTTTTTCACCTAGGTCTGCAGACAGGGAAAGCTTGTTTGTTATTCCTGAGGACAGATTATTATTTTTTTCCCGGATTCACAACAGCTAGCAAGGAGCAAAGGGGGTTGGAGAAACTCATTGCCTTGCTAATGTGTGGTTTGCAACGAGAGCTGCGGAAAACCTTCTTGAAGGAAAACCAAACTGGCTTCAGGAATGAGCCAAACCCAAGTGTTTGGGAGGGATCTGGAGGAGAGGATGAAGAGTGGGGAAGGGGAGAGGTAAAAGAGGGTAATAAGAGCTGTGTGTGGTACTTCCACATAGAAAAAAGAAGTCTTGAGGAACGGATTTGTGATTCCTCCCTGTGGAAAGAGTTGAAAAAGGAGCAGAAGCCTGCATTTAAGAAGAGGTTAGAAATGTTTAAAAAACAAATAGACCAAGAAAACCCAAAACCATGTCCTTGAGGGTTTCTATCCCATGAGCACTCCCATTCCAGGAGAGCACACTGGGTAAGGCTACGTGACCAATGAAAGCATCCTGACCCCAAACGCACCACAAGAATAATAGATCTTATATTGCACTTTCCTTCTGTAGAGTTCAGAACGTTTTATGGGAAAAATTGTGTTTTCCACAAAAAAAAAAAAATGTTTTCCAACAGCAATCAGAAAAAAAAAAAAAAACCAAAAAAAAAACCAAAAAAAAACCCAACCCAACTTTTAGAAATTTTCCATAAAAAGTATAAAATCTAGAGGGAAAAACCATTGGGGCAGGAGGAAATTTTTGTTTAAAACCAAAACATTTCACTTCTGAGATAAAAGCCAAGGCACGGGGAGGCTAAAGTGGCTTGTCCAGAAGCCCACTCGGGACTTGCACCTAGATGTCCTAAGCCACAAGCCAGTCTGCCTTCAGTTAAACTGTAACGTCAACAGAGATTTCAGGCAAACATCAAAAAAAGAGTGTGGTATTACTGGTAAAGTCACTGGGCTATAAACCAGCCTCTTCAGAGATCTCCATGCCCACACATGTACTGTTCATCGCCGGTGTATAACAGAAAAGCAAGTCAGGCTGCTTATCCCCCTGTAATAACCAACCCACTAAAAGTGCGTAAAGCATTCCTTATGCAATCTGCTCATCTGCTGTGTATAATATCACACGTACTATGTACAGAAGGTCAAGCTGTACAGGCACAAGCCATTCCCAAGGCTCTGAAATTCCTGCGTGCTCCACTCGGGCAACTTCTGTGAGTGAATTCCCCTGAACAACACCGAGTTACAGCCTCTCCAAGACCTCAAGATTTTCTCCTAAGCAAACAGCACGTTAATCCTGCATGGAGTTTTTACAGAGCACACGGATCATGTCACGTATGGAGACTCTCAAGATGTCATCTGCCACTTAAGAGGTACTAAGAGAGCCAAGAATAGCAGAAACCCAGAGCAACGCATACCCTTGGGTGCTCTACAGCTGTGCTTGAGTTTGGAAGACATGTAATTTTCACACCATTTCTCACCAACCTACATTCAGTCAACTCCATTTTCCCAGCTCTGTGGTCTAAACACACAGATCTCCAATTTTCACTTTGTCTTCTCATTCAAAAGAGTTGGCAGTGCCTGTAGGCAAAACCCTTTCAGTTCACTGCATTTCTGTGCTTTGATTTACATTGGCTTCTGGAATTGTCTCCCCGTTTAATAACCATTTCATTAAGCAGAGAGAAGCAGAAAAAAAAAAAAAAAAAACAAAAAAAAAACCAACCAAACAACCAAACCTACCTGGATGGATTGATCAGCATTAGTTGATGACTCTACTGCACAACCTCTGGGAATGAGAATGAGGTGGAACACTGAGAACTGGAGATGAAAGATACCACAGCAAGGTCAAGCAGAAAAATGTGCCACTCTACCTCCTTCCCACCTCCTCGTTTTGTGGGTGAAGAAGTTTTTGTGACTTTCAGCCCTGGTCTTACCCATCTCTTCAAGCTAACCATAGACACTCCTCTAGCTAATAGAGGTAGAGAGGTTCTACCAAGGGGGCCATTCATGTCATCCAAACAAAGGAGGAATTCATCATTAGGGAGGTAAATTTGTAAATCGGCTATTGTCAGTTATTAGCCATCGCGTGCATGGTGACTAGCATAATGGGCTCTTCTCTCAGCTGGAGGACATCACATACCATCACATACTCTCTCCATAAATGGAACAAATCTGTTCCAGATTAATGGAGAGATTTTCACAAATTTTGCACTTAAAACCAGCATTAGACATAACCAATCTCAACTACCACCAAACCTGACAGTATAGGATACAGAAAAACACCTTGTAGGGTGAATTTCTTTTCCTGACTTTGTGGGAATTGGAACAGAAATGCTGGACCTGCAATAAGACCCAGACAGAATCCCAAGACTTATGGAGACAGAAGTGTATTGTTGGGTTGAGTTGAGGGTGTATTGTACAGCCATACCCCTGTTGTGTCATGCTGCCAGTAGGTCCACCCTCCAAGGCTTTCGAACCAAACTGGGCCTAGATATTTAGGCTTGACATACAATGAGATTAAAAGTTAGACTTCTGTGTGATTTACTGGCTGATGCAGCACTCAGAGAAATATCATCCTTTACTAGTCCCAGTGTCCCATAACTCATTACGCCCAAAACCTCTCAGGTTCAAGAATTCATAGATCAGATTCTTGGTGCATTTATCTGCTTTTTTTTTAAAGTATTAGCCTACCATATAAGCCTTATAACAAACTCCACATGAGGAAGAAACCTCTCAACCACTGACAGCAAAGAGGCTGAGGGAGCTGGGCATGTTTAGCTTGGAGAAGAGGAGGCTGAGGGGAGACCTCATTGCCCTCTACAACTACCTGAAAGGAGGTTGTAGGGAGGTGGGGGTTGGCCTCTTCTCCCAAGGGAATAATGACAGGAGCAGAGGAAATGGTCTGAAGTTGTAGCAGGGGAGGTTTAGGTTAGATATGAGGAGGAATTACTTTACTGAAAGAGTGGTCAGGCACTGGAAGAGCCTGCCCAGGGAGGTGGCTGAGTCACCAACCCTAGAGGTGTTTTAAGAAACGTCTAGATGTGGCACTTCAGGGCATGCTCTAGTGGCAGAGAAGTAGGGGTTTTTTTGTGTGTGTATGGTTGTACTCGATGATCTTAAAGGTCCTTTCCAACCATGAAGATTCTATGATGCTATGATTAGTCCTTGACAGTCACCATGTCTGTCAGACATGCCTTCTTCAAACACAAGGTGATCAAGGTCAAAAGAAACTCTGTCTCCCATGATAAACCTGACTTATAACAGTCCAAATCCATCCTCTGGCTAACAACCCTTGTGAGGCATGAAGAATGAAAGTCAAGTCCAAGGACCCCTATATCAGAGGAGGAACAAGTTCTCGATGCCGCTCTGGCAGCCAAAATGCTTACTGCTGCTGGAGCCCTCTGTGCAGACATGGGGCAGGGATCTGCTGTGAATCTGTTGTCTCCTGACTTTCGTCTTCTACTTTTGGAGTAGAAGAGCTGGCTGTGAGGGACTGCATATGCAGCCTTGTGTCTAGTTCAGCAAGGCACTTCACAAAAGGGCTCTTGCCTGCCACCCTAAGATGTCCCTTGAAGTCAGTAGAAGAGCATCTGTTGGGTCAAGCTCTAAAACAAACGGACTTCAGGTTTAATCCTGTATCGATCCATAAAGCGCTATGGCGTATATCAGCTACCAGCCGAACACACAGGGTAGATGTGAAAAATAACATCTCGTCAGAGAGGACCTCAGTGATTGAAATAAAAAAATTGTACTAATTTAAATTGGGACCAGATTTGCTCAGGAAAATTACAGAAACAACAAAATCATTCTATCCAGATATGTACTTTTCTCTAAATCTTAAAAGAAAAAAGAGAAAAAAATCCCAGTTTGGCTTGGACTGAACTGAGTTGAGTACGAAAACCAAAACCAGTCACTAATTAATTGTGTCTGGTTTTCTGGTATTTATGCACCATAAAAATTAATAAGGGACTTCTCTGGGAAAATAAATGGTTAGCTGGAAAGCCGGTTTTGGCCTTTGTTTTTCTCTGTTAGTCATAGCCTCTCAGTGAGATTCCTTGAAACTTCAAGCTGGTTACTTCCCAGGAACTTTTAGTGATTTCCAAAAGCCAACATTTCAAATGAGGAATTGATGTAGTCTCCCTGATATCAGCATACAGAGACTGGATGTAAAATTTAACTGTTCATGCTGATTCCCAGACCTCATATTCTCAAGGCACACATATGCAGGAGGAGCAGGCACAAAATTTTAAAAAGCTGCATGTATTTTTTAGATGCACCTCTCTATAAAATTTCCTGGATATCAAGATCTTTCCAACCATGACTCTATTCTTAATAGTGGTAATCATCTGTAGTGGCCATATGGAGGTCAGCAGGTTTTTTTCTTTTCTACATAAGAGGCTGCAAAGCTGGGCAACAGTTAGACTGATCAGTGGAGTCTGGTGCAGAGTCTTGCACTGATCTGTAGTTCCAGCCAGTCTCCTCATGTAATCCAGTCTGGCACTTGGAGATATCAGTCTAGTCCTTTAAACAATATATTTTATGAGTACGGTATTAATTATTGTACCTGAGCTGAAAATTTCTGCGCTCCAGTAGGTTTATCTGGTGCGGAGCCGTGGAAGCAATAGGGGAAAACTACTCAGCAAACAGCAGATTTAGAACACAAGCAAATTTTGTTTGGACCTCACCATAGACTCAGATATCTGATATTAAACGCCTTCCTGGTGGAGTTCCCATACTCCTTATCAGCCTCTCAGTCTCTCAAGAGGCAAATCCGTTGCACCACCACCATCCCCACCCGTGGAAGCAACACACAGCAGCCTGGGTGGGCTGGCAGAGGGAGAGCAAGCGCATTGCTTTCTGCTGAGCAGACCTTGGTGCAGATCAGCAGAGCTCAGTGGACATGGGGAAAAGGAACCCAGGAGCCCCCTTTTAGGTCTTCATAAGAAAAAGCAGCGCTGACACCACATCATTGCAGAGCAACTGGGAGCCTCAGATTGAAGATCCTGGGCCAGCTGGTCAGCTGGAGTAAATCAAAATAGCTTTTGACATTGACAGAGCTCTCTGAATTGACATAATCTGAGGATCTGGCCCTCCTCTTTGTTTTTTGTTGTGTTTTTCATCTTTGCAATTTTCCTGGAATCTGAGACTTGAGCTCTTCTCCTTAATGAATCCACTTCTTGCAGCAGCACAGCATTGGAGAAGGAGTCCTGTTTGGGCATTTCTGGGCACAAGGTCTTCTTTGAGGCCTGTGGAGAGCTGCAGGTGTTTGGCTTTAGATGAAAGGAGGAACTAACAATGCTGGTTTATTCCTGACATTAGTCCTGATATTTTACTCAAGTATTTCAGTGATGTCAGAGCCAAAACTTTGGAAAAAAAATATATACGTAGTACACAGGGTTGGAACAAGTGGATGGATTAAAAGAACACGATTATTTTGATTACCTTGATTTAGAGCACCAGCAGTGCTGAATCATGTTCAGCCAAAGAAATATCATGGACAAAATTTACTTCTTTATATGCAGAAAAGCACAAGAGGAGGAAGGCAGGGAGGAGGGAGGAAAGAAAAATTACGCTGGATCAAAAGACGAAAATATACACCAGTTCAACATTTTCTTCTTGTAATGATTTTCTTTCTCAAGAAGACGACCACAAAACACAGAGATGTTTAATCCATTAAAAGTGCAGTTTTCTGGACTGAACAATCTGACTTTAGTCAACCCACCAGCCTGTTTCTCACTGGGTGGGCTCTGGCTGGGGAGGGGATAGGCTTTCACTGGATTCCTTCAGAACAGGTCAACGTGCCACAGGCTTTATGGATGGTGTCTAATAACCTTTGCTGGAAGATTTTCAATATGATGACTATGGGAAAATTGATTTGCTCAGAGAGTAGCACAGATCTGAATGTCAACTAGTACCACAGTGGCAAGTGGGAGGATGAATTTTGGTGAGAGCATGGGGAAGAATGAAATTCTGGTTCTTTTTTGGTGGTTTCCTTCACCACTCATTCAGCTCTTCCATTTTCTTCAAAGGTTGGAAAGGCAGAATGATCCCATGCTTTTTTGCAAGGTACAGATGGACAGAGAGAGGTTTTGAAGGTCTGGCTTGAGCCAGATCAATGTAAACCAGCCCTGGAGAAAGAGTGAATTTCCTTAAGCCCTAGCACAGGCAAGGGCAATGAAAGGATTCAGATCTCTCCTGTACCTTGCTCCTCTCCTCAGGAAGGACAACACCAGGACCATTAAGTTACAGCAATCACACACAAACATTGATGACCTGTTTGGAAGATAACCTGGGATGATGAAAGAAAAAGCAAAGGCTTCTCTGTCATTGCATGAGCACCATCAGACTGTCATCCTCGCTCCAGCAGTTGTCATGGTGGGGTTGCACCTCGTCTTGGACATGGGAGGTCTAAATCCAAATTTCAATATGTCTTTGCTCTTAAACGTACCAGGTCTTTGGATGTTCTGCCACGGGCCTGCATGCGTCTCTTATTTTGTGACAAGCTCTCAGGGAGCTCAGCTTTGTCTTGATGCAGAGTAAAAAAATATGTGAAAGCTCACAAAAAAGGAGCACTTCTATGGTAACTGAAAGAAAAATGGCTTCTTGCTCACATTACATATATTCACTCTGCTTTCATTCATACACAGGCTCACACAGCCATGCAGGTCAGGTCTTAATGGCACAGAGCTGGAAGAAAGGTTGTGTCTGTGGTCCTGTTTCTGCTGAGTTTTCTGTGCATGGAGCAGAGCTCCCTCCATAGAGTATTTTCACATTAGAAAGCTGAGTTACTATAGTATCAATGTCAAAGCCCAAGCAAATCTAGCCGTGATAAAATGACAAATCTAAGTACCTTCTTTCTTAAACTTGTGTTTGCTTGCTTGTTTTAATGAAAAGAATGGGCTATAAAGTCACAGGAAAAATACACACAACCTCTTTAATTCATTCGGTTAAAGAAATGTTGGGACTAGGTCTTTACAAAACCTAAAGAGGTTTTGCCCCTCTCTGCTCCAGCAAAAACAGGAAAATACGCTTTTTATCCCTCCAATTAACACTTCAGTTAAAGATTATTTCCCCATTAATTTTTATTTTTTTTTTTTTCACATCAAAAAGATCATTTTTGTTCAAACACACAGCAAAAGCAACCCTGATATCCAACAAGCCCTGAACACAGCAGGTAAGTGAGGAAATGTGGTCCAATATAGAAATTCTCAAGAGGTGTCCACACTGAATCCAGTCCTGACACCCTCACATCTCTGGAGTGAGCAGATACCCAGTAAAGCCCCTGCGCTGATGCATCCCATTCTGGCAACAGTGATATGTTAAGGGGGAAAGGAGAAAGGATCAACTGACAGAGGCTGAAGGCTGGGATTCCCTGCAAGGAAAATTCAAGGGAAGTCTCTTGCCTGAAGCTCACCTTGGTCCCAGGCATCTGGCTTTGGGTCCTTCCCCACCAAAGTTGTCCTAACCTTCTGCCCTGCATTTCTACCTGTCTTGGGGCATGGGAGGCACCAGGCTTACCCCGTCCTGGAATGAGTGCAGAAAAACAGTCAGTTCCTCATGGTTTCAAGAGCTATTTGAGGTTCAGCGTTGCCCCTCACCCTAACTGCAATAATGCTGGACACCTTCCTGGACCTACTAAGCCATTAATGATGGGTAAAATGCATGTAGGCTTACATGTACAGGCACAAACCTTGTGAGGTCATCCCAAAACCACACCTGAACATGGGGCATTTTGGAGACGGAGCATATCTTGCAGTGCATGGCAAAGAGGTCTTCTTCACTGAGGATTTTCCCAGAAAGGCTACAGCTGCCCCAAAAGCCCCATGCATTACCCAGGCCCTAAACCACACACAAACTGAGCCCCAGAGGACACACAGAGTTAACTGCTCATTTCCCAGAACCCTCAGGCAGCGTGTCACAGGCTAATAAAAAGAATAATAGATCATGGGGGAAAAACATAATTAGGTTTACAAAACATACCCTAGGCTTCTGGTTTTGTTTCAGATATCGGTCCTAGCGAAGGAAGAGTATTTTGTGTTTATACAATTTCCTGAGTAAAATTGGGAGGAAATTATAAAATGCAAAAAAACACCCACAAATGAAAAGTCCTTATCTTGACATGAAAATTTTATTCAGAATCTCTGCAGATTGTTTTGCTAATTTCCAAAATGAATGATCAAATACTGAGTGATCCTTCTTTGACTGCCAATATTTTTAATAGGCATCTTAGTCAATGTTAGTACAGCTGTCCTTTCAAATCAACTCTTCTGATGACTCACACTTGGATTCAGAGATTTCCCGAGGTTTTATCTGCTCTCCTAATGCTCTTGGTGGACACATCCTTGAATCCTGTCACATGAGAGCGCAGGAGGTGCCTTCTCATCCAAAACACACAACCCACTGGGCAATGCAAAGGACACACACAATTAAAAGAGGTGGGAAAGGAAGAGAAGGGGGAGAAAAAAACAAAAAGAGAAAAAAAAAAAAAAAAAAGACTAGCAGGGTCATTTCATGCTTCAGCAGATTGGCATTTATATATAAAGCTCTTGGAACGCTGTAGTTCTGCAGCCACCCTCCAGCCTTACTCATGGCGAGTTCACATCACCTGTTTCCCCTTTGAGTCGACATTTCCAAAGACTTTGGCTTCCTGACATGCAGTTGGAAAACTGAAAGGCAAGAAAGTCTTCACAGTCTGAAGAAAACACGGCTGCTTGCAAAGCCCCAGGGAAATGCCAACAGCCAACAGCAATGAAGAAGAGGAAGCCATGAGACACTATCCCTGCTGTAGAATACAACTGATGATTTAATATTCATTTGAGGAATTTTATTTCCCCCTGATTAAAATTTCCCCATGTCAATTTGACTGAAGGTTGAAGGATATTCAATAGTGCGGTTGTGGAGGGGAGAAAACATTCCCCTATAAAAGCTCGCTCTTCAGGTGGAAAAGTGCTTTGTGGCCTAAAGTGTAACATGAGAAAGGGTTTGTGTAGATAACCATAGTTTTGTTACTGCCCAGATTGCTCTTGGTCCCTCTGAAAAAAATAAAAAATGGAGAAGTCTCTGAGCTGAGTACTTTAATTTTGAAGCCTCCAGTAGCTTGAAATATCTCCAAACCTATTAAAACCCGA
Organism: Rynchops niger; assembly: GCA_013400035.1. NCBI lineage: Eukaryota > Metazoa > Chordata > Aves > Charadriiformes > Laridae > Rynchops > Rynchops niger. Next base: position 93,020 of record VXBH01000480.1, on the reverse strand, counting down.
AACCAAAATAAACATTTTGTCCTCCCTTCATGGAAGCATAAAGAATGTCTTAAATCAACCCATCCACTTGCCTGCCAATACCAAATTGCCCTCAAGAACATATTCTCCAGGGCTTTGTCAAATCAGCTTTAGCATTCCTCAAGCAACAGGGGGTTCTACCACGTTCCTGGAAAGTCTATTCCACAATCTGTTCCCATACCCTTTTTAAAAAGCACCATAAGGCGCCTGTTACCTGCAAGTACCGTAGCTGGAGAGGAATCAAATTTTCCATTCTGTGGTAAATCCCATGCTTTCAAATATCTTTCCAGTCTAGATCCAAAGCAAAGCAAAATATTTTCAAAATTTCCTACTACACACAATTCTGAGAGAAAAGGACACTTGCAGCTGATAAAACTCATCAAGTCAATAGACACAAATTTTTTGACTGAGTTCAAGGTTTATTGCTTCTATACAACCAATATGCTGCAGCACTTTAAATTAAAAAAAAAAAAAAAATGAAAAGACATTAGGAAACTGAAAACCGAAACTTTTTTTTAAAAAGAAAGCTCATCAGAATTAACATTTGCAAACCATTTCAGTTTTATCAAATTGGCTTTTTCCAACAGGAAAACGTTCCTTCAGAAAATTTCACATTGGCTCTCAGACAGGGCTTTGCCATATCAAGGTCAGAAAGAGTGCTTTTTGTTTCTGCTCTCCAAGAATTTAAACAGCCCGACTATTTCTTTCCCAGAAGATGCATTTCACAGAAAAAAATATTATAGTGCAATTGAAGGATTCCTTTTAAAATGAAGGAATTTAAATATTTCAATAAGTGCATTCAGAAACAGTATGGGACCTATGGCTAAATTCAAACAGTGCTTAGGTAGAGCCAATTCTTTTTATTTTCTAAGAATTTTAATTCATGTACCTTTTTTTTTTTTTTTTCTAAAAAGTGTTCCTTAAATTAAGTTCCTTAAATTAAGAAAATTAGGTGTTCCTTAAATTAAGAAAAAGTGTCAATATACAACTTGAGCTACTTAGAATTGAGTCTGGGCTTGATGTGGATTGTCAAATATTGGAGAAGGAGAAAAAAAAAAAAAAGGGGGGGGAGAAAAATAACCCAACAAAACAAAATGAAAGAAATCAAAGTGACCAAACAAACAAACAAAAAAAATAGAATCTTTCCCATTTGATGATCTTTGCCCAGGACATCAGGTCCTGGGTACCAACACAGGGCAATGTTCATCCCTCTGCTCTCGAGCATATACCTGATGTACACATACTTCTACCAGAACCCAACTCATGCCACCTCCCATTCATTTCCATCTTAAAGACTTACCACAAACCCTTTGCCACCAAAGCCACCCAGCATTGATTAATAATTTTTTGCAGAGGGAAGCTGCTTGCACTGTCAGCCATTTAGTATTGATTGAGAAGCACTCTGTGAGGAAAGACTGGGTGGCTCCAGCTCTGGAAAGTGCCAAGGAAAATAAAGCTGGTATTAGTGGTCCTCAGCTTCTTTGCTGGGGCTGAGAAAAAGGCAGTATTGTGGGCTTGGAGACTGCTCATCGAGGTCTTGATCTTTGCAGTTACCTAACAACAATAATAAGCACTGGATAAATAGGTGGGATACTCACAAGGGGAACCAACAGAAGGAACTAAAAATTAATAAAGAAGAAGGAGGAGAGGAAAAAAAGGAAGGCGTTAGACTTTCCAGCATTCTGAGAGAACAAGGTTTTATCCTCAGTTGGGGGAAAAACAGATTTACTAAACACAGTGATCTCACTTGTTTGCATAGCATTCAGTAACATGTATTTTATTACCTATACTACCTCCATGCTAGCTTACAAACCCTTTCCAGTGGCCCTGTGAAGGATGCCGAGCGTATGGAAAAGAAATAAACCAGCTTGAGGAAGGAATGTCACAGCTGGGTGAAACAAAAAAAAGAAAAAATATTACACGCTAGAAACACACTGGTTGGGTGTAAAGAAAACTGAGCGAGTAATGCCCTGGGAGTAAAGGTTTCTCTCCTCTGCCCAGTGTCAGCTCACCAGTGAGGGTCATTTGAACTGGTGATGGAGAAGTGCAGACAGTGGTGAGAAGAGACCTCTCGCTTCTCCTCCCTTACATTTTATGCAACATGGACTTGTTGGGCATCCGCAGATGGAGGAGCCATGTTGACGGGAAGGGTGAGAAGGTCTCATCTTCAAGGGATCAGCCCCTGTCTGCAGCACACCTTCTGCTCCAGCAGCAACCACACCAGGCATTGCCAGCACTGGGTATGGTGAAGCTGATCAGCCCTGCTTGATGCGTGGGCACCAAAAAATCAGGGTTCAGGCCATCGCACTGCACTGCAGATATGAAGCAGAGCCTGTCTTCCAGCTCACGTGAAACATGCTGGTTATTTTTGGTGAAGGAAGGACCATTCTTATATGCAATCAGAGGAGAGCATGCACCAAATGTGATCTCTTTGAAATCAAAGTTAAGCATCTTTCTTACTACAAAATCTGGGCCTTTGGCTATGGCCACAAGATACGACAATAATGCATGAAACAGGAAAACTGGTGGTCTGTAGCCCAGAGACAAAGCCCAGGAAAGCCCCAACAGCCATTTCCGAGAGCCCAGCTCCACTTTAGAGGTCTCCTTAGAATCACAGAATCATAGAATTGCTGAGGTTGAAAGGGACCTTTAAGATCATCAAGTCCAACCATTAACCTACCCTGACAAAAAACACTTCTAAACCATGTCCCTAAGTACCCCATCTACCCTTTTTTTAAACACCTCCAGGGATGGCGATTCCACCACCTCCTTGGGCAGCCTATTCCAATGGTTAATAACCCTTTCAGTGAAAAAATGTTTCCTAATATCCAATCTAAACCTCCCCTGACATAACTTGAACCCATTTCCTCTTGTCCTATCCCTTTTCTTGTCCTATTGCCTCCTTTGCCATCCCTTTGCACTAAGAGCATCTGTGAGCTGGAAGGAAGCAAAGGAGAGCCCGTGAACTGAGTACTGAAGTTCAACAGTGCTAAAAAATATAACAAAAGGAAAGCAAATCTCACTGGAATAAGAATAATAATAATTAAAAAAAAAAAAAAAAACCACAAAAAAAACAAAAACAACAAATAAAAACAGGGACAGGAACAGACTAGTATGAGGTGAACTGAAGAGATCTCAGGGTCAGCCCAGTTTAAAAAAATATAAACAAGCCATCAAATAACTTGTCTCCTTCCATGCGTTACAAGAGCAGAGGCTCTGCCTGCTCCTTGAGCAAAGATCACACAGGAATCATTTCAGGCAAGAAATCACCAGAGTTATTTCATATTGAACCCAAAGTAAGAAGAGGAGATGCAGATGAGTAGCAGGTGGGTTGCTGGACCCTGTGTGCCACACAAATGGCATTTGGTCAGGCTGGAATCTCCCTCATCTGAGTACAGGGCACCAAATTATGTAGGACCTGTGCAGACCAGACCTATGCAACTGTCTGTGCATCACTTCTCCAGCAGTTGATGAACTCGCCACTGCTTTACCCAGACAGGGGCAGAGGTTTGCCTGGGTAGAACATGGGTAAAAGAGTGACATACGTGACCTTAACTTAGCCACGCTTGCTCCATTTCTTGGTCCTAACTTTGTGTAGTGTATTTTCTGACATTTGGTCCATCCCAGGACCACACTTTTTCTTTGCCTTCCCCTTTATTATCACCTTCGCTTATTGCCTGGGGTTTAGTTTAATATGAGAACTGTCCTCCTGCCCTGAACATTGGTTTTACCCTTGGATTCTCCAGCTCCTGACCGTGAATGACCTTGAACACAGCACCACAATCCAGGCTCCGTTTGCCCTTGTACATCAAATGAACCCCTAACAGCCCATACAAGCAATGTACCTGTGATTTGACCTGCTGCAGGCAAATCAGGTCTTTTCTGGGCCCCAAATAGTCATGGAACAGCAGAACTTGAACCGATGGGATGAGCCCTGTTTAGAGGCAGTAGGTATTAGCACAGATACAGCACTATGTTCACCTGTTCAAATGGCTTTCAGCTCGCAATCCATTGCCATCAGACCTCCTCAGCATATTTTTGGAGCAGACAGATGTGAGCTGACTTCATCTGTGGAGACCTGGCAAACCTCATGCAATAGATCTCCGCTGCTGATAATGCATATTAATATTAAGTCTCAACAAGGTTCCTCAACGGCAAGGTGAAAGTCACAAAGCGGCAGCTCACAACAGTGAATGAGGCCAGCAAAGAATGGTCACATCTGATTTTATTCATATAAATTGGGCCTGTGTGTGACCATTAGACTGGACATGAGCACTGTGGTGGGGGTGGAGGGCAAAATGTACAGCCTAGAGAAGAGAGAGGCACAGCAGGGTACCTTAAGTGGCTCCTATAAGCTGTTAAGTGGGAGAAGTTGTCTCAGTGTCTAATGTGGTTAAGAGCCTCTTATAGATGGGAGAAGTGCGTCAGCAGAGCTTTTCCACGCACTTTGGCTCAGGGCTGAAACAGCGGAAGCCGTCAGAAATGCTGCAGCCGTCCCTCGAGCAGCTACCCAGGGACGAGCGTAGAAGCTCCATGAGACCGGCTTGAACCAAGGCTTGTTTCCAGCAATCCTGAGCAGGCAGTCCCAAGCTGCAAGGTGACCACGGGCAGGAACAAGGACCTGACCTAGTAATGGTGTACAGGACAAACAGCAACAGAGCTGCATCAGCTCTTCCTCCCAGCCAACGGTCAGCCATGCCGAGGTCTGGTTGCAATGGCCAGATTTACATCCCCAGCAGAAGTTCATTCTTTGAAAATGAAACCACAGCTGATTTTCTTGATTGAATCAAACCATCTTTGATTTCCAGGAGGACATTTCTCAGTAAGACAGACATGAATTCTATGGGTTGGGGGTGGGGTGGGGGGGAAACAACCAAACAAAAATTCCTCTTTCCCGTTGGCCGCAGTGATTGCGCAATCACCCCAGGGTGTTGTCTGCTGGCCCAATCCAAGGAGCTCTCTCCCAGCTCCACCTGGTGGCAAAAAGGGCGTTCAGGCTGTTGTGGGCGTTGGACTGGGCTCCAAGGGGACAGGGATCCACTTGCTGCTGCTGCCATTTTGCATGAGTGGTCCCCATTCTGCGTGGCATTGGCTTGCCTCCTCTCGTGTGGTGGGAACAGCCCTTCACCCCATAGGTAAGTAAAGCCAGTCTACTGCACGCTCGCTTGGTGAGTGTGGTATGGTGGGGAAACCCCAGCTGGGAGGAAGGCACTTAGGAAGAAAGAAAAGGGAGCTTTGGGCTGGCAGCCAGGCAGAGCTGACAGCTGTTTGCAGTATTTGCCTTGGGGCTGAGTCACTCCTGACTGTCAAAAATCATAAAAGACAGTCAAGAGTCCTCACTGAAGGTAGCTAGAGCAGTCATATCTTCTAGCTTGGCCTTTAGGAGGTCCAAGGCTGAACTCAATTGCCCAGACACAGGCATCTCGTGTCGTTTGAGATGACCTGAAGTGTCTCACCTGTCCTGCTTTCTTTTTCACATGAAGGAGAGGAATTTGCACCACTGCCTCATGCTGGGGAAGACACCTTCAGCTTCATGAGAAGAAAAGGCTCTGGGGAGATGTTATAGTGGCCTTCGAGTATCTGAAAGGGGCATACAAGAAAGCCAGAGAGGGGCTTTTTACAAGGGCATGCAGTGATAGGGTGAGGGGTAATGGCTTCAAACTGGAAGAGCGTAGATTTAGATTAGATATCAGGAAGAGATTTTTCACTAGGAGGGTGGTAAGACACTGTCCCAGGTTGCCCAAGGAAGTTGTAGATGCCCCATCCCTGGAGGTGTTCAATACCAGGCTGGATGGGGCTTTGAGCAGCCTGGTCTGGTGGGAGACGTCCCTACCCAGGGGAGGGGGGTTGGAACAAGTTGATCTTTAAGGTCCCTTCCAAGGTAAACCATTCTATGATTCATCAGTACATTTGGCATGACCATAATGGTAAGGAGTTGTAGAAAGATAAGGTACTGATATAGGCATCCCCAGATAGCATATTAATCCAGGACCCTTCAAGGTCTTGATGAGTCAGACACCAGTTCTCCATCAAGATAGCTCTAGGATTTGGTCATCTCCTGGTCCAAAATACAGCTCAGGCCACAAATTTCTTCAGCTGCAACAATCAGAACAATTTTGCAATAGCAAAATAATTGTCTGGTTTGTTCTTTTGCTGTTAACTTCCAAGAGAAGAAAAGAAAAAGAGAACAAGAAAGAGAAAGAAAGAAACCAAGAAGAAAGCAAAGAAAATCCTAGTAGCTCCAGACGAAGTGCAGAGCATCCCTCCCCCAAAAGCATTAATTAATTTACTCTCTTTTTCAAATGTCAGAAATTTGTTTTTTTAAAACATACATTTCATGAGAAAACAGAGAGAAAAAAAGAACTATGAAAAAGTCTTAATTTTTTTTTTTTCTAAATAATAAACATCTAATTTCTAAATGTCAAAAATTATCAAAAGTCATGAACTGGCCAAAAGTCCTGGGCCTGGCTCATAGCTAATTAAAATGCTACAGACCCAGGGATGTAATACTTTGACTTTTAACATAAAGCTGGTTACAAATACTGTTACTGTTATATACATTTGCGGAAAATACTCTCGGGAAGAAGCGTGCATCCTTTGGGGATCTTCTCCGAGTTTACAAGTAACAGCCTGGCTTATACATGCCAGGAGCTGAGGTCACTTCTATGAGAAATATCAGGGTGGGAGAAGTGAAGCCTTTGTAGGAAGTTATAGGGGCAATAGAGGGCTAATGCCGGGTTCAGAACCACTGATGAAGTTGTTCAGAGCCAATACACCATAAGGAAAGTGGGGGAAAAAGGGGAGGCAAAGCCACGTTCTCCTGCCCAGTTCTCCTGCAACATCGCTCACCCTGCTGTAGCAAGCATAATCCCTTGAGGGATTGTTCCATGCAAGTGAGGGGGAGAAATAAGTGATAATTTATCATGAGTGCCCTTACAATTAGCACCTTGGAAAGTAACGCTGCCTGGGGAAGCTGAGAAGGCCATAAATGAAAGCGTAGCCAGGACAGAAGCATCATTCTGATGCTAAGTCTAAATTCTTATTAAAGTAAGCGGGAGCTGGTGGTGGTGGTGAAAGACAGGGTTAACATAGCCTAGAGATAGGGGCACAGCTCTGAAACTCTTCTCCCTTAGTCTTACCTGATGCAATATCAAGCTCTTTAAAGCAGGAGCTATTGGCCAGAGGGCACCTAGTAAACTGAAGCTACTATCAGAGACTTTGTATGGGTAGTTCATCATTGAAGGAGAGGTGGAGAATGGACCGAAACACAAGCTCTAAACTTGAATTCTAATAATTATAACTGATATTCTAATATCAGTTACATGGATGTGTTATTTCACTCTCTGATCAGAGCCCATTAGTGTCTTTCTGTTGACTCCTGAAGGCCTCATATCAGTCCTTGGGTTTGGCACTCTTGCAATGAATGCTGCCAGACATTAAATTTATAGGATATGTGAATGTAAATATATGAACATGAGCACATATACACACACATAGAGGTAACCCAAGGTAATGGAGAAAGAAGACTATGAGAGGCACCACTTACCCTCTCTGTTGTCCTCTAAGTTTGATTACTTCTCCATTAAACACAGGTGGAGGTCATATTACCTCCATTCCTTATATGGGTACCTCAGCTAAATAATTAAAGGAAGCTGTGGCTGTTCAGTCCTTGAGCATGTTGAATGAAGCAGTGGAAGGCTATGCAGGGCCTACAAACAGTGATAAGCACACAAATGGATTACCCTCACTTTGGTTGTCTTTTGGCATGAGGTCTTTTTCACGGTCTGGCCACATCTTATCTAAAAAGTGATGAGATTTGTGAGGTCTAGTTATAGTTACTCACCGTTACAGAAATTATTTCAGTGGTACCTGGAGGCTTATGTGCTGGAGCAGCTGTGACGGATTTGTTTCTTTCTTTAGTCCTGGCCAACTGGGAAGGCCAGCCTTCCCTGAGATGTGGTTTCCCCATCAGCAGAATGAGAGAACTGACCAACAGGCTTAGTGTGTGAGGATTATTTGTAGAGCACTTGAATTTCTGAATCTATTTTAGCAGATTTAAAGAGTGGCAAGGAACATTCCTAGGCACTGGAACTTGATTGAATATATTGCTAAAATATTAGAAAATCCCCGATGTGCTTTTGGCTCAGGTAAAAGCACGCTCCCAAGCAATTCCTGGGCATGGTTCAAGAGTTAGCATGGGCCAAGGGCCATTCCCAGGAGGTGTTTCGCATAGAGCCCACCTTGTTCTGGAAGGCAAGAGTATTTAATAGGTTGGATGTGGGCTGTTTAATGCCAGGTGGCATCAGCATGAGAGCTATGTTTAATTAACTAGTGGAGATGTAGCCATAAAGTCTAATCCACTCCCTGTACTGACACTGTGACTCTTGGAAGCAGAAGCGGGGGTGAACTGGGAGAGGATGTAGAAAGTCAAATGGCTCCTCCTCTTTTCCAAGCAACTGGTATCATCTCCGCTCACTATCTCTATATCCCAGGTCCTGAGGGAAATGCTCGATTTCGTATTTAACAGCAACTATACCCTTTATTAGCCTGGCTGTAGCCCACCAGTACTGTAGCTAACCACACACAAGGGAGTAATACCGTTAACATCATCTCCAGCCAGTTTTGATTCCTCCTGTAAGACTGGTAATTGGCAGAAGTGGAGGAGACAGCTTCTAGCATTAGCCTGGAGAGCCAGGCTTGAAGCAAATCCATAGAGAAACCCATGAATCATGCCATTATCCCACCTGCTTCCCATCACAGAAGGGCAGGATATGAACACCAAAGTGCAACGTGTTTTGTGTCTCTTTCCTGGCCACCTGTGGTACCCCCACATCTCAAATAGTGTGGAGGGTACTTACCATTACCTGGTTCTAGACACAGTCCTCAAAATGACCAAGGCATGAGTTTGGGCAAGTCTCATATCCTTTCTAGCCCTCTTTCATCTCTCTGACTCTGAGTTTTTACTTCTATTTAGACTGAAAGAGAGTAAGCATAACATCTTCTCTTAAATAACTCAGTTAGGATCTCTACAATGAGATGTTCAAAAGCACCTACGCAGCTTGAGGTATGGTAATGATGAAGATAAATCAATATCTGGGACATGGCTCTCCCATCTCATCTCTTGGTGATTGATTAGATATTTTATTTATTTTTTTTTGTCCAAGTAACAGTCAGATTTTCACCTTTCATGCCTATTTAAGAGGAGCTCTGTATAAAATTTGTTCCCTTGTTATTTTTTCTCTCTCTTTCTCCTCATTCTTTTTTTTTTCTGCTCACAAATGCACATGCTCTTCTACATTCATCTACGCTCAGTCAATAGTTTCCTAGCTGGATTACACACCCAGTTCCACACAAAACACATCCCTCAGATGTGTAGTTAGAAGTTTGTAAAAGGTTAGGGCAAGTCCTTACTTCTTTCTAAATTAAAGGCATCTCTATTGCTTATTGGATTTTACTTAATTCTCATGCTACCCTGCTGCTCAGCACATCCACACATGCACTCTGAAACCACCTTCTTGCAAAGATCTAGCAGTGTCCCTAAGGAAAGTGATGGGAGAAAAGGGGGTAGGAAACCCATTTTATTTTTCTGGAGGTGAAGTCTCTCGTTTGACATTTTTTTTTTATTTATTTTTTTTTTAAATCCCAAATTCTTACAATATGCATTCTAGCTTCACCCACTTCCTCTGCAGGAACAGCTGTCAAAACGCTGTTACATCCTAGGCTACTGCAGCTTTACGACTCACATTAGCAGCTCTTTAAGGGTCTGGCGGAGGCTGGCTGTGAGGTTTCAAGCCTGTGATTTCTCATTACCCAACTGCCAGGAAGTGTAATGCAAGGTCAGATGGGAAGCTGAAGGTGGCAGAGAGGTACGCTGCAGGGTTTGATGGGAGGCAGAACGGAGATAGCTCCATGGATCCCCCATCTCCAAACCCATCGCCTCCAATCATCCATACTTCCTGCTTAAAGTCACATGGACCAAACATCAGCCAAAGAAACCACCTTGTTCCTCAGGGCATGGTGCTGCTCATTCTCATCACAATAAGGGGCAAAGCAAAACAAAAAGGATAAGGAGCATTGGTTGTGCAGGGTTCTCACTGACTTAGTAAATATTTACTTCGGTGGATGCTGCGGAGAATAAGCTGTGAGGAGTGCAACAATGTGATGTCATAAAGATACCATCATCTTTGTTTGAGGATGGACAGTGATGATTGTCTGTACAGTACTGAGGAGACATCTCTTAAAGGGTTGATTAAAGGCCTGGATGTGATTGCAGCACCACAGTGGAAAATGAGTTTGGAAGGTAAAATAAGCGCAAGAATTTTTCATGCATGGGAAGGAGAGAAATGGACAACCAACTCTGACTTTGTGAAGCACTTTGGAGACAGAAGCCAGAGTTTTCAAAGTCCTCCAACACACTATCAAGAACACCGTAGCCCTTGTTTAATAGTCTAACCTGTGATGTACAGAAGTCTATGAAGGGTAGGCTGAAAGGACAGCTGTGTCTAAAGCTCTTTCCAAGCTTACTTTTTCTATCACATGCCCAGTCAGCCTGCCAAGCAACTTGGGTTGGCTGTCTGCTTGCTTGAACCATCTGGACCACACTTAGCTGCCTCGACAGGGTGCCAAACTGTTGAGAACGAGTACCTAGACGCATGCATGAAAGCCATTAAGTTACTGCAGGGTAGGAAATTACCTCCTGCCAGCTGAACCATTACTGGTTATGAGCTTTTTCTTACCCCACCCCATGCAAATGCTTTATGTTAACATGCTTACTTGACCACTGAGAGAGATGACAAGGATGACTGTGACTGGCTGCCTGCTTCAACAGACAGTAGCCCACTAACCTAGATAGCCTCTTGCTTAAGAACCCACCACCTGCTAACTCAATAAGATCTTTTCTCCCACAAATTTTGTCTATTCCAGGGCTAGGGTTTGGTTTGGGTTGTTTGTTTGTTTCTTCTAAACTTCTTGAGCAGTTGGACCTCAGGTGTCTGCTGGTTGATCTCTCAGCTTTGTCCTCATCTGCATGAAAAAGCAGCATCTGTGAACCATCCCACAGATGTGGTCCAGAGAAGCAGCATCTCATTTCATGCACACAGGTATGGGGGCACCATGTACTTTCTCAGAGGCTTGGCAAACCCAAATCACCCATGTACAAGGATCATTAGTAGGTTTTGAGATGAATAGCAACAGGGTCTGGTTATTTAAAGCTCAGTTGAAGTTAATTTTAGGTACCAAATAGCACCAAGGAGGCCTTAGTAAAGAAAAAGACATTTGATCAAGCAAGACAATACGTAGCCTGGGATAATGACAATTTTTTTAATTGTTATCATTCAGTCAGACTAAATTTGGCCACGTCACCCCTATTTTCAGCTCCTGTCAGATACTCAATCAGAGTAACTTTGCAATCACTTCACGACAGTGACATTCTGCCAAGGTATCATGACTTCTCCAGCAAAGCATGATGACTAGTGAAAAGCTGATGGAGTCCATCAACCTCTTGAGCTTGTTTAACATTATATTGCTCGACACAGCGCCTGGCCCAGCCCAGAGCACTCTGTAACCATCCTGAATCAGACCGTACATGGTGAGCTGTTTCACTGGGAGAGTAGAAGATGTGGGGGGCAGAGCAGAAATCTGGGGGTTAAGGCCTTGCTGTAGACAGGTCACTCCGTGGGCATGCAAAATTTGCAGAGGCATTTCTCCAGCTTATGGTAACATTGCGAGGACAACTGCATTTAAACTTCTGAGACACTGCACTGGCTGTGATCAGAGGGCCAGGTCAAGGACCTAAGATGGACATATCTGAGTTCACTTGGCAAGGGTGAATTGTTGCCAAGGTTGGGCTTGTTAAGGACCTGTTTCCTGGGCTGTTGACTATGCTTTCTGCAGAATTACGGCAGAGGGAAAAGGAGAACACTTTCTCCTATGAAGGTCGTGAGCATCCCTTCCCCTGAAAACCTGGTGGCTTTCAAAGGGGGAAAGACTGCAATGGAACCAAATAGATGAGTATCTCAACCACCCAACTAATTAATGGGGATTATTTCACCACCCTATTAGGCTATATGGTCTTTCGGGGCTTACATTAGCCACAGGGACAGGCTGGTTCCAGGACCAGTGGTCAGGAGTGGTGCTGAAGGTGGCACAGAGGCTCCTGCAACCGCTGAACATAGACCTTTTTCAAAAGATGCAAAGAAAGAGGAGGACGCTTCAAGTATAATTTAAAATACATTTATTGTTTCATTTGTTCTGGCTTTTTTTGTTATACAAAGATGTTAAATAACTTAAATACATTCTCAACAGTCACTCAGAATCAGATTTATACCTACAAGCTGTACATATGAGGTAGAGAAAAATAACTTAGGCTCCCATAAGACATTGGAAAAAAAAAAAAAAAAAGAAAAATACTAATCCTTCATGTTAATATTCCCACCTCCCTTTAAAAGGAAATACCATCCCAACTGTGCAAAACAAATCCTAGACTTTACATTCAGGCCTCAACGGGCATTGTTAGAGACTGGGGTGGATGGGAACAAGGGAAAATTCCTGTGGGAGTTTGGTGATCGCTGTTTCAGATGGGTCCATGTCCAAGGGGAGCTGGCAGGGTTATCCACACATAACATTGCTTAGCCCTGAACTCATCCCCACCTCTATTAACCTAGGTGCCTACGTCTTTATCCCCTTCTGTTGTCAGCGGGGAGAAACTGGCACCTCCACATGGACCAAAACACATCATAAAGGTGCCTACACTAGTTGCAGACAGAGCCTGGGCAAGCGTGCCTGCACCATGGGCTCCTTATCTAAGGTGGATGACTCCAGACCCATTGCAAATGCCCCACTAATCCAAGCATGTCAGCACCTCTCCCAACTCTCATGAGCAACCCCGTGAGCGAAAGAGGAATCTCCTTTCCTTTTGGGTCACCTGCCCAAATGCCACTGAGAAGGGTTTTGCCCATTTCTGAAAACCTTCAGCAACAATCGAGAAAAATGCGTTGTTCAGATGTGTCCCCTGATAGCCTGATGAATTTTCATTTGTCTGAATCATTTATGGTCTTAAATGACACCCTACTCACTCCTTGCCTCTGAAGAAACATAGTTATGGAAAGCCTACTGTGATGCCAGAGCTAAGCTGTGCTTGCAATATCCATTCTCTTGTCTTTCCAATATCCATTTTCTTTTCCTTCCCACTCACAAATGCTTGAGATTCCCCTTTTTTTTGTTCAGAAATATTCTGTTTCCTGGAACCTGCAAATAACTTGGTCAAATCCAATGTTCATCAGCAAAAAATACATTTAAAAGCTATTCAGTGGTAACATTAATGGTCTGAAGTTGCGGCAGGGGAGGTTTAGGTTAGATATTAGGAGGAATTACTCTACTGAAAGAGTGGTCAGGCACTGGAAGAGCCTGCCCAGGGAGGTGGTTGAGTCACCATCCCTAGAGGTGTTTAAGAAACGTCTAGATGTGGCACTTCAGGGCATGCTCTAGTAGCAGAGATTGTAGGTTGTTTGGTTGGACTCGATCTTAAAGGTCCTTTCCAACCATGAAGACTCTGTGATACTGTGATCCACGGCCCTAAGCTTAACTGCTTTAGCAAGGACCAGATTTCCACTGGCCTGATCCTGTGCCATACTGAGCCTCCTTCAAGTTACAAGGGTAGTAATAGTTATAAAAGGCACTATTCCTCTTGTGGGAAAATGTTGCTATCCAAAAGTCATCACCTACTTAGCATCCTGAAAACCAAAAGCCAGGACGAGCTGACCATGGAAGCCAGACTCAACCCAACAGATGTGCACAGAGCTGAATAAACCAGGAACGAAGAGCTTTGCTGCACCTGTTTTATCGAGTACAGAACAGACCTAATTTTACTGCAACATCAACTGAGGAATTTTTCACAGGCACTATAATCCACCAGAAAATTACCTTAAGCAGCATCTACTCCATGAAAGTACCCTTGAGAAATCTGTCCCTTCATCTGGGTTCTCATCCAACCATACTACAGCCAAAACAACCTAATTTCTCCTCATGTGTTGGCTAAAATAGGGCAGCTGAAAAACGATTAACAAAGAAATTCAAAACCTGGGCTGAAGGAAGGCAGATGTGTATGAGCTGGCCAGCCACAAAAAATCCTCAGAAATTATTTCGCCCCTGCTCAGGTCTCCAAATCAGCAATCCCAAGAGCTCTTTTGAAAACAGATGGTCCATAACTCATCCCCTGCTTCCAAAGGTGAATGACAGGCTTCCTGAACCGCAGCAGACCAAGTTCCCAGCTCCACGGTTTTACATTGCCTCATTCAAATAGATAAAAATTGCTTGTGTTGTATCAAGCCTGAAATTTGGTCCTCTTCGTTTAACCTTCCCATGTGCTCAGACGTTTTTTTTTTTCCACCAACAACAATTTTAAGAATCGTTCTTCCCAGGCCAACTGAGATTAATGGCAAATATTTAGTTATTGTAAATAGGTTTTGGGTTTCCCCCTTCCTGATTCAACTCAAGACCAGGATGCACAACTGAAAAAGGGAAATTTTGAAGTTTCGGGGTAGTTTTTTGTATTTTAATTACAAGCTACTCATTCGCCATAACTCATTTTTAGTGTCAAGAATTAAAAAAAAAAAAAAAAAAACAACAACAAAGCCCCTTTGATTAAGCACAGATTTTTCTACCAACTGGAGTCTTTTGAGAGCTGGAAGACGATGAGAATGTAATGTTTAGGACTTGTTTTGCATGTCTCCACATCCGGCATATATGAGTCAGTCACACAGAATAGAAGCTTGTTAAAAAACAGATGACGGGTGCAACAATTATTTGTGTGGGTTTTTATTTCTTTTAATAGAAAATTCTAATATAAAACAGCAAACATTTTCAGTTTGCCTTGTTTACAAAAATATTATATATTTTTTTTTATATTTCTGACATAACTAAATGCACTATTCAATAAAAATATTCTTCCATTAGCTAACTTCTCTTTTTAAAAAAAAATTAATAAAAAAGTTATATAAATAATGGTTGCACCCCCCCACCCCAAAACTGATCTTGCAAGTTTTGCTGGATCAGCTTAGGAGAACCAACATTTGACACTTTCGGGGGAACAGGGGCTGAAAGGGGATCAGAAACAAGAGACATCCCCTACACCCATCAATCCTTCTCCAGTTACATCTGCTGCAAAAAACTGCCTCTCTGCGGGTAAGAAAAAGGGAAAAAGTTTCTTTGCACTTATTTTTTTTTTTTTAAACATGAAATGACACCATGAAAGACTCACAGACTCAAATCCACTTTTGTAGTAGTTTTACAAAAATGACCAATTTCATTGAATTGCTCTGGAGATCCAATGGTGTGGTGGTAGAATTAGCCTCTCTGGAAAAACCCAATTTCATACAGCTGGAACAAAAAGGCTTTTACAGTTTTATAGAGGACTTCAGGGTCCCTTATGTAGGGTTTTCTGAACTCATGGATGACTAGCAGACGCTTCTGCTCCATGGGTTAATTGAATTCCAACACACATCTATCACCAGGAGAAAACCCAGGTCGAGGACTTGAGGGGCTTTTGAGAGGGTTGGACATCTTTTCTACCAGCTGCTACTTGTTTCATCCTACTCAAGCTCCACTGGATTTTTCCAAAACGAGGCTCTTCCCCCCATTCTTTCGTCAAAGATAAGGCAAATACCGGAAAATGCTGGAACTAAACACCCCCCAACACCCAAAACACACGCAATGCGGTGGGAGAAGAAGAAAAATAACCCACATATGTTTTACCACTCTAGGTCAAAAGGCCAAGAAGACAAGTTCTCCTGATTTCAGAGTGTTAGTATATTTTATACACTGCCTATACATTTAACACATGTGCCTCGCTACTATTTAGTTATTTATATTTTTTTTTTAACCACAGGAGAATAAACCTTGCTATTTACAATATATAACAGGCAAGTAATATATCCACATTAACATAAATACAATTTGTTTTTTTGTGNAATAATAATTAATAATAATAATAATAATGCACATAAATTGTGGCCCATTCTTTAATTAAGAACAAATATTTTTTAAAAAAGAATGGAGCCAGAAATAGTAATTCAGACCCAAAAATCCTCATGTTTTGAGCAGGTTTGGATCCGGCCTTACTTTGGAGGGGAAGAGCTATTCTAGCACACACACAAAAATGTAACAGTGAGTTTGCACATANAGGGTTGGACATCTTTTCTACCAGCTGCTACTTGTTTCATCCTACTCAAGCTCCACTGGATTTTTCCAAAACGAGGCTCTTCCCCCCATTCTTTCGTCAAAGATAAGGCAAATACCGGAAAATGCTGGAACTAAACACCCCCCAACACCCAAAACACACGCAATGCGGTGGGAGAAGAAGAAAAATAACCCACATATGTTTTACCACTCTAGGTCAAAAGGCCAAGAAGACAAGTTCTCCTGATTTCAGAGTGTTAGTATATTTTATACACTGCCTATACATTTAACACATGTGCCTCGCTACTATTTAGTTATTTATATTTTTTTTTTAACCACAGGAGAATAAACCTTGCTATTTACAATATATAACAGGCAAGTAATATATCCACATTAACATAAATACAATTTGTTTTTTTGTGGTTTTTTTGGTGTTTGTTTTTTTTTTTTTTTTAAATACTTACAGAAAGCATCCAGGCTTCAGTGCGTGAGTTATAATACACAGAAGAGCTCTTTCACTCAGTAGTTCATTCACTCTTTGCCTCTTTCTTCTAGTCAGGCTTTGACAGTCTGCCTTATTGCTCACCCATCTCTCTCTCTCCCCTTCACTGCCAAACGCACCAGGCTACCTTATTCCATCCGACCCAGGCATTTTCTCTGCAACGATACCGATGCCAACACTGCCCTCTCTTCTGCATCTCGGGACTCATTCTCCTCTCACACCAGTGCAATGTGGAGTTACTCCAGCGAGGTCAACGGAGACAGAGACACCAGCGAAAAGAAGGAAAATGAGGCCCATGGTTTAAATATAACAACAATAATAATAATAATAATTAATAATAATAATAATGCACATAAATTGTGGCCCATTCTTTAATTAAGAACAAATATTTTTTAAAAAAGAATGGAGCCAGAAATAGTAATTCAGACCCAAAAATCCTCATGTTTTGAGCAGGTTTGGATCCGGCCTTACTTTGGAGGGGAAGAGCTATTCTAGCACACACACAAAAATGTAACAGTGAGTTTGCACATATGTGTGAGAGAGAGAGAGACAGAGGGAGAAAAAGAATTTAACATAATACCACATTGAAACCATAAGAAGGTCCTTCTGAAGGGCTTTACAATAAATAAATGTTCATTCAATATTTATATATATATATTTATGTGTCAGCGTGTGTGTATATATATACACACATGCACACACTGAATAATATGTTTCTAGTCAGTTTATTTTTTCAACCATTAGATAAACTGCTCATGGGTGACTTTCAAAGTGGTGCATCTCCCAGAAGCTGCGAGACCTTCCTGCAAACTTTCTGCGTCGAATGCGCCACTGCACATTTGCCGCCGTGGAAGGGACAAATGCTGTGTGTGGGTTCCTCCTTCCCCAGCACTACCCCAACCTCCAGAACTGTACAGCAAATAAGCAAACCTCAAAAAAAGAGACGGTGCGCTTCACTTTGCAGGACCGTAGAGCTATTAACAGTAACACCCTGTCCCTCCCCATGCCCCCACCTCAAGATTTGATGTCAATGAGCCAGGCTGGACTGCAGGTATTTTTTAGCCAGGAAAAAAAAAATATATATAACTTTTCTCCTCCCAGTAGATGCACATGAACAGATTAAATATTAGTGGCTACTATTTGGGGAAAAAAATTAAAAAGAAAAGAAAAAATAATGGTCCGTCTTGGAAAACTGCTCTCTTTTTGTTTGTCTAAGACCTACTACTGCTTGAAAAAATCCAACCAGCTTTCCTCTTTTGAGATCCAGATCAATGGCTTATATAAAATAGGTGGAAATTGCTACTACCGGACAATCAAAAATTGCTACTAAAAATAAAACAAAATGCCCTCCGCTCTCCAATGTTTCCTTAGAAAGCTTCGTTGAGGCATTCACTAACTGCTTCCAATCCACTTTTACGTGACTGAAGGATGTTGCCACATCAAGTCCTGGATTGTAGGTATCCTCTTCAAAGGAAAAAAGAAATGCTGGAAGTTGTCATCTATTTCACAGCGTCAGAGCGATTTCCCTCTGCAGTCGATTTCTGGCTGCTCTGGTCACTTGATAGTTTGCCTCTGTGTCGATTGGTTCTTCCAAATCCAATAGTTTATTACCATTTAGCAGTTGTATTTTTAAAATACAGTTCTCGATCTAGTGGTTAAAAAAAAAAAAAAATAAAATCTTAAGGTCATAGGGTTTACATACAGCTTGTGTCATGTACCACTGCCATGGTTAGAGTAAATGGAATGATGACCTAGTAAAAGAAAAGTCAGGTCCTCCAGAGGTCTGATCCAGTCCAAAACAGCTGCTGTACAATGCAAGACAGCGCTGTGTTCCAAGATGCTCTCGAATTTCTCTTGTCCTACTCAGAAACACACGTCCAAATTCAGCTGGTATAAGACTAAAAAGTTCCAGTTTAGATTTCTGAAGCAGTTACCACAGGGTGAATTCAATCATGAAGAGGTGGGAAGAGGAGAGAAAAATAAATCATGCACAAAGTGAAAATAAAACAAAAGAATCTAGTGGTTTTTAAAAATAACAATTAAGACAGCGATAGTGCTAAAAAAAACTGCATTTGGAGAAATTGTTTTAAATTGTTTTAAAAAAAGAACACGATTGGACTGAAGGGGACAGACACATCTGGTTTTCTACTGTCTTCCCAACCTCTTTTTTGGATATATTTCTGTCTGCAACATGGTGGACCCAACATTTTTTGAGCTGTACTTGGTGATCAAAGCATGAGGATACGGAACTCTCGTTAAAAAGCTGACCCTCCCAGTGGGTCTCTTTGTCAGAGCCTTGTTTGCTCGATGTGCAGAAACTCCACCAGAGGAACCATCAGGGCTGCTGCTGCTTACCCTACGTGCTTCTCTCCAGTTTTAGAAGGGAAAAAAATTGAACCGCTTCCCGTATCATTGCATTCAAAGCAGAAAGATCTTTCTTTCATATCTGCTTAGCTCTCTAAGCAGTTGGGTAAGCTTCAGGAATAAAGTAGTATAGATTATTTATTCCAAAGAGAATATATTAGCCCAGAAGTTCATGGAGGATTGGTGAAATGATCAAGATGTTCCAAGGATAAATGATCTGTCAAACTGCGTAGACGACTAAGGTGAAGGTCAACTGGTGTCTAACCCCAGTGTGACAGGCACTTATTTCCACATGGTTGGACCTCATTAAGATTCAGTCTACAGGAAAACAAAACAAAACAAAAACAAAACAGCAACACAGCTGGGTCACCTGTACCCTACAAAGTGCTTATGTCTCAACATAGCTTTCAGATCCCAGAAGGTCAATCAAACCCTGTTTGTCTCCATATGTAGTTCTCATAGATCGCCATCGCCCATCACCGAGGGTCGCCATCAAGCAGAAGACGCGTCAGTCTTTGCAGGTGTAAACCTCTTCTCTCTGGGTGCATTGCTTGCATTCCACATAGCAGCACCAACGGACCTGGCATTGGCACGGACGGGTGACCACCCGGCTCTGCGTATTGTGCCCTCGCCCGCAGCAGATGCTGTCACAGTTCTTGTCTTTGTAACATTTCCTTCCTGAAGTCCCAGGCGAGTATCTACTCATCATACAGAAGCTTGGGGAATCGTCAATGTAGACAAGATCCGTAGTCCTTGGGATTTGATCACTGTGACCAGGGATGGACTTCTTGGGTGGGGAGATGTCTCCTTCCCCTGTGGCCTCATTGGTAGTGCTGCCCACTTTGAGTGATGTCTCATACTTCTGCTTCAGCTGCTTCCCTATTTCATGGAATGGAGAGAGCTGCCTCCAGCACGTTCGGACAGTACAGGATCCAGATACACCGTGGCATTTACAGGTTGTCTCCACTCCAGCTTTGATGACCTACAGACACACACAGCCCCAAAAGAAAATCAGTTATGGGGGAAGAAATCAAGACANAAAAAAAAAAAAAAATGCTAGAAGTCATTCCTGGAACACAAAGTTGATGACAACACAAAAACTATCAATTGGAAGAGGACAGAAAACACATGCTACAGGAAATGATTGTTTTAGAACGCTCCCTGTTACCAGGAATATGACGTTTGCCTGCCAAAACAGTGTTTTATTGGCTAGTTAATGATACGGGTAAAGTGTACAAAGGCTGTCCAATGGTGGCACTCATCTATATAGAGAAAGGTCTGAAGCTGTGATGCAACTAAGAGATTCATACATATTTTAACCTATATATCTATTTTAATAAGAACAAGGGGATGAGATGTAACAAAAGCAGAAGGAGTTGATTTAGTGAAGAGGGAGCGCACTGCTGTAACACACAGGGGGGGTGGCACATGCTCAAGAACATGAGCTTGGACAGTAGGAACCTCCTCCACAGCAGCAGCTCTCAATTAGCAACACAGGCTCAGTAGAAACATGGTTAAGCTGTGCTTATAATTATAGCTGTGCTGAAAATAATGCTGAAATTATATATAAGCCCTTGAGAACAACAGCTTGAATTGCCATCACCAAAACCGGCAGCTCCAGGGAGCTTCTGCCTCTCCAACCCGTCTTCAGGATGTTATTCTATGGTGTGGTAGCCTGTTCAAAAGGACCTGCCAATTTTTTTCTGCTAGCAATGAAGCCACCTGCATGTGCTTTTAAAATCAAAGCATGCCATTGCATGTTGGCCAAACACGTGTTTAACGAAGGACATTTTCATGTACAGTAAAATCCAAGCCTGCCACAGTCTCCTCTGGGCCCTCCCTTTCTCTGAAAAATTAAGATGTGAAGAAATGGAAAACAGACGCACGTGTGAAGAGTTCAGTAATTCCAGGTGCTTTAATGCAGCCCCCAGGATTTACTCTGCCTGTGGCACCAGTTGTTGGCAGCTTGGAAGGCTGACTTCTCACACAGAAGGTTTCAAGCAGAAAAATGTGAAATCTGGGCTGATGCTGCAGCGATAAGAGTCCATCCCAGTGGGTTCAGTCCTCAGCCCATCAGGTAGCAACCCCTGGGGACTATGACAGGGCTGGTGGCTGCAGGGAGGACTAGGGAAGCAGCCTTCAATTTTTAACCAGAGAGAAGGTGTGGAGCAGTCACTCTGCAGGGAGATAAGGGGACTTTAAATTTTTAGTTCTGGCCATGAGAACAGACCACCTGCACTAAAGGCTGAACCATCTGTCCCATCATGAGCAAACAGGAGCTGCTCCATCTCAGGATGAGGAACCTCAACTGCTGCCTTGATGCTTCAGCAGCACCTTGGGGTGAGAGAGTCCTCAGACTTGACCAGGCAAGAGAGTGAGAAAGGACACAAGTATTTAGAAAGAGTGTGCTACAGGGGTGGGAAAGCCACTTAGCTAAACACTGTGTAGGGCCCCTGGTGAAGGGATAAAGGGAAATGTCATCACACACAGGCATTCAGGGGCTGCTGTGACCAAATGTTGTCTACACAAGCCACCACCCAGGGAAGAACAGGCTACAAGGTTCATGTCCCAGGTTGGTATAACTTCTATAATGTATAGAAACTTCTATAAGGTGTTTTCGACTAGGATGGAAATGTATATTTTATTCTCTTCCCCCCCAAAAAGCAAACAAAACAGAGCACTTATGACCAAAGTCTTCAAACTCAATGTGGAAAAGAAAGGGGAGGCATTTAAGTCCTTGGAAACTGAAGTGGATCCTGTCCCCTCCACATCGGGACTCTTATATCAAACTTTATGCCTGCTTATGCCTCTGGACTACAACCATCAAGGGCAAGGCTTGGTTTCAAATTCTTTCTTAATTACTTAATTATTTTTCTTTATTTTAAAATTCAAACACTTGCAGTGGGTGTTGTAACGAGAAAGAAGACTTGTCTTGCTGATCCCTTATGGAGGGAAATATCTTGTTCAAGATATCAGAAAGGAAATGTGTGTTTGATTTATTCCTAAAGCAAAAGAAAGTCAGTCTCCATATAGCAAGATGAACCCCAAGAACCTGCTTGGGGATAGCTTGCATGGGAATAGCTCTCTTCAGACCACCACAAAGTGTAAATGCAGAAGGAAGAGCAGAGCCAGTGGAACCACAGTGTTCACATACGAGATGGAGGGAATGGAAAGACAAGGTTATTTTCAACAGAAGAACCAGCATGGGAAGAAGCAGTATCAGGAAGGGGAGAGAAGAAAGCAAAGAGAGAGTCGATGGTTATTCACCCTGGAGAGAGACGAAGATGGTAAGAGCCCTCTGGGTGCTATAAAGGAACCCATACCCATAAACTGACCTGATGCTAAACAAAAGATCCCATCCTTTTTGAACCAGACTGCAATGAAGATGCTTCATGGCACAAAAGCATGCCCATCTCCTTATATATGACACCTGAATGTTCTCCCCTACCTTCTCCCAGAGATGGGTTTACACCTGGGACGACTCCATGGCCAACATGAGAGCAGACACATTATTTGGACAGTCACAGATAACCTACATTTTGTCCACAGATTCTAAACAGATATTTATAGCTCTAGTTCTCCCTCCCCACCCCTTCCCCAAAAATAGGTTACGTTTTGACTTTAAACGGGTAAGGTACAACCACCCCTTAAAATAGCAAGTTAGAACAGAGTTTGTTTTATAGAGCGGCCTCCTGTCAAGGTACTACTGAAAGTGCCCTTCCTTTGGGCATCTACGGTATCTGAAAAAGAAAAAAAAAGAAATCTCCCCCCTCTGCCCATTATAGCATCTGCCTACATTACGGCCTCATGACAGCAGAGGACTGGCTCCAGTCCATTTCCTGACCATCCGGTTCTTAATTATTTGGCTGCATGAGTCCTGCTGAGCACCATGTGCAAATGTGCAATAGGTCATGGACTCAGAATTGGGGTCTGGCCCAATCCTGATATTACAGAGACATTTTTAGAAAGGCACTATGCATAATACAGCCTTCAGCAAAGCCTGGCCAATGGTCACACTTCATTCCTGTGACAGCCAAGACCTTTTCAAATGCAATCCAATAATACACAGTAGCATTCAAACAAGTGACGGGTTACAGAGAGAGATGTGTTACTGCTTATAGTACTCAGCTGGGCCGGCCTGGTTAGGGGCTGTCACGCTTTGCGTGCCAAAGTGTCTAGCCAACTCTGCAAGAAATCCCACAATGTTAGACAAGAGCGTACAGAACACATTTCAACACCAAGGGGGAAAAAAAAAAAAAAAAAAAAAAAAAAAAAAAAAACCAAAAGAAAAAAAAACAACCAAAAAAACCTCTCACCCATACTGTCCCTCACGCAAAGTCACATTTCACTGGCTGTCCAGAAGTGCGAGCTGAGTTCATATGAAACAAAGCTCCTATACCTGATTTCACACCCAGACCATCAGCAAACTGGGCAAAATTGCTGAGATACTTGCAGAAGGGCTGCACACTGCAGTCATTCATCAGTCCAAGCTTTTCTCACCACTTCCACCTCCCCCAACCCATTCGCATCTGCTCCACCTGGAAAAGAAGACGTCCACCATTGTACAGGAGATGTGAAAGCAAGAAACCAGGAGGAATTGGCTTGGCTGGTAGATACACTCCTGTGCACAGCCTTGTCCAGATTTAGAGACAGTTGAACAAGAAATGGTCATGAAATGCAGGAAAGGAACCTGGACATGGGGACACTCTCATCAGGAGCTGCCTCTCCAGAGCCCAGAGTTGACATTGCAGGTGCAGTATACCCAAGGCATCCACATGGGGCTGGGAGATGTGGCACAATAAGTGTTGGGAATCCAGACCCTGATGGATTGGCAGCTAGCAGATGGCAGCAGACCTTCAGTCAAGAATAGGCATGTAGGTTTAGGCATGTGAATCACACCATCCAGCCAGGGCTGACCTCACCAAGGCAGATTTTTGAGTTTAAACATTTACATTTGAGAAACACCTCTAAACTCCCATCAGACTCAGTGGAGCCAAAGCAGGCAGGGGATGCTGCAGTGAAGCAGACACCTGCACATGTTCAGCTGAACAGCTCTCCAAGGCTCCACCAACTGTGCTGACCACATCTCCACTCACTAACAGGAGCCTAGGGACCAGCTCACACAGAGGCACCTCAATTTAGATATCTTAACCCGTGAGCAGAAGCCCACCCTCTGGTCAGAATTCAGATGTCTAAATATCAGCATCTAGCATTGCAGTATTTGAGGTAATGTAAAACATTGCATTTCATTGCCCAGCGCCCCTCCAGGAGATGAAAGGTCTCTCAAAGGGTACTAATGAGTGTATTTAGGTAGACGAATCCTGCTTTCCTTGTCTGTGCTTAAACAGTGATGCACAAAGTCCCTAACGAGCCACAATCTGGTTTGTTTCCTGACCCACTTCTAGCTCCTCGTTAAGCAGTGGCTAGGACAGCTTAGACACCATGTGCTGGTGGACCAATGCATAAAAGGTTTCCATTGTCCCCGTTCTCATGAATGCACCAGTTCATGAAATCCAGCATGTGGATTTTCATATGGCCACTGTGCAAGTGTGGTGCATCCCAAACGCCCCATAAACTTTCTCCTTGAAGGGCCGGGAAGGGCTCAAGAATGTTACGAGGCAGCTATAGTGAAAATCCTAGAAAAGTTTCTTCCTCAGCCAGCCTCCCCTGCTGCTGTCAGTCACAATGCAGCTACTCAAGGCGATGCGTGATGGAGAACTGCTGCCTACGGGTCCCTAACCACCCACGAGCTAAAATGAATCTTGGCAAAGCCCTTCTGTTTCCCATCTCATTCATCAGCTTACACAAAGACCTTCTTCCTCTTGTTGCAGGCTCCTGTCAAAGACACTTAAATCCACCTCATTCCTCCAGGAAGTAGGGCAAGACTTATCCAAGTCATCAAGTTGTTGGGAGCAGTGTTGGAGAAACCTTTCCTGGCTGGGCCCTGGGACAAATGGGTAAATGTCTAGATGATGCTTTCAAACTTGGAGGGACTTTCAGGATAGAATAACTTAGCTTTTTTTGCCAAAAACGTCTAGGGTACACGAGGCAGAAGATGACTTTAACGCAACCTTATAATTTCAAGAGCCATAGGTAGCTCCTGTTTTCTCTTCAAGGTACATCACACAGTTCAGAGCCTGATCTGCCTCCATCCTACATAGTCTTGAACCACTCTTGAATGCACATGGCATCATCACCTATTTAATAATCATATTTCATCTACACCACGGTAAGTCACCACGTGCATGCTTCTATCTTGTCACAGATGTGAAGGAAAATATATTAGCTTAAATCCTAAGTACAGAACATGTCACGCTCCCTATGGCCTAAGACACCATGGCTAGCACACATCAGCAGAGTTCTAGTAATTCACGAGTAACAACGCAAGTACGCGTTTGAATCCTTATTGCGTTATATGCTGTAGGGGTCTTCTACCATGAAAGCAAAGTCGAACAAAGACAACCAATGGCTCAGGGATGGCATCACTCATCAAAATTACATCCTCCCACTCTCCTCTGAACAGCCACCTGGTCATGTGGTCACAAATAGGACAGCAGTTTGGGGAAAAAATAAAGCTCTTTGAGCAAATTGGTTTGTTTGATTTGGGAACACAAATTCCCATTGGTCTTGCCGTGAGAATACCCAATACTGACAAAGGCAGAGTGAGGAAAATAATTATGATAGAGCAAGACTGAACCGTCTTTATTGGTGCTTGCTGCTAAGAGGAAATTAGATAGCACTGCAGGACCGCCTGCCCAAATGGCTTTACAAGAGCCATAGGGAAAAGGGATCAGAGCAGAGCATTGCTATGCAACATGTAATCCTTACTCACAACAATGGTTTGCTACGAAGCTCAGACTAAGTGCCCCCATAATGATCAGTCTCAGACATGCTGCAACACACAATTTCTCAGTGTTTTAGCCGAAACGCTGAGGACAGATTCCCATTCATTCCCAGCTGGGTCACGGGGCTCTGGCGGTGGCTTTCAGACAACTCTTGTCTGGGCAGCAGCAGTCCGAAGCGGACGTGCAGCCGTGGGAATTCATCGGTTATAGCTTCGCTGTCGTCATGGCTGGTCTGCGGCTCCAAGGCTTCAAACCATTCGCTATGGTTTGGGGGAGAGGAGGGAGCAGATGAACCTCCTTTGAGTCAGCTCATCCAGGGAAAAGCCTGTCCTCGCCTAGTTTTACTTCAGAAAGGGCTCTGGGATGCTTCTTTACAAATCAAATCTCTTCCATTCTCTATATGCGTATCCTTCAATTTAAATAAGCTTAGTTATTCTCTCAGCTTCAGTATTAATGTTTGTTTGGACAGCAGCCATGGTCCACATTTCTTCCTAGTGCTCAAATGACTAGGAGAACACTGGCCACTGCCATTGGTTGAATTATAAAGGTTTCACAGATTGTTAGGAGTTTT
>VXBH01000480.1:48057-58878 GCA_013400035.1 Rynchops niger | reverse complement strand
CCCCCCCCCGCCACTTAATTTTCTCCCCGAAGTTAAACCATGTTCTCTGGCACCCTAGAAACATTTTCAGCATTGCAAACTCTCTCACCGGGAGTGGTGTGAGAATTCTTATTTAATTTACACAACAAAAAAATCATGGGAATGCGGACCAAACTCCTCTGGGTAGAAAATGGCTTCCAAGAAGCTTCCATCTTTTGTAGGCTGGTTCAGATTTTCCTAGGTTACACCCTAGGTCGGACTGCCCACATGCCTGTCAGAGGGATGCTGGGATGCCACTACTAGAGAGAGAGATGCTCCCAAGCCTCCGTGCTCCTGAGTCGTAGAGTTGTCCTCTTGCCACTGCTACTCCTTGGGCTACGAAACGAAGAGGTACCGCTGTGCTAACAGAACGGCCTCGGTGGAACAGGGCATGCAAACTCTTCTCTGAGAGACCGAGACATTGCAATTAGCAGCAAATAGCCTGGATGTGGTCCAGTTTAGTAGATATCCCAGACCTACAACCTGCTTGAAGGCCTCCTGGTTTGAAGCACTGGATTCACAGCAGTTGTGAAATCTCAGCAGAAAGTCAGTGCCGTGCAACCACAACGCATACCAGATTTGACAGAAAGCCAGGAGGAATGGTTTGTTTGCCAGCTTCTCCCCCTCCGTCAGTCTCCCCACCAACTTTGGCTCTACTCCTCCCGTTCTCCATCACTAAAAGCCTCACAAATTCCCAGTTCCCATCAGCACGGGTATCATCTCGCCCACAGGCAGCTCAGGCAGCTTCCAAGCAAGTCCATGTGACATTTGGCTCTGGCCAGATTTAAAGCCATCTCCACCACTCACTATTTGATTGCACCAAGATATTTTGTAACAAGATAATGAGCTTTAAATCAACGCAGGCATTCTAACCCCCAGTGCAGAGACGGCCTGCCGTCCGCAGCTATCCAGTTTCAGCCATTTCCAAAATTGTTTGCGAGTATCCCGAGAGGATAACAAGTCCCTTAAACAAACCCCAGTTGCTTTAAGAAACAGGCTGCATCAGCCCAAGTTGCAAACCAGCAGCCCGGCTGTTCTGGTGACTGAGTGTAAAAACGGAGAGAGAAACTTCTTAAGCAAAATGTGGGGGATTTTTTGCCCCCTTTTTTTTTTTTTTCCCCCCTCTTCTCTTTAATAGTCGTCCTGGAGGAGAGGAAGAAAGCCCACACCGATATATTTGAATAGTTGTGTCTTAGTGGGTGATACATGTGCCCCTTTGCCCCGGGGTATCACTTGCCACAACACTGAACCAGGAACCGGCAGCTCCCGGAGAGGAGGAGAAAGATTTACAGGGCAGTGTGTTACGCCGCGGGAACAACATCCGAAGGATTTACAGCATTGGTGGAGGGCAGAGATGTTGCAGGGGCATAAAACATGGAAGAATGAGACAGCAGGCAGAGCCTTGCAACCCTCAGAGCTCCCATTTATTACACGGGGTCCTGACAAGGGGTGAAGGGGGGTGGGTTCTCCAAGGTGTTTTAAGGCAGCTCAACTTCGGGCTGCCTCGAAACACCCCTTGCCAAGGGCTGCCCACAGGGGCAGGCACATCTGAAGGAACAAGCTGTGGCCTCCAGGTGTCAGCATGAGAAAGTGCTTGGCTTTCCCAAGGCGCCACTAATCCAGGGACTCCTCTGGCATGCAGGGATATTTTTAAATGTCTTGCAGCTCTGGCCGGACCTCTTGGGTTTCATAAGGACTTTCCTTGTTTCCACCGCAGTCAGTGCATTAGTTAAGCCCCAGTGCTTCTGAATTCCTCCTTTTCACTAATTAGTGAGGGAGGGAGCGAGCTTTGCAAACCTTTGCTCTTCACTTTGAGCAGATGTAGATGTAGACCCTGGGTTTCTAGGTCCAGCTCCATCACTGAGTGTGGGACTTTCTGGAAGTCACTAAAGCCCTCGAGACCCATGCAAGCTAGCTGTAAAGCAGTCCTGCTTGCATCGTTAGCTTCAGTTGGGAAATAAGAACTGGATTTTACTGGGAGGGTGCAGTAAACTGGACTACATGAGGTAGCACAAATGAAGGAGACAAAAATACCACCTGCTCCTCCAATACTCCTTCTCAGCTTCTGCTTATCTCCACCTGAACTGCTGGGAAGGGGTGAGGGAATTACCCACAACTCACATCCAGGGACTTTTTGCCTGGGAGAGCAGTAACAGGACACACAAACATTTGCAGGTGTTGTCCTCAATAGGCCTCCCTTGCCCCTGCTAGCAGGACAGCACAGAACGGTCCGTTTCGCCTTATTTCCCTTAACTAGGCATTTTCTCAATTTCTTTCCTGAAAGGTTGTCATAATAAATAGGAAAAAAACAAAATAATAAGAAAAAAAAAAAAAGAGAGGGGACAGCTTTGGGAATTTCAACACCTTCCCCTCCAGCAACAGTTCAACTTCCAGCAGAAGTGAGGACGAACCGTAGCTCTTGGCTGCAGACACACGCACAAACATCTCCAGCCTCCAAGGAGAGGAGCCGTGTCCAGCAATGGGAAGCAGACAGGGGCTGCTTGGCTAGAACAAACACATAAATTACTGCCATGCAACACAACCTTTGCCTGCTGTGCACTTTCATGGATGAGCTGAGACAGACTTTGTCTTTACCTTCTACAAGCTCTTTTTGGACCTCTAGGGAGGTAGTGACCCACCGCTGGCAAAGGATGCACCAGGATGACCACTCTACAAAACGCTAGAGGAGCTGAGGGGTGCAGGAGGTGCCAGGACCCCTGACAGACCCTCCCACCCTGCTCACCTCTCTTTAGCAAGCTGGCCCGGTAGCGACCCTCAAGGGTGCAGTTCCAGCGCTCAAAGCGAAATTGGTACTGGCACTCCAGGGCGCTCATGCTGATGGCCTCCATCAGGGTCTCGGCCACGCCGGGGTCCCGCCGGCACATCCTACGCTGCTTCTTTTCCAGCTTCAGGCGGTCACAGACTTTGTAGTGGGCTTTGACGGCAGCTTCCTCCATTTCTGAGGTCAGAGGGAGGATGGTCAGGGGTTCATTCCCCGTTAGCCTGCAGAAGAACAGAAGGACACAGTGGTGAGGACAGAGAAATGCAGCCCATGGTAGAAATGGGGCCACGGTGAGATCGGGCTCTCCCCAGTCGAGCACCCATGTGGATTTGCTGATGTCTGGGCAAGGAGTGATTTTACAACACGGCTCTCTGCAGTGTGTGTGCAAAAGGAGAATTTGGATATTTGGATTTGTGCCCTCTGCCAGCTCTCACAGAGGTTGTTTGGACATAAGACCTTGGCAATCGCCACCACAGGACTGTGTTGAAAACTGAAATAGGGAAGTAATAATAGAAGGTACCTAACTGCATAAACTCAGGAAACTAGCAAGATGACTAGAGCACTACAGCTACTCTCGTGTACATAAAAAAAAGTATAATAACGTTAGCACATCAAGCAGAACTGGCTTGGGAAGGGATAGAGGGCGATTCGTCCCACCAGACCCCAGGAGACACACCGAGAAAGCACGTACAGACACTGCCCTCAGAAGATATCCTTACATAAAACCTAGTGAGCCACAGCCTGAGTCTTGAGAGCAGGATACGCTCTTACAGGCGATACTGCCAAAAGCTTTTACAAGGCAGAACGAACTCAAAACCTAAAAAACGACCTGAAGAAATACGTGTCCCATTGCCTTCTCCCCTCCCCTGCCTTCTCCGAGCGCAAGGTCCTTGACTTGTACAATGTGCAACAAAAGAAGCCAGCGGACTGTTCCCGGTGTCAAGTGACGAGCTGCTGGAAAAGGACCAGGCTGGCATCAGCCCCGGGGAGCAGAGAGGCTGCAGGAACATCTGCTGGGCTCATGAGTGGTTTTGTTGGCCAGGCTGCCTGCACCCCACTCTCCTGGCTCTGCCCTTTTCCGGCCAGGTGCCAGTCCACGCAGTCAATGGGAATCACTATGTAGGGTTTTTTCAAAGGACCCGAAGACACGTTTCCCCCAGCCAAAAAGGAAGAATTGCTTAAAGCCAGGATTGAAAACATGCTGGAACATTGCAATCCTCCGCAGGCGAGCGCAGGGATGGGTCGTAGGCTCAGACATCTCCATCGCTGCTGGACCACCTGGGGTAAATGGGGTGATGGGCATGGGAGGGGAACACACACTCATCCCCTTCAAACGGAGGCATCCCAGAAACCCTTTAAAATCCCACCTACCCTGCAGGAGCCGTGGTTTATCGTTTTTAATAAGGATTTCTCCCTATTGAGTGGGACACATCCTTGCAGGAGCACAGTCCCAGAGGGCAAGCAGCTAAGGTGCTTCAACCCTCAAACTTCCTTGCATAACAGGCACAAAATCCTGACCTAAGCCACAGCCAGCAATATCCCATACAGATCTAATAATTACTAATGATTTAACATCAGATGTGTAAAGGAGGGAGAAAAAAAAAATGGCTGGGTTGGATTTTTAGGACAACAAAGAGATGGGCAGGGAAATTATCTCCTTCAGTTATCTTCAAAAGTATTAGGATTTCCAGAAAAAAAAAAAAAAAAAAAAAAAAAAAAAAAAACACCACCACCAACCTGCAATGGTAAAAACAAAGAGTCAGAGTGATTTCTGGGAAACATGGAAAACTACTGTAACCAAGTATAAATTTCCCAAAAAATAGGTTTTTCCCCCAAAACGATGCAATGACAAAAGCATCCAAAAGGCCAGACAGCAAGCTCCATCTGAAGCACTGACAAATGTTAACCCTTACGTTTTCGCTCTGTTTGGACTGGGACAGAGTGTGGACTTGAGCTTGACTGCTCCCCAAGGAGCTGGGACATCATCCAGCCCTGGTGCCTCATTAACCAAAGCTCTGAGCAGGCTTGTTAAGGAGAAAGGTGGCTGGGTCTGAGCTTTACAGTGGTAAAGAAAATCACCGGGACACTCATTCCTGGCCTTCATCAATATTTCTGCTCAGAAATCTCATTCATGCAAGCTTTCACAGTTGGCACAAGAGATATCCTCTGCTGGCAAAGGAGAGAGAGGGAGGCAGAAAAGAATTTTCTACAGGAAAATAGGGCTTTTATGCCCCTCCCCAGTTTACCTTTCCAGCTGAGCGGGTACTGTTCAACTAAGTTGGACTGTTCAACTGTTCTGGGAAAGATAAGCTCTAAGTATCGCGTAGCAGATTGCTATCGTATTGAGGAGGGATACAGGAATTGATCCTATGGCCAAGGCTGCTGCAGAGCAATTGGTGATTTTGCATCCCTTCCCCACCCTCCACCTTAGGTCCTTGGCTTTGTGATACTTCAAAGTGTAGTTGCTGATAGCACAGCCCAACCGCGCGTATGTCCAAAGTGGGCCCAAATGAGAGTCACCTAAAGAAAAACAAAATAAAGAGCCTGGGACAGGGAGAAGGTAGAAAACAGGATTTGTGATGAGCACAATGCTGGAGGACAGCCCACCTGTAGCTACTCAGCTCCAACAGATGGAAAGTCCTGAGAAACAATAGAAAACTGTCAGCAACGTCCATTGTCACTGCTCTTTGCAAAAGGCTTAGGTAGGAATTCACCAGCTCCCATATCTGGGACATGTGGGTAACAGCCATGGTGACCTGAGGAAGCTGGGTGAGCGTGCAGAGACCTACTTCACCCCTTCCCAAGAAAACAACCCAAAAGACAAGACACCAACATAATGTTCTTATAGAGAAGGCGGAAGATCAACTTTTTCCTAAGCCAGCTCTGCCCTGTCCTCACCCGTTAGAGAAAAGGGGACGTGAAAGTCCAAGCTGGTGATAAAAAAAGTCATGCAATGGGCCGGCTGAATGGAGAGACCCATCCATCACTACCTGGCTTGTTGCTTGGACTAATTTCACTGGCTTTCAAGCTCATCTGAATCAGAGTGCAACACGTGGCTTAAGAAAGTATCTCCAGAACAAGACAAGGAGTAAATTTAGGGGAAGAGGGCTTTTCCTAGACAACAAGCAACAAAGCCCTTCCATGTGAAGACATCCATAAGCAAAAGGAGCACAGATCCACGCATACATAGGTTTTCCCTCCCTGGTGCTGGATCCATGCCCATTTCAGCAGGGGGGGGGACCAATGCAGGGCGATGCCTCAGCTCTGCACACACATTCCAGCCGCCGCGGGAAGAAGGGCGAGGTGGCACTTTTCAGAGCGTGGCATCAACAATAAACAAGTGCAGGCAGAGCCAGGGAGAGCCGGTGCCCCCACCTGAAACGCTGCCTCGGAGCTGCCGCTGCATGGAACGTTTATAATCCTATAAAGCCCTTTTATGCAACCTAGGCTGAGTGAGGTCCTGTAAGGCAACGGTGTCAGAGTCGGATGCTTTCTCAGCTCCTCACAAAGACTGAGCTGTTCCTTCCAAGGAAGTTTTTTTGGGATGGGGGAGAAGAGGGGTGTTTTTTATTTTATATTCTACACACACCATCCCACAACTGTTACAATTAAACTGCCAGCTAGCATTCTGTGTGATGGTATTACTTTGGATTGAGGGGGCTGAGCGTGAGATGAAGGTGTGTTTGTCTATTGGGAACCTGGAGGGAGACCAAACAGCTCATTGCACACAACCCATAAAGCTTTAACTCTCTGGAAACTAACTCTGGCTTCTGTGAAAGCAATATGAATCTAAGTCAAGAGATCCTTTCTGCTTCGGACTTTGACCTAATCTTCTGTGCACTTTGCCTGACATCTGCTCCGAGTGACACACTTACACTGCTCAGACCTCAGGAAGGACCTGGTTGCTCAGTCCCATACCCACCTACCTGAGAGGAACCTTTGCAACATCATTTGCACTATTCTCCTTCCAGTTCAATCTGTCACTTGTTTGAAGCCAGGAAACCAGAAGGTTTATTAGCCCCAGCTGTAAATAGCAAGACCTATCCAGTTTGCTCATACACTGCTGGTGGCATTTGGCTGCCTTGGTTGTGAACTTCATGTCAAACATTGCTAATTGCTTCACTCCCCTGGCGTTCAGACTCCAATCACCCAGGCTTGGGAGAGATCCCAAATACAGTCCCTGCCACCGCACAATTCACACCGATAGCTGTGTAGCCAAGTTTTATCTGTAGCAACATGGAATTCATGCCCAGAGAAACAGTTCAAGATGGGTCCTGCTTTCAGCTCATCTTAGAAGTCAAGAGTTTTTATCACCTCGTGAGCTCACACAGTGTCCCTGTATTTTCCCTTATTTAACTGGGGACTTTCCTGGTGAGAATTTGAGGGGGGTGAGACAGAAGTAAGGCGCCTGCACAGACCTGTGAGTGCACTCTCATTTTTCACATGCTCAAGAGTTTCTTTTGCAAGTGCAGCCAGAGGCGCGAGCCAAGGTGAGCTGTTTTCCTGCAAGGAAACACCTCTGCTATACCAGCCTGGAATGACAGGCCGGCTGAAATATTGCATTCCTATCCCAGTGCTTCCTTCTCTGCTGGGAGATTTATCTTTGGTCCATCTGTACAAAGGCCGAATTGATTCTATTTTCACTTTTTACATTAGTGTGTTTTTGTTTGGGTTTCTTTTTCTGCAGTATTGCTACTCTTCCAATCCTTTTTCTTTGCTTTCTAACCCTTTTCCTTTATTTAAGAATGTTTAAAAGTTTCTGAAAAGTTGACAACTTGTACACTAACGTTCTTCACTGCAATACCTAAATTAATGACTCCATAACTCAAGGAGACAGAGTTATGCTGGACACCAGGCCTGTATTATTATTTTTTTGCATCCAACAACCTTCAGTTGTTCTTTCTCTCCCCCACCATCACCCTCCCACACTGTGAAGCAGCTTTCCTAAGTTGATCTACCATGGCCCCCCACATCACACAAAGGCTAATTGCTACTTGAAGCACAGCCAAAAGTCCAAGAAAACTCTGTGAATTCCATGATGAGTGATGAAGAGTTGATATTTGGAGCAAGAGTTGGCCATTGAAGAATCAACTCTCTCATTCTGCACTGTGCTGTTTGTTTTTTAAGTGTTCACAGGTACAAGTGCCGCTATTATGAACACTCAAAGTCCTTTGGAGGAAACTGAGGAGTGCTCACCAACCTCATTTCTGCTCTTCCCAGAGCTGTCAGAAGCATTGGTGGACCCCCAAATCATTTGGGATTAGAGAAATCTTTCTCTTCTTTGCTACTTAATAATCAGTACTCTATTTTCTTTCTTTCTATGCCTCAAAGTCAGAACTAAGTATTTTTGCTCCAAGATGAAGTGCTCACCCCAGTGTTGAGGCATTTGTGTCTATTATCACCTTGCTTAGACCATAAAATCCAAAGCCACACATGCTAGTTTCAAAATCCACTGCCATTCACCGAGCACCAAAGGTTTCCTACTTTGGGTAATGTAGGCCCACGCAAAAAAAAAAAAAAAATCCCATATTCCTTTGAGTCCTTAAAAAATAAAAAATAATGCCAGGTATTCTCCAA
This sequence comes from Rynchops niger, assembly GCA_013400035.1. NCBI lineage: Eukaryota > Metazoa > Chordata > Aves > Charadriiformes > Laridae > Rynchops > Rynchops niger. The sequence goes on along the minus strand of VXBH01000480.1, from coordinate 50,501 downwards.
GCCTCAGGAAGGATTTCTTGGCTTCCACAGCATCCAGCCATCTCAGGAAATGATAAGTCTCTTCATGAAGATTGCTCCATTAGAGTTACTCACTTCTTGCTCAGCCCTTCCTGAGTGTAATTTTTCTACCAATATCCTCTGGCATCATGCTGTGACATTGTGGGGGTCCAAAAAGGCGACAGGAGGGAAAGCGTTTCTCCCTGGCTGGGAAAATGTAGACCAAGGCTTTACGAGACAGAGCTAAAGAGCCTATGCTCCACCTAGAAACCAAAAGGCAGCAAGGCATTGAGTACTTATGTCAACCACTCTCACAAAACGCAGCATCGGATTTGAATTGGGCAAGTCCCAGAGCTCCTTATCCTCCTGTGCCACCCTGGCTTTTGCACTTCCAGCCACCCCCATAACACCTCTGCTCTTACAGTCATCCCATGCTACACTCCTCTTCCTCCCAGCTAACTCCCTCCAATCTTTCATATCTAAGCTCACTTCCACCACTGCAGTCTCCGCTCTCTCTGACCTCTAGCTGACGGGTGGCTAACCAGCAACAAACAGCTTTGCTAAAACTCTGTCCATCCTGGCCCTTTGCAAGGCTTCCTCTCCTTGTCATCACCCACAGACCAATGCCCCTTATGCATACGCTGATCCTTTTCCTTCAAGTTCATTCCCAGCCAACTCACTGCTGCTTTGTGTTCACCTTTCCTTTTTGCTCTCTATGTCATTCTCCACAAACAATGGTGTCTTGCTGTTGGAGACCATTAAACAAAGCCAAAAAAAAGTTTGGAAACTCAAGTAATGAATGCAGCTGTTCTCATCACAAGTATGTCTTAAGTACTATTTGGATCCTTATCTTCTTCTCAGTAGCATGGTACACACACTCAGAGCTTTTCTTTAGGTGTCAACCCCTCAAAAAAGGAGTTCCTCAACCGTCAATTGTGCCTAAATCTCAGTTGCAGCTCCTGCTTGTGGAGAAATAAATAACAGCCCCCACCACAGAGACCACTACATTACACACTTTCACCAACACATGGTGGGGGCAACAGGGCCTTGCAACCTCACTTCACACAGGTGGAAACAGCCATACCCTACACTCATGCTCCAATGAAGAGCACATGTTTCGGAGAGGAACGCCTTCAAGTCCTTGATTCTGATTCTGAGTGGTGGGAATTAGGAGGACAGAGAGGAGAAAAGCTACAGCACAGAGGAACTTCCAACCCAATAGATCCCACTTACCAAGGAAGGAAGCATCAGTCTCCATCAGACTCCTGATGAAGTATGCTCAAACAGATTTTCTTTCTTTAGAAGACAAAAAGGTGCAGATTCTTATAGACTTCAGTCATTCAAACTTATCTTCGATCACTCCTCTGCCTGGATAGATCTATACAGTAGTTTTCTCTGGGCTTCTTTGAGCATCTTGGGCAAGAGGATGGAGGAGTTGGCACGTAAGGATCCTGCTACACATACCTGTCAGGATCTCAGCTCCTATCAAGAGTTACTTCCAGCATCCAGCAAAAAGACAAATAACAGCTGCTTCTGGAAGAATGAATTTGCTGGTGCAAATCTCGAGCTCTTCCCTTTCCTGAATGTTTCTAATACTCGCATCAGCCGCTCTAATCCCAAATTATTAAGCTCTTTTTAGGCCCAGGTGCTACCACAGAGATAATTTATGCCCAAGTTTCCTATTTTAGCCTTAGCTGAAGCTCACACGTAAGCCAGAGGACTTCTTCCAGTCCTGAAGCACTGCTGAATGCAGTGGTCCAAGCAAGTGAAGTCTCCCCAGGCCAGCTGTCCCGCATTGAGAAGAGACCTGGACCCCAAAACCCTTACAAAGGAGTTGTCACATCTGCTCGGAAGGGATTTTTTCGGTGAACGGGGCAAGACACAGATGGTTGCCTCCCAGATACAGGATGGTTGCTGTACATATAAATAAGCTTCCATGCAATTTCCTGCCAAAACATGCCCTCAACTTCTCCTGTACGCATTACCAAAAAAAATTCTGGCACCGCATAGTATATGAGGGCAAAATTTAGCAACCAAAGGAAAAATACTTCAGTGCATGAGCAGGGAATACGTGACTCAGTTCAGATGTGAAGGGCTGGAGATATTCTGGAATTCCTGCATAGAACCTGTGGGACCAAGGTGCCGCGAGGAACAGCTATTTTTGCACTGTGGTGACCAGGAGCACCACAAGCAAATACTTCAAGCTACTGCAGCATTTCCCTCCCATGCAAGGCTTGAAGACCCACACAGGTTATGAATTACAGCCAATAGCACTCCACTGAAGTAAGGAGGCATTGCCTTCCCTTCTGCCTCCCTTCCCGCAGTGAGGGGGACACAAGCAATTACAGAGGAACCCCACCAGAGAGGAAGGAATCAAACTTGGGTCTTTCAGTCCTTGGTGGTGTGCCTCAACCACAAGGCTGAACTACCTCTCCTCCTCCTTGCCC